>JADLZN010008868.1:83375-107123 GCA_018155175.1 Sinocyclocheilus anophthalmus | reverse complement strand
CGTAAATCGTTGAAACCGATGGCTAGTCAACAACCCAGCGCGTATGGCTACCCTCACCTATGATCAACATGACACTGCCACGCGCATTACCCTGCCCAAACCAGACTTTATGGATCAATGTCCCTAAGGGTTCGATCCTCCATATCGATGATTTAGCATTGTATCACCCTACCGACGACGAGTATCAGGCCGAACTCAAAATCTCACCCTTCTTCAAACAGCATTCCTTCGTCCTCGATCCAGAATTGGAAGAAAGGATCAAGGAGGAAGGAACGCAACTTACTGATTTGACTCCGGTTGATGCAGCTTTAGAAGCTATCGCTCGCCTTCCGCCCGCTGGCGCGTCAATCATTCGGTCTTGGTCTGCCGCTGACACAGCGCTTTGCGTTTCTACTATTGTAGGATATATTGCGACTCTGACACTTGCCTTCCTCCTCCAAAAGCGAGTGAACGCCGTTCAAGAGTCTTTCAACAAATGCACGTCCGGCGTCCCGCGCATGTTCCGACGTGATAAAACTGACCAAGAACCTGAACCTGAACCCGAGAACTCAACAAACCTGATTGAGATTACGCCTATACCGCCCCGTCGAACCTCTGACAATTAAAGCAATCAAAACGACACAATTCTAGATTACCCTAAACAATGCACCCCTATGTCGTCTCAAGTTTAGAACCTGATCATTCCCAAATTACCCAAGTCCCGCACCAGGATTCAGTCAGTGATGGAGATGTTGTTTGTGTCTTGTGTGTGTCTGTTCTCTCTCTGCCTCTTGTTCCAGTGCCCGCCGACGTTCGCAATGGGAACCTCACCGCGCAAAAGGGGGATATATGTAGGGATTTCATATACAGGACACGGAGATGCCACTGGATCACCATCATGAGGCTTTGAATTAATCTAATCAAGAGATACCACAGAGACCTTTTGTACCAGAGCTGAAAAGCCTTTTGACGACATATGGATGCCTCGTGAGCGTGGATGCATAGAATTAGTGTCCAGAACAGGAAAAAGATCTAAACGACGCCCTCAGGCAAGCACAGGATGTACAGCGTGACGCCACATGACTATCCCATGATTTACCACCAGCTTCCCGCATGACCAAAACCCTTACTTCCTTTTGTCACAGACAAAGAAACAGAGGGTACACAGACAATCATTAAAAAATCATTGAAAGTATTGGAGTAACTATATTCACAAATAATATGTTTTATGTCTTAAATGTGTGTGATGTGTTATTGAAACCACGATATCTTAATCGTTGCTTTATAACTTTTCATTTAGTGATTATGATTACTGTGTATGCAAAATACCTGCTGTTTAAGCTTGGATGAGAGCTTGTCTTATTCGCCGAACATTGGTGTAAACGAATAATTGATATTCAGCATAATTTTCCAGTGATGATAGTTTTATAAGAAGTTCTCAAAAACTTGCAGAAATACTCTCCACAAACAACATACAACCATGCCACCATCTGATTGGACAAGCGACCTGTGGGCTGGACAAAAGTCAGCCTGCTTAAAAATGGACACAAAGCCCTCTGGCTTAGTTGTCTTCTGCTGGGCTCGCACTCTCACTCAAAAGAACGCTTTCACCTTGGTGAGCGCGACAAAGCGCCCCGCCATACCACCGCATAGCCAAGACCATCCAAGAACTCAGACATTTCAGTGACACTTCGCGATCTTCAGAGAACTTGAAAGTCTTTCAAACTCAGACTTTTAGCAGGACTGCTCAAGCCTCTTCAGTAAACCGGCAACCAACCAATCACCACAGAGGGCTCTCCCAAAAGGACGTCATCCATACGTCATTCCAACGTCAAAGCAACAGCCAATCAGCGAAGGAATTCCCCTCAACAGACACCAGGAGTAAGATACAGCGACTGAATCACCTCCGCGTTCAGCTGTCAAGCCAAAGAACGCAAGTAACGAACAAAATCTTCCACTCAGCTGAACTGGTGTAGAATTAATTTAAGCAGTAAAATTAAGACCAATTCTCTTCTTGGTAAATTCTCTAAGGTGAAGTTAGATCACTCGTAAAACGAGTTAGGACTTTGAAAACTTAATGCAACTCCGTCAACTAATTTCCTTGAATCTTTGTGTGTATGTGTATGTTTTAGTTAGGTTTTATGTAATCTAGATTAGCCAATAAAATTCATGTTTCATTTATAAACATATGTCTTGGCTCATATAATTTCAAGGTTAAACTTATGCCAAACGATCCTTGCTTGCTACCTTAACTCGTAGCCTAATTATAATTATTACCTCATTGTGTGGACTGTGGCCAAGAAAACACATATTAAATTTGTTAAAAAGATACCAAGAATCACTGGCTCGCTGGACGACCTTGATTTGAAGTAAAACTAACAAATTTGGAATGGTTTAATCAGGTGGACGTGGGACATTCAGACCCGAGTTCTAGCAAAAACCTGAATAAATTAATAATCATCAATTCCCTATAATTACAAATTAATAATGAATAAATAAATGATAATGTCATTACAATATATATATATGTGTGTGTGTATTTATATATATATATATATATATATTAGTATTTCCCTTCTCAGCTTGTGGAAAAGCTGTTTGTGATGAGCTTTGATTCATCATGTAACTTTCTCATCACCTGTTTTTGGTGGTTATCAGTATTACAGTGGTTCAAAACAGATATTAGTACTATTGTATTAGTACAATATGCTGGTTTATTAACATTACATCAGTTAATGAAATGCATTTTGTTTTTATTGTGAATTTAAGTTAAGTCTGTAAAATCTAAAATGTTGCTACCATATTTTTTATGGTCATGCAGAACCCCCCAGCAAAGAAACCAAACAGGGATTTGTCAGAAGAAGCGAAGAAAAGAAAGAGAGAGAGGGATCAGACATGATCAGACAAAAACAGGCTGGCAAGGCAGTATCTCGACAAGACAGGACAGGACAGGACAGGACAGGACAGGACAGGACACATCCAGGGATATACGGTGACGAACTGGCCCAGGACTGCAAACACAAGGAGAATAAATGGAGAGCAAATGAGGAGGGTAACGAGGGAACACATGTGGGGCAAATTAACCAACAATCAGGTAACAAGATGGGAGGGGTCAAGACAATTGACATGAGCACATGGCACACCGAAATCAAAGACACAAGCCATGTGCTCACACAAAACAAAACACGAACACGTAGCCAATGAGAAAACTCACAAGCCGCGTGTTCACACAAGACAAGATAGCACGCAGCCAGCGAAAAACCAAGCTGCGTGCTACACAGCATGGGACAAAACATGGCCTGAAAGCACGCAGCCGAAAGCACGAGCTGCGTGCAACACCACAAGACAACAAGAAAAGCACACGTGGACAGAGGAGCGCACGCTCCCACAACCAGACAGAACATGGAGCGTGAGTGTCCGGACTCCGAAACTAAACCGAAACTCAAGACCTGAGTGCCGGGATCCGATCACCACGCTCCAACATGAAACCGTACCCGCACGCTCACATGAAAACAATGACATGACGGGAGTGTCAGGGCTCTGTCACAAAACCATGAATTACACTAGACCGAAGTGACAGAACCCTGACAATGTGAGCAAAAAAACTAGGCAAACATAGTACCGTTCTTTTTGTCATTGTAGTTTTCAATTCTGGATTAACAATAAACTAAAAATATGTAATGATATTTGTAGAACATAGTGTAACATGGGCTACTTTACCTGGTCGGTGGACATGGTTTCCAAACAAGGTTTCTCCATTCGCCGGTTCCGTCAGCTTAGTCAACAAATTAATGTGTATTGCTCAGCCCACGGGCAAGCTTATACAGCGACAGTATTTATGTCACTGGCAACAGACAATTGTGCTTATCAACCACTTAGGGGAACCGTGAGCAAAAGTTACATGGTGTTGCTTTAATGTTTATTTAATG
Organism: Sinocyclocheilus anophthalmus; assembly: GCA_018155175.1. NCBI lineage: Eukaryota > Metazoa > Chordata > Actinopteri > Cypriniformes > Cyprinidae > Sinocyclocheilus > Sinocyclocheilus anophthalmus. The sequence continues at coordinate 103,215 of JADLZN010008868.1, read as the reverse complement.
TTTAAATTGCTATAAAACCATTGGAGTAAATAAAATACGTTGCACAGACTACTTTTATGCTACATTTTTTGTGGCTCGACAGCCATTAGCCCCATCCACTTTTATAGTAAAGAACAGCTTGCACATTTTGTTAAATAACATTTGCTTTTCTGGAGTCTATGACAGAATGCATATGTTCATGTGCCACAAATGAGAAAAATGATAATCATTTAAGACTGTTCTGCCTTCACAATCTTATTTATTAGACATTTAAGTGCAGGAGAACCCCTGAAAATAGATAACTACTGAAAATGAGAGAGAAGAAGCTTGAGGCCAGGTGAGTCAACCAACCACCACCAATAATATTGAACAAGTTAGATGCTGTCAGAAGGTCAATAAGACCATTAACTCAGAAAGCAGTTGAGTCATGCATGTTCATGTCCACTTGCTGAGAAATGCTGTCACATGAATCAACACCCTCTTCTTCATGTAAATGCTCACAACTGAAAATCGGATAGTGGGACACCGGCCAGAACGACATGTGGGTGAGTAACACAATTTTGTGGTGACACTATTTTTAGGTGATCCCTTTAGTGTGGCCAAACAAAACAGATAACCAAAAAACTTAACAATCACATCTTTATATCCGAAAAAAAAAAAAAACTTTTATAAATAGCAAGCAACTCATGAACTGATAGGTTTTCGCCAGAATCATAGCACTGAAGCAGCTTTGGTAAAAATGACAAACTATCTTTTACTTGCATCTGACAATGGCCTTTTATCCATTCTGATCCTTCTTAACCTTACCTCAGCTTTTGACACTATTTCCCACTCAATCCTGTTGGAACGTTTGGCTGCCATTTGGATCATTAATAATGCTCTAGCCTAGTTCAGGTCGTATCTACAAAATACAAAATATTTCATCCAGGGAAAAAAAAAATGTTGCATCAAAAATTGCCACAGTTACTCATGGTGTTCCTCAGGGTTCAGTGCTGGGACCACTGCTTTTTATCATCTACATTTTACCTTTGGGCAATATTCTCTGTCATTTTGGGATCTATTTTCACTGTTACGCCGATGATACACAACTCTATCTTTCTACAAAACCAAATATTTCTCTTCCTCCCTCTGCTCTCAATTTCTTTCTGTCTACAAGCTATCAGCAACTGGATGTCAACCAACCTTCTCAAACTCAATGGAAATAAAAGTGAGGTTCTCCTCATTGGCTCTAGGGCCACACGCTCCAAAGCTCATCCTGTCACCATACCAGTTGATGGTTCTTCAATACCTGTCTCCTCTGAAGTTAAAAGTCTCTGTGTCATTTTGGATAATGCACTTTCCTTTGGACCTCACATTAATAATATCACTCGAATTGCATATTTCACCTCTGCAACATCTCCAGACTTCGTCCATCCCTCTCCCAGTTCATTATCCACAACAGATCAACGGATCACATTACACCTCTCCTCATCCAGCTGCGCTGGCTACCTGTTTCCCACCGGATCAGTTATAACATTATTTTGTTAACTTTCAAAGCGCTTCATAACCTAGCCCCCACATATCTCTCTGACTTGATTCTGCCCTATACTCCTCCCCGAACACTTCGTTCCTCAAAAACGGCAGTGTTAACAGTACCTACATTTAGACTTAGTACTATGGGGGCTAGAGCCTTCAGGTGCTCTCCCCCGTGTCTTTGGAATTCTCTTAGTCCACACATTTGTCAATTGGACTCTTTGTGTCAATTGTAGCGTCTGCGTAGAATCATGCATGATCTTTGGGGTTTTATGGCTTAAGAGACCCTTTTAGCCTTTTGACATTTGCTTATAAATTACGGTCCTGGTCACAGACTTTACGTTTGTATGGGGGTCTAAATTGCCAAATGGTTCCTCACCATCAAGAAGATTCTAACCAGTCCCCCCCACTATCATCTCCCCCATCTGACTTCAAACACTGCCCAAAGAGCTGTAAATGACCCCGATGCCAGGCAACAATGGGCCTGGCTGACCAAGCAAACTAACACACACACACACACAAACACACACACATAAAGACATTTCTTTATTTAGACTATAATTAATCAGTTATAATTGTATCTGGTATATGCATGTGTTGTTTGTATGTTTCCCTATTATATTAGCCTAGTTACAACTCTTTATTTGTATTAGTTAGACTCTCAATGCTTATATTCATGTATATGAGTGTATCTCTGCTTTAAGATCTTCTAGATGTTTCGTTCTTGGTATCAAAATGATCAGCTCTTTATTCCTCAAACAATGATCTACACTATGTGATCGTGAAATGCATATTACTATTTGTAGCATATTTTGAGTAAAACGGCACCAATCTTCCAGACCAGCAATAAACATGCAAATGGGCCATAAACAAGAGACAAAGAAAGTTTCTCCCGCTCAAAATTCATGCCTCTGATTGGCCATTCCACCCAAAAGGGGGTGGGCATAGGAACCCTCAAAAGTGATTAGCCCGAAATAATCTTGACTCAGAAACCCTCTTCGTTTGAGACAACACTTTTCCAAGACTCTCAAGATCTTCCTCTTGAGTTTTTATTTTCCGGCAGTTTTTATCTTCAAGTAACTTTAGTCGCTGTGGACTTTTCCTTCTTCAGAAGAACCAGAAGTAAAACCTCCAGCTCACTCCTCACGAACTCATCAAATGACCTCCGTTGTCTACCTCATCAGGACTCTTGTTCAGCAATCGAAACCAATGCAAGTAACCGCTTAAAATTATTTAGATGCGTGTTTAAGTTTCAGCCCCTTTTTAAGGTGATTTTTGATTCTTTGATGATTTACAAAGGTTGTGGTTAAGTGATGTGAAATACTGCCATTCTTTTTCTTTCCTCTCTCTTTTTCTTACTTTGCTTCATTCTTTATATATGTGTTTTGCTTAGTTAGTTATATGTTAGATATAGTTTCATTTATTAAATCCCTTATATTCACAACTGATTGCCTCTGTTGCTGCTCACAATTCAAGTCAATGAATGTTCCAACCCTTGCTACATATGTTAAGTTACTGCTAGCACTGCATAAATAAGAAAAGATTATTCTTCCTTGGCCAGGAAAATAATCTTGATTTGAATTGATAAATTATTATTTTGTCTGCTCGGTGCACGGACAGATCAAGTAATGGTAATATTGATTCTTCTACAGTTAATTCAAAGATCTAATCTAAATATTTATAATTAATCATAACCAGTTATAATTAGTCATAAATATTTCCCTTTTTGAGCTGATTAACTACACAGTTCAAATCACAATTAAAAACATACCTATTTAGATTGGCATACTCTGTATAATTTTCTTTCTTTTTTATTGTTTATTGTTTCTATTAGTTTAACACCTTGTTATTAGTTGATTGTATTATTGATAACTTGTTTGGACTTGTTTTAATCTGTTTTGTAAGGTGTCCTTGGGTGGTTTGAAAGGCACCATCAAATAAAATGTATTATTATTATTAACTGACACTTTCATGCTGGAACTGATGTTGCAAATCAAAGTAATTGCTGGGTTAACCTTCACACAGATGAAGTTTGGCCAGTCTGCCTTTATCCATATCCACTTATTGCTCTTATTAATAGTTTTGCTCAGCGTTAGTGGGTCAGACAGGGGTGAGGGCCTAGAAGTGTAATATAGGCCAGCGTTTTCTGTGACTTTGATTCTGTGTGTGTCCCAGTTCTGAGCAACAGTTGGAGACCATTTATAGAGCAGTATGCTGGTGCTGCGGCTCAAGGTGATGGACAATCTGACCACTGGGACATAGCGGCTTCAGATTAGACTATAATTATTACGGCAATGTTCATTAGCACAGGTTATTCTTATTCTATATACTTATAACCTGATGAATTAGTTTCACATGCTCTTGTCCTTCAGTGAATGGGGATTTACAAGGGTGGGGCAAGACAGTCAGAAGCAAATAAATATTTGACAAGAAAATATTTGATAGTTAATAGTCATGCGAATAATGTTTAAGACGGAAGCAGTGTCTCTTTTGCCTCCCTTGAGCTCAATGTATGATGAAATTTAATTATTAAAGCTCAACAAGTAAAATATATTTCCAATAATTGAAAAACTCATTCACTCTATAGTCAGAAATATAAATTATAAGTTCTGAGCACATGAATCACCAAACAAAGTTGTATTTACAAATCAGAATTTGAGATGCTGTGATGTGGTAAGAGGTGTATCAGTTTGAAACATAGTGGAACGCAAGTTTATTGTGAATGGTAATGAATGATTTTGCAGTTTATTTGAAATGTACATGCTGTCCCTTATGAAAAATACGTGTTTTCTTATTACAGAAATAATATACAGATGTAACTTATGAGAATATGTTTAAGTGTGAACTGAATGTAATGTTTTTAAACATGTCAAATTTATATTAAATGCAATTACTTGAACTTAAAGGGATAGTTTACCCAAAAATAAAAATTCTGTCATCATTTACTCACCCTCAAGTTGTTCCAAACCTGTATGCATTTCTTTCTTCTGTTGAACACAAAATAATATATTTTGAAGAATGTCAACGAAACAGTTTCTGGTCCCCATTGACCAGAAACTGTGTGGGTATGTGAGGAAAGCTGTTTTATTGGGGGTTGTTTTGTGGTTGCATTTCCAGTACATTTTGAATTTCAGAGTTATAAAGGGGTTTGTGTAGTGGGTGTGGCCTGTGTGTGTGTGAGATGAGTTAAGAGAACTGCTGCTTAAATTTACGGTTACACTATTTGCTCACAAACGACAAATAAAAGCCTTTCATATATTGCCTAAATGTGTCAACATGTTAAGAAAAAATGACAGCCTTTGACAAAAAATATGACAACTTTTTTGACACAGTTTCTGTTTTGTTTTATAATGAACTTTTTGTTTATTTATTTGTATTTCTCAAAATGTCATCATTATTTTAATTGGTTCATCATTTCAAACAGACCCATTTTGCTTTTTGGCTAAGCTTACATGAAATTCTATTTTCCACAAAAGATAAAAGTGCTGACAGCATTTATAATTCTTCTGAAGATTTTGCTCAATACCACACACATTAAAGGAGACGTATGCTGAATGAATATCAGACTGTTCAGATACAATATCAACCTCACCAAAGAAAATCCTCAGCGAGCCACAAAAAGCAATTCAGTGTGATGCTTAAAAGGTTCTCCCCTATTTAAAGGCCTTCTGAAGTAGAAAAATCTTCATTAACTGGCATTTTATTGTAGTTGTTTTTTTTTGTTGTTGTTGTTGATTTATTGATTTATTTATTTTTTTGGTGGGTTGTTATTGTTTTTGTTTTTCTCTCCAGTATTAAGGGGCAGTTGCTTTCCAAAGCGTCTTGATGAATGTAATGAATGTGTCGTTCAACCCATATTTATTAGAGAAAATCAATTTACTGCATACACTTGAGTGTTAAACAGATTTCAGGTTTAAAAAAACACGAAGAACAAAAAACAATTGGTCCTTCAAGTGCTCCCTTAGCACACAGCAGCTTTGTTTTTATTGAAGATTTTTCTTTTTTCACTATTTTTTCCAGATATAAAAGTTAAAGATGACATACTGATCCATGCTTTCACTCTTGGCATATTATTAGCTTTTGGAGAGCCTACTGAACATGAGAGTTGGGTTAAAAGCTTTATACATGTGTAACACTGAGTTCTAGGGAGCTTGCGGGGAACCATGAGAAATGTAATTGCTTAGAAAGCTGACAGGCTAATAAATACAGTATAATCACCTAACAAGAATTTCCGGCAAGCGTATATGCACATATCCATGCGTATGTGTAAACAGTGAAATCCAGACAGCTTCTCTCATGTCTCATGGATATACACTGCATAAGTGGCATACACTGGGCTTGAAATACATAATAAGGATGGGTTGTCTTTGGTGAGCCAATGAAATGAAATTCGCCATTGTTTGAATAAACTTAATATTATATAACGATATTTTGAAAGTGATTATTGACATTTCCATCAATTTGGGAAACTTTAACAAAAAAATGGCTTTCTAATATTTTAAATTATTTTTGTACAAAAAAAGGTAAATAAATAATTTGTAAAAAAAATTTTAATATTATAAATGTTAAAATTATTTAAGTAAAAGTGTGACTAATGCATGTGTCGTGTATAACTTCAATGGGGAACCTTTACTTGATTAGTCACCAACCATATTCTAAGTTCGGATAAGTAAACTTGCAAAATAAAAAAATTTTTTTATATCAACTTATTCTACTAACCTAACATACGCCGATGAGAGATAGTTGACATGTAGTTGCAAATTATTGGTTGTTAGTTGACGTGTAGTTGCAAAGTTACTTATAGTCAACAGAATGTGTTAAAGCTTCAGGTGACTAAAAGTAATGATATTGAGGGATCAATCTCTAAATCTCCCACTAGCATTGTCTCTGCCTTAAAAGATGTGCAAAAGCCAGAATTCATGTGTTTTTATCCCTATATTTAGATTTAATTGCCATGGTTACAATAATTTTGACACTTTTGACTTTCTATAATCCATTGTGCATTGTATATTTATGGCAATTTTACATCGTTGGTGTACTAGATGTTTTTAGGTTTAGTTATGTAACGAATCAGCTCATGACAGGAAATACGAATAATTAACCATAACTAGTTATAATTAATTATTAATATTTTAGATCCGCTGTAGATATTTAGCTGACCTCTCAGGGTCAAACGTCTTGTCAATTCTAAGAACGTTAAATTCCCGGTTAAGGGAAATAACTTTCTTACTATACAATTCTACAAAAGCTTGTAGCATAAACTGCATGATTAAGTGACTCCAGTTATAAGCAAACAATGAAACACGTCAAGTGTGATACAAGTAAGACTATATTAACTACATAAACACTTAAACTAACATACTACATAAACACAATAAAACTAGTCTAACATACTACATAAACACATAGACTGGTCTAACATACGCATACACACACACACACGCATACACAGTTGGTATAGGAAAGGGTTAACGTTTAACTCAGTACAGAAAAGAGGCATAAAGAATGAAATTTATGGAACCATTTGCATATTCAGCAGATCTAAACCTGAGGGAAACGTCAGATTCTTAGTTCAAACACACATTGTAAAAAGGTGTAACTGATACTTAAAATATCAATTAATAAGACTAAGTTTGAAAACTTGCAAGTCTCGTCTGTCTGAAAGAGACTCCTGATGCAATCTTAAGGCCCAAGATCTTGCGGAAATTAGTTGATGAAAAGAACCAGTTTGAGTCAGAGTAACTTGATGAAGGGAAAGGACAAGGCCGAAACCTGGCACGTAAATTGGGATGTTCTGGAGCGTTGGAACTCACATCATATCGGAACCTAGCAGGACCACCGACTGGGAGGGTCCCTGGAGCAGGGCCTTTAAGGTCGGAGAAGATCCCCCACCTCTCAAGATGGGGTTGTCCAATGAGAAACATGGAAATTCCAAGCGGGAGGTGGCAATTGCTGCAGGGTTTTACGACCCTTTGTCTCTAAGCATGGTAATTTGCAATTGGACTTAAATCGAAATTATTAACGAATCTCAGGGCCCTAATATATATTGCCTAAGTACCACCATATAATATACACGCTTGATTCGATCATAAGAAGGCAAATTCATAAATACTAAACAAGGTAAGATTACATATAATGAAAAGGACAGGAGTGGTTCGCTTATAGCCTGCTCACAGTATACACTTTCAAAAGAAAAATACCACGATGACAATAATAGCACAATGGACCTGAAGGATCATGTGTGTTCCATCAAAGAAAGGTTTTTCCTCCCCATGAATAATTAGTAGAAAAGTCAATTTATTACACTGCCTGTTGCCCGGGACATGCAGGGATTTCGCTGCTTGCATTCTTTTGGGCAATAAACCCAGTGATATCAGTGTTGGTTGCCATGGAACCAGGGGCCTGTTCGGCTTCCTGGGGTGTTACGCATTTCAGGGGGAAGGGTTCATAGGTCCTCATATGGTTTGTTTAACTGCTGGGGTGTTACAGAGTATTTGTTAAATCTAGCTAACAAAATATATATTGTGTGTTTGATTGGTCCAGACGCTACAGTTACATAGTAGGCTGCTACATAGGTTTTCCTGAGAGAAATGTTGTTGGATTGTTGCTATACTTTCCAATTTTTGCAAGGTTCACAACATTGCCTTAATAAAAGCTTATTTTCCAGGATTGGATCTCTAAAACAGTGCATTTGTTTTGTCTGGATATAAATGAATCATGACCACAATCAACACTACAGAACAGAACACTGCACTGTAATTTAAATTAACTTTCTGTTTGTTGCAGTACAAGCTTTATTATGTTCCAGATTTTAAATCAATAGCCAAAAGTCTGGACTCAAGATCATGTAAAGTGATTGCAGATTTTATTTTTTTTAATTAATGAATAAATTAACAGGCAGCAAAGACAATGCAATCAAAACAATCTCGGCTTTACTGAAAACATCATGGGCATGGAAAAAGATAAATATTTCTTCATAAGTTAACTAAATTCAATACAGCTTTCTACTTAATGAGCATGTTTGGATTATGATAGTAGGCTCTGTGTTGATTATATCTTTATTATTTATTCTCAGCTGGTCACGTTGCCTTCAGCTGGCTTTGTAATTCACCAGCTGGAATTGCATTGTTTTTCCATCTGCCTTTTGATTATCTTTTCAGAATCTGTTGCAGTCTACAAGACACGCATCCAAAATCTGTTATTCACTACTAACACTGAAGCACTGCGCTAATATGTTTGAAAGTGTTGCAAACTCACAGAAGGCATGTTTTAGTTTTGAAGCAACTTACATCTGTTTTTTAATTTGGTTTCCTATTCCTGTGATTTAATTATTGGATGCACCCCTTTTTTTAATGTTCACTCCATGTCCAGCTGTCCGATACGACAGTGCTCTTGGACTTAATGCTACACCTTGTCAAAAATTTTGCAATACTTATTTTAAAAGTATTATAGAGTGCACCTTTAAAATTCAAATGTATGCAGTTTTATGCAGTTTAGTATTTTTCTTCATCTGAACAGATTTGGAGAAATTTAGCATTACATCACTTGCTCAGCAGTGAATGGGTGCCGTCCAAACAGCTAATAAAAAATCACAATAATCCACAAGTAATCCACACTACTCCAGTCCATCAATTAACATCTTGTGAAGTGTAGAACTTCATATTTGTAATAAAGAAATCCTTCATTAAGAGGTTTTCAATTTCAACCCATTGCGTCCAGCTAAAATACTAGTCATTTACAAACAAATACTGTGATGTTTTGATCAGCTGTTTGGACTCTCATTCTGACGGCACCCATTCACTTCAGAGAATCAGAGAATCCATTGGTTAGCAAGTGATGTAATGCTACATTTCTCCAAATCTGTTCCAAAGCAGCAAATTGTCATTTTTGGGTGAACTCTTCCTCCCTGAATTCCAAATCAATTTCTTAATTTAATCATATCTTGAATAAATTTGTTTTATTAGGCTAAACTGTACATCCCAAGATTCTACACAATAAACTGCATTCTAATAAATATAAATATTCAGTAATTACATTGACTCCATTAGAATTGTTTTGTGGTTTTAAATGTCATCTTGCTGTCAATGTTTTTTTCTCTTTTTGTGTTGTTTATTTAAAAATGCCTCATCTATCGACTTTGCTCACATATTCCTTCATAACATACTTGTCGAGTTTCTGCTCAGTCCCCTTTGCTCCAGCATGCAAGAACTTCCTCCTATTTTAGACTCCCAACACGCTGCTCTCAGCCTCAGAAGAGGAAGAGCGATCCAGACCCGCTCAGTGAAGCCAATGGAACTTGGCAGACATCAGTAATTGGAAACTTAATCACGTAAGGCAAAGTCTGATGGCGGGAAATGAGGCCCTGCAGGAAGAGGATGGCAAGACGGGACCACAATCAACAGATGCCTTGAGTGGTGCTTTGCACATGTTTCATGCCACTTTCCCTGTTTCGTTTCTATTAATATTCAGAGAAATGTCGCCATGACTGAAGCGAAGCTCAAAGTAAAACAGCAGGGAATGACCCACATTTAAACTTTTTTTTACTTATTTTTGCAAATGAGTCTATATTGTGAGTTTATTTGACCTGTTTTGCATGACATGAGCACTGTTAAAAATAGACAGATAGCGGAAGTTCATTGAAAACCCTCTCCGAATAACATGTTTTCTTTGACATTCGGGTACTTTGAAGTAGGTAACCTGCTTTCTCATGGTCCTGGAAAACCGGGCCTCAAGAGGAAATCAGAAAATCGGTTTCTTTTCAGAGAAGAAACGTGCTGAAAGTTTTAGGTCAAAGCTCCTTCTCTTTCAAGGGCACTTGCAGAACAGTATTGCCAAAATGATTTGATCCAGGTTAACAGCATTTACATCACCTTGTATAAATGCTCATGGCCAGCCCATCTATTCAGTCAGTCAGCCTGTGCCTGCTGTGTGAAGGATACACACACATCCTGTCATGAGCACAGTGACCCAAAAACACAGGCACATTGCCAAGAAACACCAAGAAAAGAGAGAACAAGATTTCAGTTCTTTCTAATAACTCATTTGAATTAACCAGTTTTCACCAGTTCATGTTATCACATCCCTCCATGGCATATTACATGCTCTTAAACTTTCCAATAAAACCACTTGAAGGCCCATATTGCTGTTTATTAGAATTATTTGAGTAATTGCACACATCTCAATTCTGTTTCTTACAGCCATGATTCAGCTCGTAAAAACAGTCATTTTAGAAACTATTGCTATTGTTTAAAACCAACTCATCTGTTTCATATCCATGTTGATAAAACTCCAAATGTGAATCAGACATGTTTAAACAGCTAGCTGTTGGTTCAATGAATCACTGAGATGCAGACTGATCCAGTCTGATTAGTAAACAAATTGTTCAGATTGACCGGTCTAGCCGAATTAATTGAAAAGATATGACTTAAAAAACAATTTAGTGACACTTTATAATATGGTTCGATATGTTAAAATATGTTAATGCCATAGCTAATGGGAACTAACAATGAACTTTTACTCAATTTAATTAAAGTTAATTTCGACAAATACACTAAAGCATTTTTTAATATTTCAGGTTAATTTAACATTAATGTGGAATGAATTAACAAAAACAATGCACTAAGGCAATGTTGACGTAACAGTTTGACTTTATATAAAGCTGCTTTGAAACAATATTGCACTATATAAATAAATAAACAAAAATGAACAATTATTAGTATTTATAAATGAACATTAACCTAGGTTAATACATTCTGTGAAAATTTTATTTATTGTTAGTTTATGATACCTACATTGTTACAGGAGGGACCAAAATTCTTGTGTCACGGTGAAACATCAATTATTATTCTTAAATGGTTTCTGATACTTGTTTTCCGTTAGAGCTTGCATGACTAGTCATGTTTACTAGTTGACTAGTCATACAGAAAATTAATAGAGTTCTTGTCAAGTCAGTGTTCACATTATGTAATTGACTCTCAATACACCATGCAGTTTCAGCAGTCTTTGCTGTTTCTGGCAAGTCAAGCGAAGTAGTGACTAAGAGTGTGTGAGTGGTGAGAATGTCCGTTCAGATGAGATTATGCAAGTGAGAAATGAAAGTGTGCATGTCCTTTGCCAGAGTCATGCTGCTTGCATTGTCACAAATGATCCAAAAAGTCACATCCAACTCCAATTCTGTAGCAAATTTTCATCCTGCAATTGTGCTGTTTTCAACAAGCATAACCAATGTCTTGTGATACACAACTAGTCAACACAGACACAACCCACAGGTCAACTTCTCGACTAGTCAGTGCAGTCTGCAATTTTTCATCGCTGCAGAGATACAGCCTTTGTGTTGGCTTTATTTTCGGTTTCCACTTTTAGGCAGTCAGGCAGGGTTTGGAGGAAGTGAGCGGGATGTATATTGTGGCAGGAGAATGGCAGAGCAATTATGACTTTATCTGGAAACCGGAATTCCCACCCTGGGCAGGCTTGCGATAGCGAAATGTGAACTTTTCAATCTAGTGAAGGGCAATTAAAAAAAAAATAAAAAATCTAGGGATCCGAAAGAATACAGTATGCTGTCTAGTGACATTGATATTATGACCTGATGTGGCATGAGCCTCATACAGTATAATATGTATTTCTTATTTTAAAATGACCTTTTCATAATGTTTTTCATTCAGCCTTATGGTTAAGTGGTTATAAGAGAAGATGAGTTAACCCCATGTCCCATGGTCATCCTTGGATAAAGGTTCAACAGAAAACGCTCTTATAAGGACTTTACTCTTGTGAATTTTATCCAGCACCACTAAAACTTCCAGGGGATTCAATTATTACACACTTTCAGGGTTAAAAAGAAAATGTGATCATCATTTGCTCTTTTTTAAATGTAGGCCTATGACTTTATGTCTCAGCGGATCACAAAATATATACTCTATATATTTTTTTGCTAAATGTCCAAGATGCTCCTTTCCATACAGTGAAAGTGGACACAGATTTTAATGTCAGACTCTATTGTGTACATATATTAAAGGTCTTTTGAAACTATATGAAAGCTTTGTGTGAGAAACAGGCTGACATTTAAGTTAACAATCAATGACAAACGTCCTCTGTGCCGTTTTTCACCAAAATATTAAGCAGCACAACTGTTTTTAGCATTGATAATAATAAGAAATGTTTCTTAAGCAGCAAATCAGCATATTAAAATGATTTCTGAAGGATCATGTGACACTGAAGACTGGAGTAATGATGCTGGAAATTCAGCTTTGCATCACATAAATAAATTACCTTTTAAATTGTATTAAAATCAAAAGGAGTTACTTCAAATTGTAATAATATTTCACAATATTACTGTATTTACTGTATTAATTTTCTACATTTATAGTAAATACAGCCTTGCTGACCATAAGTTACTTCTTTCAAAATCAAAACAACCCCAAATTTTAAACTCATAAACACACAAGTACACACAAATTATAATACACAATTTCATTATACTGGTATATGTATGATATAAATATAATATGCCAATTGAAATGCCGACTGACCACAAAAGCAACATTTTGGTGGCGCAAGATAATGGTTGCTACATTGACGTTTGCCTTAAAACTGTCTATTCAAACATCTGTGACTGTGTGTGTATATATATATATATATGAAAATTTGCAACATTATCAACACCATTAACTAACCCACTATTATTAATGGGAATGACTCCTGTGACCTCCTGTATAAGGGTGTCATCAGCGTGTCAAGATTCAGAGCAGCACCTTTATTCTCATATGAAGCCTTTTTGATTACGAAGGCTTTTGTGGGCACCGTTTGAATGGAAGGTCTCCATGCTGCCGTAATCCCTCTTGTTCTGCATGTTTCCATAGAGAGCTGAGCAGCAGAAACTGTTGCCATCCCTATTGTTCGGCCAGATCCATCAGACTGCGTCTCCGTCTCCCCGGCCACTCTCAGCTCGACTAGTGTCTGTTTACATAATGTCAAATCTCTCTCCTCCAACCAACATTCACTTGAATGCCTGTTTTCGGTTTCTGTGATATTTCCAATGCGTCGCTTTCCAGCTTCACGGTACATTCTGATCTTATTGAAGAGAGAGACACCGGCTGAGAGCAGAGCAATAATTGGGAAATAATTTGCCCTACAAATGAACATTCAAGAATGGTAATTTCCTCTGTCGGAAAGAACAGATTCTTAATTGCTTTTATAGTCTGTCTGTACCTTAGAAATACTTTAGCAAATGGTGGTTAGGCTAAATGGATCTGTTCGAGACTCCGCCTGAGAGAAACAATGAGAAAAGGCCAAATACTCATATCATTTAACATACAAAAAGAGTATAGGGGTGCTGTCGAAATGGATGAGTCCATGAGGAGTCTGTATTTATGTCAGGTAGAACATGGTAAATGATGTGCACGTTTTTCCTATAGTCCCTCCTGCTTTTAATAGACTGTCAACATTTTCTTAAAGCTATTTGAAAGAACGGTTGCTGCTGTTGCCACGGCAACCTCAAAATCCATAAACTCCCCGGCACATTTTCCGAGCTGAGCAGTGCAATTCCCCACCCATATAGTTCCTCTCATCACTGGATGTTTCATGCTGTTTCTTTTATGGCATGAGAGGGTCTTTTCTTTGTATGTTTTACACATAAGTGTGTGATGGAAGCGCTGTCCACTTATAGCTCACAGTGTGGCCGTGGCATGGAAATAAGCGACGTGTGTAATCGTGTTCACATTCCAGTGTCAGCTGCTCCGTCAGAAACGAGTCTCAATAAGGTTTCGATTTCGAGAGCACCTAGTTGTTTGTCTTTCAGCTGTCATTGTAAAAGCAAGCAAAGAAAACAACTGAATGTTCACGGACATCACAAACTGAGACAGACAGAAAGTGAGCTACTTTATCATTCTGATGACTTGAAAGAACTTCTTCTCACAATAGTTCCAGACAGCACACCCACGGACCCCCGAAAGTCCTTTCACTCACCGTCTGTGTCAGGTTAGTGGAATCAAATCATTGACAGATACTCAGAGTTTTGTTTGAGGTTCTAAGTAAACTACATTGACAAAAAGATCTGTATATTCCACTTTGAAATAGCGTAATTGTGTAGTTAGGCCTATCATTTTAGACAGACAGAAAGTCTAAAAACAAAGTTTATAGAGAATTTATTTAGGATTTCCACAGAAATATTGAGCAGCACAAACTGTTTTTAACATTGATAATAATAATAAATGTTTCTTGAGCAGCAAATCAGCATATTAGAATGATTTCTGAAGGATCGTGTGACACTGAAGACTGAAGTAATGATGCTGAAAATTCAGCTTTTGCATCAGGAATACATTACATTTTAAATTGTAATAATATTACAATATTACTGTTTTTGTTTTATTTTTGATCAAATAAATGCCTTCATAACATACAAGATACTTCTTTCAAAAACATTTTAAAAAATCATAATGATTCCAAACTTTTGAATGGTGGTGCAAGAGTATTTAATACTTTTCAACAGGTTCAGTAACCACAAAGCTTGATAAGTTTGTCTGAGAGCACAAAATCACCTTTGCTTAAGAAAGTAATCATAACAACAACTATTTAATGTCTAAGTGTCATTATTACTATACATCACAGATGTATCATTTTTTAAAAATCTTTAAAATAGTTACTGAAGGAAATTGTTTTTCAAAACCAAACCTTTATGAAAACTACTGATTAGTTTTATAGTTAAAATTTCCACAAAAAAAATAAAAAATAAAATAAATAATACTAATATAAGCCAGTGTAGTAAGATGGAATAAAATTACTATGTATTAAAGGGACAGTGTATATAAACAAGGCTAAATATCTAATGCAGTGTTGTGTAAGTAAATTTATTTAATTTCAAAATTAAAAAAATAATTAGTCGCTCATTTAAAATGCATCAAGTCATTGGTTAGAATTGTTGTTAATGATGTCAAACAGGTGGTAGCGTGACAATTTCGGCTAATTAATCAGTTCGAGATCAAATTAATGTTCCTGTAAGTAAAAATTAACGAACGTGGCATTTTTAGGACTGCTTCGCCATTTTTCTCCATTATTGCAGTATTTTTACTTACGTTCATCCACATGTCATACTAACAAGAAACTATACTTGTAACCACAAGCCAAGAGCTGCAGTTTCAACCACACAAGTTTGCCATGCTGTTTGCGAATGTTCAGTGGAATTATGGATTTGAGAAACACCAAATCGTTGAACTATGTTGGTAACACCGGAACAAACTGCATTGTAAAACTAGAGCTTGAGGCTTTACTCAGAAGTCTGTCTACACAAGACGACTCGCCTGTTCTAAGTGAGACTAAGACTCTATCCCAGCAAGTCTTCACTTCTCATATCCAATTAAAAAATCCTATCAGCAGGCACAACGACTGGCAGAAGCTGTCTGGTCCTCCCTCTGGGATCTGGATGTAAAACATGATTGTATCACTGAGGGGAGCAAACAATTAATCCCTTCCTCCCCTGAGCATTGACATGTATCTCACCTCAGTGCATGTGGAGGCAGGGAGCGTCGCCCCTAGAGGTGATTTTTATCTGTCTAATCCTCATTCTCTGTTTCTATTAAAGGCAAACTTTCAGACGTTTAGAGGTTTAATCCTTCAAAAGGTGTCTTGAAGAGGTGATGGGACTTCCATCTAACTTTGTCTGCTGTGTCTTCACTCGCCTTCCTACAAATGTGAACTTGGCCTGTATGATTTAGTTTGCCCTCCTCTTCACATCTCACACTGGTAATCCATCAGTGTTGCTGTGTATCTGTGTGGACGGATAAAACGGTCCCGAGCGGCAGACTGTGGATAATTGGCAGAGGCCCATTTACTACAAAAGCTCCCTTGCTATGGCAGAACCGATGGAAGATTTTGTACTTCGTTTTCAGACTCCTATTCTCTCCTTCCATAGACTTTTCTATGTAGATATTAAGTATACAGTGGCATTAAAATGCAATAAAACCGGATATTTAGTCAAATGTCTGTATAATGAAAGCCAACAGGGTCTAATGTTGTCCAACATTTTTCAAAATATCTTCTTTTGTGTTCAACAGAAGACAGTAAGTCATACAGGTTTGGAATGACATTGAGGGAGAGAAGTTTATGACATACAGTATATAAGTAAATAAAAATAATTTTACGTTTTACAAGAAAATAATATACTATTTCAGACTTTTTACTTAAAAATTAAACATTAAATGCAGTGTTGCTTGTCAATATCCCTTGTGCTTTATTGGATTAAATGTGCACTTGTAGTGTACTTAAAGAGAGCACACTTTATATGTTTCTAAACATACACTGTAAAAAAGATTTTTTTGAAGATGCAAGATTTTTGAAGAAAATCTTGATTTTTTAAATTTTTTAATTTTTTGAAGAAAATACTATTTTAGTTTTTTACTTCAAAATTGAACATTAAAATGCAGTGTTTCTTGCCAATTCTTTGTAATTATTTGTGATATTTACTATCAA
Organism: Sinocyclocheilus anophthalmus; assembly: GCA_018155175.1. Lineage (NCBI taxonomy): Eukaryota > Metazoa > Chordata > Actinopteri > Cypriniformes > Cyprinidae > Sinocyclocheilus > Sinocyclocheilus anophthalmus. The sequence continues at coordinate 86,262 of JADLZN010008868.1, read as the reverse complement.
TTTCTGAGTGAAAACTTTTTTAGAAAGTGCACTAACTAATAATTTCAAATTAAATGTTTTACTTTAAAGTACATTTTAACTAATTGTTTTAATATTCATTTGTTGTGCTTTAAAGAAGTACATTTATTTTGATTACATACTAAAAAACCTTTAAAGTGCTTGATTATAACTTCAACTGTATTGTTATTCAGTATTAAACTTCATATACATAATTTAGTACATATGTACTAAATTACAATTTTGTCATTACAAATGTGTAATTACAAGTATATTTTTAAATAAATGACAAACAAGCTTCAATAAATGAAATTAAAGTACATTTTAGAATGCTATTTGGCAGTATATTTTAATCATATTTCAAAGACAACTGAAGTAATTATGAAATTACGTCCTACTTCACTCAAGTCAAAGAAGCACATATAGTTCAACAAATTGCATTTTTCAATAAATTTAAACCAAGTAATTCATTCTTTATTTAATTGCAGTTAACATGCAGTTACTGTAAGTGTGTGAAAACATTACATTAAGTTTACATTTAAGTTTATACTTTTAAAGTATAATATTGCCATAATAAGAACTATTTTAAAAGTATTTGTTAAAAGTATGTTGAAGTGTACTTCTTTTTCACAAGAGTATCTATTGTTCTACAATTTTAAATGCTCGCAAATTCAAGTTTTGAATAAAACTTGCATCGTTTCCTGATGATGTTCCCCACTCTTGATCATTTCCCACCCTTTCCCTTTATACATACTGTCAAAAAAAGTGAAAATAAGTAAAAGACTCATTAAGCATGTGGCACACAGAAAACATAGGATGTCAGACGTGCTTGTGGTTTGTACGCATTGCTGCTCAGTTTTCCAGAGGACCTACAGTGTGTGTGAAGATCCTTGTGGAATGTCAGAATAATTACACCTATTAAATGTTTCTGAGCTCTTAACAACCGCAATTAGTGTTACAGGTACCTGAGGCCCCTACAAGGTGATCTAGTGTAGTCCTGCTCTTCAAAGCTGTGCTCACTTCAGCACATCTCTCAAGGCCTGGATGCACTTCTTTTACAGTTTATTTCTATTCATTAACTAATGAAGCAGATGTTTAATGGTAGCGTGTACATGATGGCATTGTAATTTAAATGTCTCTGCTCATCACTTGTGACTCACCACAGGGTCCAAAATTAACACTTGTCAAGTGCCATTGTGAGTAAAAATTGGCTTTGGTGAGTAACTAAAATTTGCCAGGTGGTCGGAAACTTCCATGGTGTAAATCGAATTGTAGAAATGACCCTGATTGTTCTGACTTTCAGCATTTAAAAACAGTGCAGCTAAATAATGCCATTCCCATTGGTGCAAAAAATATTCTAAAAATATGTACATCTATTTATGTGTATTCATAATATGCACATATAAATTAATATAATATAAATATCCATCTATCAATCAATTTTTTCCAAACCGCTCATCCTGTGTATAGTTTATTTATAAATATATGATATGTCAATAATAATAATAATAATAAAATAAATGTTTAATAACATATAGCTCTTTATTGAATATGAGGGTTCATGAAGAACAGTTACATCCATGGAACCTCTCAATTTGCCAAACGGTTCTTTATAGTTGTAAAAGGTTCTTTAGATCATTAAAATGTTCTTTACACTTAGAAAAAAATATATATTTTACAGACTGTTCACTAAAGGTTCTTTGAGATGAATCAAAAATGAAAGCATCAGCGGAAATTCTGTCAGGAAGACTCCAATGCCACGTCATTCATTCATACTAACAGGTCTGACCAATCACTGCTTGACACCTGGAGTATATAAGCACTGAACTCTGTTTCATTTTCGCAGTTGATGTCGCCGACGTTCCCCTCCATTCTCCCCACCACCACCAGGTTGGCCCTGTCCATCCATAAGGGGTAGGCTCCGCCCCTGCCTTCATCTTCAGGCAGGATCAGCCAAATCTGCGTCCCCAGGATTTGGACAAAGTACGGGGCCTACGCCAAAATAATTTTTCTATACAACTATTCACTAATTATTGTAACTCACTCACCACCATCCGTTAACACTTTACGGAATAAATACCATGTAAACGTTTACCTTCTCTCTTGAGTCTTTCTGATAGAAATGGTTCTTCTATGGCATTGTTGCGAAAACCTTTAAAACCTTTATTTTTTAGAATGTAGATCATTTATTTATTTTATTTATTTGTAAAAAGAAATGTGAACTTTGTAAAGTTGCTATGTGAAGGTTCTTGTATAGGTTTGAAGAGTTTGTCCCTGAAGATCGCTGCAGGAAGTGAGTGAGCTCAGATGGAATGATAGATGTCACTCAGGAATGCCAAGTACATGCGCTGGGAACTTCAGCATATGCGTTAAATGGAGCAGAACATTCATCTCTGTCTGAATCACACACCGGGCCACATGACTGCTCAGCGGGCGACAGAGGTGATCAGCCATGTGGAGGCTGGGGAGGGAGTCACTTGGGACTCATTCAAAAGATCCCACTCCCAAGATGATACGGTCTGCATGTGTGCGTGCGTATTTATGTGTGTGTGAACATGCATGTGCGCTGACATGAAAGGTATATCTCACCAAAACGCTTCAGTCAGAATGCATTGTGAATGTTTTGAAGGTGAAAATCACTCTTGAATCTTGTATTCAAACGAGGTGTAGCGTCTGCGTAGGATCATGCATGATAGTTGGACTGTTTATGGCTTAAAAGACCCCTTTTAGCCTTTTGACATTTGCATATAAATTACAGTTCTGGTCAGAGATGTTACTTGTATAGGGGTTGTAAATTGCCAAATGGTTCTTCGCCGTCAAAGAAGATTAGAACCAGCCCCCACGAGAATCCTGGAATCTGAGTTCAAAAACATTCCACTTAGAGCTGTGA
>JADLZN010008868.1:0-83199 GCA_018155175.1 Sinocyclocheilus anophthalmus | reverse complement strand
CCACTCGTTATTTGTATTAGTTAAAGCCATAAAACACTTATATTAAGGTGTATGTGTGTATCTTTGGTTTAATCTATTCCAGATTATTGTTTCTTGGTATCAATGTCACCCGTTCTTCATTTCTCGGACAATGACGTACAGTATGTGATTGTGAAACGCATCATATGACTCGCACGATATTTTGGGTTAAAACTACGGATGTTCCAGACCGGCCATAAAGCATGCCAATGAGCCATAAAACAAAGACAAGACGATTCCTCCGCTCAATCCATGTCTCTCATTGGTCAGAACACACAGAATAGGAACTCTCAAAAACGATTAGCCCAAAATAACTGGGCTCAGAAAACTTCTTCTTCGTTTGAGACAACACCTTTCAGGACTCTCAAGACCTTCCTCTTGAGTTTTATTTTCCGGCAGTTTTTACTTTCAAGTAACGTTAGTCGCTGTGGACTTCTTCTTCAGAGGAACCAGAAGTAAAAACTTCCAGCTGACTCCTTACGAACTCATCAAAAGACCTCCGTTATCTACCGCCTCAGGACTCCTCTTCAGCAATCGAAAAACCAATGCAAGTAACCGCTTGAAATTATTCAGATGCGTGTTTAAATCTCAGTCCCTTTTAAGGTGATTTTTGGATTCTTTTATGATTCTTATTAGGTTGTGGTTATTTGATGTGAAATACTGCCATTCTTTTCTTTTCTCTCCCTTTTTTTCCTTACTTTGTTTCATTCTGTGTATATATGTTTTAGTTAGTTATATGTTAGATATAGTTTCATTTTATTAAATCCCTTATATTCACAACGAATTGTCTCTGTTTACTGTTCACAGTTCGAAGTCAATGAATGTTTGAACCTTTGCTACATTTGGCTAAGAATTACTGCTAGCACTGCACAAAGAAGGACAGTTTATTGTTCCGTGGCCAGAGAATAAATATTCCTTGAATTGATAAATGATTATATTGTCTGCTCGGTGGACGGACAGATCAAATAATTGTAATATTGATTCTGCTACAGTTAATTCGAAGATATAATCTAAATATTTATTATGAATCATAACCAGTTGTGATTCGTCATAAATATTCCCCTTTTTAGAGCTAATAAATAATAATAAACGTTACATATATATATGTATACATATAATATATAATCACACAGCACAGATTTATTTTTCATGCTTTCCATTATGAACATAATCATTGACCATCAAAATTAAAAATATCAAATAATTTTGCTTGGACATTCATACATAAATAATACCATATTCTGAAATATGGCACATAAGGGCCACACGAAACAGTAATGAGGCTGATTTGAACAGTGATGTGAGCTGTGGACCATGGCACTGGAAAAGACTGATATGAGTAGCCTCTTTAATTAACGGTCACCTGTCCCCTCTGTGGGACGCCTCTATCACACTTTAGAAATCATCAGAAATGATATATCAATTGAAAACTTTAAATCTCAAAATTCATCCTTTGAAACCCATTTTAAAATCAAACATTGCATTACCATGAAAATGGTACATCAATATCATGTTACAAAATGTTTTTGTTCATGAATTATACAAATTTAAGTTTGGATAGTGTACTTTCACGTCTATGTTCAAAAATGTGAGTGACAGTTAAAGGGTTAATTAGCTGTGATGGAATTCCTCTGAGGATTTTCACTGCTCCAGTGGATGGATTCATTCAGGAATTAGCCATGACCCAACCGCACTGGAGCTGTCACTCACTGGAGGTTACATAATCCTGTTTATTGCCGCTCACAACTTGCCATTATTATTTTCACTGATTTGGTGTTTCTTTAGCAGGATCTCATCAAGGTATCAAAGATCACAACGAGTTCTTTCTTGTTTTTCTTCCAGGTCTGCCAAAAAGACAGTGCCAGATGTGTATGTGGGGAATTTGGCTGTGGCCGACCTGGTCCACGTGACGGTCATGCCGTTCCTGATTCACCAGTGGGCGCGTGGAGGGCACTGGGTGTTCGGCAGCACGCTCTGCACCATCATCACTTCTCTTGATAACTGCAACCAGGTGGCGTGCGCTGCAGTCATGACCGCTATGAGTCTGGACAGGTGTGTAATCAGTGCAATATTGATGCTGTGTGGTTCAAATCATGCTCAAAATAAATAAATTAGATTTCCAGATCTTTATTAAGATAAGCAGTATTAAGTGGGTTTTTCTGCAAATATGACAATAATCATTTTACAAGTGATTGATTCTTTTTTCATTTAAAGGGTCATGTTTTATTTGGCAAAAGTAGATCATTTTAAATCAAATCAAAAATGTTATCCTAATCAAAATTATTTTATTGTCTCTATTGCTTTGATGCACTCAAAACAAACGTGCATTCATATAGACTTCCTGCGATGAGAAATGGTTGTGACTCATTTGATTCAGTGTCTGAATGTCCTCATGCATGATATTAAATATATTCAGTGAAAAGTGGCCTCTATGAATCATTGATGTTAAGTTTAACTTTAATCTCTTTTTAAAATAACAGCTCCTGCTATGAAATCTTAGAAGAAGAAGAAAAGGAGATTGATGAATTTGAGGCAACCTTGTCACAAGGAGAAGTTGTTATAAAGTGATTTGTCTCTGTAACTGTAAAGTTTTGAGACAGAACTTTGTTTTTTTCTTCTACAGTGCGTCGCGTTCATCATAAATACACAAAAAAAAAAAAAAAAAAAAAAAAAAAATTAGGTACATTTTTGTCCTTCTGATAAATTAATTATTACATCAGGAAAAAAGGGAAAGGAAAATGTGCTTGTTTAAAATAAATAAATCATATATAACTGAATAAATAAATATAATTGAATAAATTATTACAAAATAGATCTCCCCAAAATGATCTATTTTGATGTTATAGGAAAATAGCATACTGTTTATATATATATATATATACACAGTTGTGCTCAAAATTATTATTACCCTTGGTAAATATGATCAAAGAAGGCTATGAAAATTAATCTGTATCATCAGTCCTTTAGATATTTTATTTAAAAAAAATACTAAAATCTAACCTTTCATTGGAGAATAATAATTTAAAATGGGGGAAAATATCATTATGAAATAAATGTTTTTTCTCTAATACACATTGGACACAATTAATGGTACCCTTTTTATCCAATACTTTTTGCAACCTCCTTTTGCCAAGAGAACAGCTCTGAGTCTTCACCTATAATGCCTGAAGAGTTTAGAGAACATCTGACAGGAGATCAGAGACCATTCCTTCATCCAGAATTTCTCCAGATCCTTCAGATTCACAGCTCCATTTTGGTGCTTCTCCTCTTCAGCTCACCACACTCATGTTCTATAGGGTTCAGCTCAGGGAACTGGGTTGGCCAGGGCAGAAGCTTTATGTATTTTTGTATTTTTATAGAATCTATTATGCCATCTATCTGAACAAGATATCCAGGATCTCTGGCAGAAAAATAGACCCACAACATTAAATATCCAGCAATATATTTCATTGTACACATGGGGTACTTTTTTATCCCTGTGTGTACCAACCCCATCTTGAGTGTTTGCTGTGTTTCATCTGACCATTGAACCCAGTCCTGTTTAAAGTTCCAGTCGTGTCTAGCAAATAAATATGCTGGAGTTTGTTTTTGGATGAGAGCGTTTTCTTTTCTAGTTTTTTCTCGAAACCCTCCCAAACAACATTGTTTTTTTTTTAGGCTTTCTGACCCCAAGACTCAGCTATTTTTTGCAGTTCTTCCGCTGTGATCCTTGCAGTCTTTGGCCACTCAAACTCTCCTCCTCAACATAATACGATATAGACACACGTCCTCTTACTGTATTAGAGAAAAATATTTATTTCATAATGTGATTTCCCCCCACTTTCCCTTTAATTTAAATTTGTATTTTTTTACTTTAATTAAAGGTTAGATTAATTTTTTTTTGAATGAACGATCAAGTGGATAAACAATGTGGATTTATTTTCACAGCCTTCTTTGATCATATTTACCAAGGGTATGAATAACTTTGAGCACAACTGTAAATAAATACATAAAGAATATATTTACCCCAAAATTTGAGAGAGTGGGACATGCATTGCAACAGAAAATAATAGTAAATATTTCCGTGGTACTTGATACATCACCACTTTCATCAGCCATTTTGTTTTTGTTTTGAATGAATATTGTAATAAATGCTGCAAATGTTTAATAGCTTATTTTGTAGTGAAGACTTCAAGTTTTGTGCATGCATTTAATCACAGATTTGGACAAAATCTTTAAGAATTACCTATGATTCTCAGTGAAATCATTGAGAATGATTTTAAGTGAGTTGTTAGTCACTTAATTGTTAGAGCTATGATAGCATTTGATAAAAGTTGATTAGGTTTTGATGAAGCTTCTCCATTGTGAATATTCTCCATTGCATATAGTTTTCAGATTGTGCCTCGTAGTGCAGCAATGTTGCTTTTATGCAGCACAAAGTTCAAACCAATTGCATCGTCTCCTTTCGAGCTGCGACTCTGTAATCTCACCACTAGAGGCCACTCTTACCACAATTATAGATAAAACAAGTAATCTCATTATTCATTTAAACAGTACAATTAAGAACAACAGTTTGACCCCAAAGTGCTGTGAAATTCAAAAAGCAAAATATCAAGTTATTGCTGCACGTGAATTCTCACACTTTTGGTCAGATTCTTCGCACATAGGTTTTGCACAATATATCATATTCATACAAACCCAATTCCAAAAAAGTTGGGACACTGTACAAATTGTGAGTAAAAAAGGAATGGAATAATTTACAAATCTCATAAACTTATATTTTATTCACAATAGAATATAGATAACATATCAAATGTTGAAAGTGAGACATTTTGAAATGTCATGCAAATATTGGCTCATTTTGGATTTCATGAGAGCTATACATTCCAAAAAAGTTGGGACAGGTAGCAATAAGAGGCCGGAAAAGTTAAATGTACATATAAGGAACAGCTGGAAGACCAATTTGCAACTTATTAGGTCAATTGGCAACATGATTGGGTATAAAAAGAGCCTCTCAGAGTGGCAGTGATGGGCAGAGGATCACCAATTCCCCTAATGCTGCGGCGAAAAATAGTGGAGCAATATCAGAAAGGAGTTTCTCAGAGAAAAATTGCAAAGAGTTTGAAGTTATCATCATCATCTACAGTGCATAATATCATCCAAAGATTCAGAGAATCTGGAACAATCTCTGTGCGTAAGGGTCAAGGCCGGAAAACCATACTGGATGCCATTGATCTTTGGGCCCTTAGACGGCACTGCATCACATACAGGAATGCTACTGTAATGGAAATCACTACATGGGCTCAGGAATACTTCCAGAAAACATTGTCGGTGAACACAATCCACCGTGCCATTCGCCGTTGCCGGCTAAAACTCTATAGGTCAAAAAAGAGCCATATCTAAACATGATCCAGAAGAGCAAGCATTTTCTCTGGGCCAAGGCTCATTTAAAGTGGAAAACTGTTCTGTGGTCAGAAGAATCAAAATTTGAAGTTCTTTTTGGAAAACTGGGACGCCATGTCATCCGGACTAAAGAGGACAAGGACAACCCAAGTTGTTATCAGCGCTCATTTCAGAAGCCTGCATCTCTGATGGTATGGGGTTGCATGAGTGCGTGTGGCATGGACAGCTTACACATCTGGAAAGGCACCATCAATGCTGAAAGGTATATCCAAGTTCTAGAACAACATATGCTCCCATCCAGACGTCGTCTCTTTCAGGGAAGACCTTGCATTTTCCAACATGACAATACCAGACCACCTACTGCATCATTTACAACATCATGGCTGCGTAGAAGAAGGATCCGGGTACTGAAATGGCCAGCCTGCAGTCCAGATCTTTCACCCATAGAAAACATTTGGCGCATCATAAAGAGGAAGATGCGACAAAGAAGACCTAAGACAGTTGAGCAACTAGAAGCCTGTATTAGACAAGAATGGGACAACATTCCTATTCCTAAACTTGAGCAACTTGTCTCCTCAGTCCCCAGACGTTTGCAGACTGTTATAAAAAGAAGAGGGGATGCCACACAGTGGTAAACATGGCCTTGTCCCAACTTTTTTGAGATGTGTTGATGCTATGAAATTTAAAATCAACTTTTTCCCTTAAAATGATATATTTTTTTCTCAGTTTAAACATTTGATATGTCATCTATGTTGTATTCTGAATAAAATATTGAAATTTGAAACTTCCACATCATTGCATTCTGTTTTTATTCACAATTTGTACAGTGTCCCAACTTTTTTGGAATCAGGTTTGTAAATTGTTACATAATATATGTGATTAGAATGGATGAATTTTTTAAATCAAACTGTTTGCTCCTCATAGATATCATACAATTGATTAAATGATAAAACAACACGCATTTGTGTGAAAATACATATATGGGGAGTAAAATCTACGTTGTTTTATATTTTGTCCTCCAGATACCTGGCCCTTGTTCATCCATTTCGCCTTCTGAGTCTCCGGACCAGATCCAGGACGATCCGTATTAACCTGTTTGTGTGGGCGGCCTCTTTCATCATGGTTCTGCCTGCCTGGGTTCATGCCAAAGTGATCCGCTTCAGGGACGGGCTAGAGAGCTGTTCCCTTAACCTGGTCTCTCCCAAAGAAGTGCTCTGGTAATTGGTTCTGCTTTACTTGTGTACTATAACCTGCTGCTCAGGATGATCCTTCGATCTCTTCGATCGCTTGTTTTTTATTGACAGTCTTGCTTTGACTGAATTGTGTGTTGTTATCTGCTGTGAAAGCTGCCTTTCAGCATAGTGGCACATAACTTAAAACTTCACGTTTAAGCTTCACTTTTAAGCAACACTATAATACCATAGTTTTTTGTTTTTTCTGTCAGTATCTTTTCCTCTTCACCAGAAAATTGCATGTACAGAAGTCTGCGGCTCTGAGGAATCCATCCTTCTTGTTTAATTAAAATAAGTGAAGTGAAACTTATTGTAGAGAGGGAGATGTGGAGGGTTTAAGGCTCTTCTCACTCATGATTGACAGCATGTGTCCTCATATATCTGTAGGTATACACTCTACCAGACTGTGACCTCCTTCTTCCTGCCATTACCTCTCATTCTCATCTGCTATATACTGATTCTCTGCTACTCCTGGAGAATGTATCGCAAGAACAAAAAGGCTCACAGGTGACTTTTCCTCTCATTACAGCAAGTATGTGATGTAAAACTGGCAAATCTGCCAATTTAATTGCTTGTGAAGTCACTGGCTTGACTTTTCTAGCTTGGTCTACACTGGTTTCTTTCATTAATATTTAATTTGCCTTCCATTAAGGGAATATCTACTGCACAGTGAATAAGTGAATTTCTCGTATGAAGCTGTGCAGATGTGATATTCCTTTCGAGAGTTATCCTGCTTATACAATAGAAATGTTTTTTGCTTTTAGTAAAGAAAAGGAGAGACAAGTGAACATTCATTTTGATGTGATAAACAATGTCACAAATTCTGTCGACTGAGCTTATAACTTGAAATGAATATTCCATTGAGCTTTGCTCTGCCTTGGTATTTAATTTTAATTTTTTGTTTTAAGTGACGTGAGGCCAAGTGGTGACCTGTACTCGGAATTAGTGCTCTGCATTTATCCCATCCAAAGTGCACACACACCGTGAACACACACCCGGAGCATATTAATGGGATAGTTCACCCAAAAATTATAACTCATGCAGTTGCAAACCTGCAGTAATTTCTTTCTTCTGCCGAACACAAAATAATTGATTTCAAAGAATGTTGATAACCAAACAGTTTCAGTTCCCATTGACTTCCATTGTATTTCTTGTCAATGGGACAAATCACCAAAACTGTTTAGTTACCAACTTTCATCAAAATCTTCTTTTATGTTCCACAGAAGAAGAAAAAAAGTCATGCTTGTTTGGAATGACATGAGGGTGAGTAAATGATAACAAATGTTTTATTTTTGGGTGAACTGTACCTTTAACTGTAATTAGCCTACTTCGGATTATATATTAGAACACTGTGTGTAACTACCCTAAATGTATATTTCATGTTTAGGCTACATACTTTATGACCAAATCCTACATTCCCTACTTTCTCTCAGGTATAACACCAGCCTGCCTCGAGACCGTGTGGTCCGCCTCACTAAAATGGTCCTGGTTCTCGTAGCAGTTTTCCTGGTCAGTGTTGGGCCGTACCACATCCTGCAGCTGGTTAACCTGAGCATACCTCGCCCCTCATTAGCGTACCACACCTGCTACTACCTGTCTGTGTGCCTGAGCTACGCCGCCAGCAGCATAAACCCCTTCATCTACATTCTGCTGAGCGGACACTTCCGCCACAGGCTGGTCTGTCGGGATACACCCAGCATGCCAAGTGTGGAACGGGAAATCCAGGCCCCCCGCTCCAGTTTTTAAGCTGAATTCACAATGAAACACACATAAGCACTGCAAATGAAAGAACCGATGCACAAGCCTTTGTTGGTCTTAGGCAAAGCACAATTGTTTTGGAGAAAGATTCCTGTTCTTTGTTTATATTTGTTTTGAAGGATTTCATAAAGGAGGCATGGGCTGTTTTATATGTGCATGTATGCATGTTTTTCACCTTTTACACTAAGCGTTGTAAATGCTGTGTTGTTATTTATTGGTTAATGTGGTGTTTTGGCTCCCTCTACTGTTTAGTTTTAGTAATTTACTCTACAGCATATGTACTGTCTATATATCTATCTATCTATCTCTGTCCATAAGGCCTATAAATCAAAAAACATTTTTTATTTAAAAAAAAAGGCTTTGTCAAGCTAATATTCAAAGTTTGTTCTTACAAACTTCACTCTTCTAACTAAAAATTACATCACATTTATTTTAGTCTTGACTTTTCAATGATGTTTATTTAAAATTCTATTGCCTTACGTTTCAAATTTGAATTACCATTATGCAATTCAAATTGTGAAACCTAAATGGCATTCTCAATTGAAAAGGCACGTTCAATTCGATTCTGAATGGTACACAACCCATGCCTTTAATTGAAATTGAATGAATGTTTTGAAGGGGCATTTGGCAGTTTCAGACTGCATTCGTTTGTGGTCTGCAGTGTTTAACACTGGAGAAAATAAAAGATTATGATAATAATAGTGTTCAGGACACAGAAGTAGATCTCATTGTGACTTTGTACTATATGTCTCTGGTTTTTTTTTAGCTTGATTGTATGTGACTTTTGAAAATGTGATATGTTATTATCTTGTGAATGTTATATTGTACTATCAACAGGTTTTAAAGGAAAATTCATCATACCAGCAAATGTATTTAAAGGTTGCTTTGTACAGTACAGAATGTATTGAGGCACGTGAGCATGTTTTCACTCATCTTGTGTGAGTGCATCACCATTGTTACACACAAGAGTAATCAATATTGTTCGGGCCAAAAAGTTGCCGTCATGCAGAAATCCTTTAAGGGCATTTTGGGATTGTCTGGTGTGTACTGGACATGATGAAGTGGCTGGCAGCTCTAAAGAGTGAGGTCACTGACCAGACAGGCAGAGATGCAGGGATCTGTTTGCAGCCCAGCTCCCAGAGTGGAATCAATTCTCTGACCAGACCAGAGACAGACAGGGATTGTGTCTGACCTAAAGCATGCCTGGTGGCAATGGCTGAAAGCTCACTGGAATGCTCAGTGTCTCTCTCTGTTTCTCAATTATGCCTTTTATGGCCTAGTAAACCAGCCAGAGGCAAAATACCAACTGGTGTGTTCAAATAATTGTCAATATTAGTGTTTCAGTGTCGCAATAGTTTGTTGAGACCATGCATTTCAATAATACTATTCAATATAATAACATACAAACTGTTGTGCTATTGGCTTTGTCACTGATTCCAGTGCAGCAATAAAGACTCTGCCTGGGCAGCAAGGTGCTGTTACATTCTCCTGTTTCTACAGTAGCTCACATTGTTTATATTCCCCATTCCATCAGTTTTCTCTTTCTCAATCGTCATCATTCTGGTCTGTGAGCGAGGTGACTGACTACTGCTGCGGCAGCTAATCTGACATTGTTTGACCTTGTTTGTGACTTGCTTCATATGGCATTGACCTTGTTACTTCCACCTCAGCAGTTTGGCTGCCTGTTTGTGTCATGTTTTTCACACAACAGCTTTTGTTTTTATGTTTATTTTATTTTTGAAAGATGTATTGCATTGTAAATAATATTAAATGTATATTAAGAGTATTTTCTTTTTTTGTGAATCTGTGAATATGTTTACTGTACTGCCGATTTTCCATCAAAATTCTATGAGTAGTATAGGATTGATAGAAGATTAGAAGAAAATTTTGCTTTCTACTAGTGGAACTATTTTCCTGTTTATGTCACTGAAATGGAAAACCCCGCATATTTCTGATCATGCATATCCACAGATATCTGAAACATCTGCTCGACGTACAGTTACCACAAAATTGATTTATTTTTTCACCAGTAGAGGGCACGTGCTGACAATTTTCCCAGCATACAGAGTTGACATGCATTTGAAAAATCAGTTAATTTATCATGTCTTTTAAGTGCTGTATATAAATTGCAGCTTGTATGCAATATCAAATATTTTTTCTCTCTGTAAATATTTATGTATGATGCTTGCTTCCTTGTATTAGCCTATGTTTTGGCCTTCTGATACATTTTATATTAAATAACAGGTCCCTGGAATACTTTTTCTCTATTTTCTTATCAACACAGAAAGTAAAAACGGTTAATACCTTGGAAGTATAGTCTTGGAAGAATTCAGTTTAGTATTCAATTGACTGAGAATAAAACGTAAGAAAAAAGACAAGAAGAGATTGGATGTTAAGGACTATATTAAGGACTATTTTTGTTCATAAAAGCCAATCTTCAAATAATTTAAACTGAAATGTATATTTCATGGAAATGTATTTAGTTATTTCGTACATAGCCGTAAACTAGATACTATACTATACTGTAAAACCGCTCATTATTTACATAAGCCCTTTTTATTATCACGTGCTAGACCTTGTGAATATGCAAATTAACATATGCAAATCTCCCCCCCCCCTTCTTATTTATATGTTAATATTATGCACTGGCAAATTTAAACAAACAATTAGCTTTCGATTTATTAAAAAATATCTTACGTGGACTTGATCATCAACTTTACCAACCCATTTCCATGACCAACTTTCAGCAAACACCAATCTTTAAAACTGTAAAACAATTTGGAGCGGCCAGTTATTTAATCGTTTTAATGTAAGATTAATATCTTAATCTTACGTCTCTGTACATGGTGAAACCTGTGTGAAGAGATAAGCACAGGTTTTCGCCTGTGAGGCAATGGTGCGCGCAGGTTTCCCGACAGCCTGTTGTTTCGCGCGCGGGTACCACGCGCAGAAACCAAGCGAGAATGAAGGGCCTGACAACTTCTTTGTTAATTGGAACAGGCTTCTCGCTATGTGTGCAGCGAGGGTGGTGAAAAGACCGAGATATAAGATGACAAGTGTGAGCACGAAGTAGAGTCGCGTTTAATTAATGTTCCTTTCTCCCTTGGGAACCTAGCTGTGCTCGTTTGTGATACATTTTGAGCTATAATCGACGAAATAACAGGCAATAGCAGTATTCCGTCGACTTGGAAGCGCCTTTGTGTTTGTGGAATCACAAGAATAGAGTGAAAACCATAAATATAGTCGAGTTGACCTAAAGATTAAACATTGCTGTGAAGGCTGTAGGCCTAATAAATGTGTGGAATCAAGTGCCACTGCACCTGCCCATGAGCTCAACTGAAGCACTTGACACGTGAGGAGTTTATTGGTTTTAAAAATGTTCATTTTGGGGTTCCATCCACATTAAGGACATTTTTTTTATTTCATAAAACACTTCATATTGTCCCAAAGACACTGAATACAGACAGCTACAGGTCACGTAAGTTTTTTGTGGAGGCATTAAATTAAAAGCTATACAGGTGTAGAATAGTACTGTGTATAATAATGTATCAGATGTTTAATATTCAGTATGTGTTAGATATTTGTGTATATGTTTCTCTTTTAGTGGCATATTTTGACTACATTTTCACTTTTGGGTGAGCTATCCCTTTAAATTGAGTAGTTCACCCCAAAATGAAGTTTTTGTCATCATTTACTGACCTTTGTTTGGTTCCAAACCTGTATGACTTACTTTCTAATATGGAAATAAAATTGTTATTTTGAAGAATGTGTAAACAGTTTTGGTTACCATTTACTACTATTGTATAGAGAGTAAAAATACCTATTGTATGTTCCACAGAAGAAAGAAAGTCATACAGGTTTGAAATGACATAAGGGTAAACGAATGATGACAGAATTTCCATTTTTTGGGGTGAACTATCCCTTAGGATAAATCCTTTTTAGAACTATCTTTTAATAGTATAATAAGTCTAATATAAATAATTTTTTAGGATGATTATATGCATTATTTGGATGCTATTATATTTTCAGAGTGATTAAGTGAAAGTATTATAAAAAAAATATAGGCCTCTATAAGGCTGTTTCTTTCACATAAAAGCAGCTCTCAGTTTGTGTGAGGTAACCTGGTGTTTAGTAGACCAAAATTATTGATTCAACCGAGTTGTTATTTGACTATGCAAAAGCATGGTGCACATTGCACATTTCCCGCTCCCACAACCGCGGCACATGCTCGTGTGGCTTGTGCTGATTATCCAGCCTCCACAACTCCAGATGGATCAACACATGCTGAAAATGCGACAAACCAAGACACAGTTTTCCATCTGACCTCAATCTATCACTTCTGTTTGCCTGTATAAATGTCAACGTGCTTCCACTCTTAGACTCAGGGAGTAAAATGTAATCTTCTTGTCATCTTATAAGTCGTTTTAACAGCCTCATTAAAGTTTGTTTGCATTTTAATTAAATCAGTGTGGGTGGGCTTGGCTTTAACCTGTTGTATGTATCTTGTTGAAATGCTTCTGCCATGGGTATTCTTGCTTGGTAGAATTTATTACCCTTAAGTCTTATATGGCTGCTTTTTTACAGGTGGAGTAAGTAGCTGCTTTTTTTTTTTATTAAAGGCCTTGGTTTTATTTTGAAATCAGTAGCAACTGTGTGGGTTTGTTGAACTGATCTACCTTTGTATCAGGCAGTTTAAGATATACATGATCAGATTAACTTTAGAAGCAGGTTAGAAGACAAAGGGCGCAGAAATTACCTGTACCGAACACGAACCGGGCCACTTTAATGGTTTTTGAAACGATTACATGCATTCTAATGGAGAACATTAACATGCATGTGTTTGAAACAATAGCGTCCCTCATGGTTTCTCCATTCTTCATTAATGCTGTAATTCAGTGCAAAATGATTGACTGCCAAGTTTTGTGAACATCAAAGCTTTTTTTTTAGATATAATTTCCCCCCAACCAGAAACCCCATTAAATTAACATGCATTTTGAATCTTTTGCCCAATAAGTTGCTTAATGAATTGTGAGGGGCATTGACAGTGAACAAGGCCTCACATCAATGTCAGAATTAGACATTTAAAATATTGTGTGTGTGTGTGTGTGTGTGTGTGTGTGTGTGTGTGTGTGTGTGTGTGTTGTCCGTTTCGAATCGGAATAGTGAGATGTGGTACGAGTTCTCCAGTGCTCTTCATGCCCCGTTAATAACCTGGCCTGCTTTGATGTGGCAGTGTGGAGCGAGGTGGCTCTTTCTCTGCATCACTTGTGGCATGTAAATCCGGCCAGCATTTTATCTCCTTACCTGCTCAAGGGCCACTGGATTTGCTCTGGCTGCCTGCATGCACTCTGTTGTAGCGTGAGTCATGAGATGTCACCTACCCAATAAGCCACTCACAAATGCTTTGAGAAGACTGTGATTCTGTGTGTTTGCTTTTCTGTTCATTAGATGTCACTGGTTGTCTTTGTATGACATACAGTTAATGTAACACTAAACATGAATATGAACATGTGTAATGCTCTATTTCTGAAGGGTTTGTAGGCTACTTGTAACAAGTGCTGGTCTGGCTTGTTTTTATTAAAGCCTGCTTCTGCCACAGAGTAAAAAAAGACTTTATATATCACACAATTGCACTTTATTTCTCATAAATGTGACTTCATATCTGCCAGTGTGACTTTTTTTTTAATGTGACTGATTGTGTATTTATTATACAATACATTGTGATATTTTGGAATTTTGACTTTCTTGTAATTTTTTTTTCAATTTTTTTTTCTCGAAATTTCAACTGTTTCTCGTATTTAGAACTTTGTTTCTCATAATTTTGATGTTGTTTTTTGTGGTTTTGTCTCGTATTATGACTTTATATATGCATATATCAGACTGTGATAATTCTCAATTTCAACTTTCTCATAATTTCTTATAACTGTATCTTTCTTATAACTTCAGCTTTATATCTCCCAATGTGACTTTGTCTCGTATTCATGACAATTCACTATTACATATTTATATTGCGAAGCACAATATTTCTCAATTTATACTTTATTTCTCTTATTGTTAACTAGTTGCTCGTAATTACAAGGTTTTTTCTTGTAATTGTGACTTTATATTTCTTAAATATATTTTTTAGCAATTTTTGTCATGAATTGTTAGTGTATCACAATATTGTCTTTGTGTCACAGTGTGACTAGGACTATATTTCTGTTACAATGTTTTTTCTCATAATTTTGACTTGTAACTTTTATATTTTGTCTTTATATCGCAATTACATCATTTATATCTTGCAGTGTAACTAGGCCCTATTTCTTGTAATTTCTACTTTGTTTCTTTTAATAAATGTAACTATTTGAACTTATTCATGATAATCTTTTAATTTTTTTAGGCTGAGGTGTCAGCAGGTTTACAAAAGCTTGTCTAATCAAATAAAGGATCAATTGTAATGTTATAAAAACTGTATGCTATAAATTATAGTGTTAGTAATTACACTCTTTATTTCTACTCTATTGTGTTTGAAACATAACAGTTAAGCTCCAGTTCATTGGCTGTCAATCATTTTCTATGATTTTGTTCATTGACCAGTTCTGGTCAAAGCATCTCTTATTCAATCATACAGTGTCAAAACTGCACTCCATTGTGCATGTGGTTGGTTAAAAACACATTTGTTGTCTTGCGCTAACCCAAAGAGTGCACGTCTGATCGCCCTCTTGACCTTGAGATGAATGGCTGCCCAAACCAGTCCCTGCTACACATTACCATTTAAATGGCCCAAGGAGAAGGTTAGGTCAGCTCATTTGATGTTGAAATGCAAACAGAGATCAAAGAAGAGAACTCGCAGTAGCCTATATTTACAGTAGTCGGTCTTGGATTGGTGTGTTCGGTGGCAGAGGTGCAGTGCATTGTCTGTGTGTATGTGTTAGACAAGAGAGTTTTGTAGGAGGGAAGAGCACATTGTCTATTTGTTCTGCTTGGTCCTCGTGGGTAGATAGCTCATTAACCATTGTGCCCTGGCACAATAGCCAAGAGAGCCGGCTGCATGGGTACAACAAGTCCAGCACAATACCTGTAAACAGCCAGCGGCTTAATTGAAAATGGCCCCTGGGATCACCAGGCTGTCATAACAACAATAGACTTGTATAGATGCATAATATCAAAATTGCAGAGACCTATTGGTGGAGAGTACATTGTGGTTTCCCAGCAAAACGCTGGTTTAATGATGTTGTGATGTTTCCCAGCTATTTTAAGAGATGCATGTGTACGCTGAGTTTTTGTTTGACATGTTCTTATGTTTGCTCCTGTTCCAGGTCACTGAACAGACACAGGCTCCACCACCACTCACCTTCAATCATCACCTGAGACAAGAAAAGACTGAAAGATTCGAAAGAAGAGAATGAATGGACAACAGTGTGTGGTAATAAAATTCAATCAGATAAAAGACTAGTCCAAAGGTTGGGAGTCAGCAGGGACCTTGGTACAGTATTATATTGATATCTCGTGATGTGATAATATTGTGTTTCTTTTTATTTGGTGTACTGACAGAAGAAAAGGCACAAATGCTGTCACTGGGGTAGTACCCTTTAAATTTTGTATTATGTTTACCCCAAAGGTGTGCATATTGGTATCATTTGAAAGGGTTCTGCAAGTGACAGTTTTTGTACTTATTTTTTAAAGTGTGTAATTGTGATATCAGGACTTCAGTGTTTTGTAATTGTATATGTAGTTTGGTCTGAGTTTGTCAAATAGAAAGAATCTAGAATATGTTGACCTAACGCCACAGTATATTTTCTATAACTTTCTTTAACTAACAGGGTTGCTTTTACACTTTCTTGCACTCATTCAACTTTTTTATATATAAACTCAAAGATACAGCCTCTTTTAATGCTGTGTGGGAAGAACATCTCTTGTTGGCTGCAGTTATTATAATAATTAATTAATTATAGGAAACCCCGCCTACTTTGATTTGATTGAACATCTCAATTATTTTGACACTGACCAGCGCTGTTAGACCGCAAACCGAGGTTCGAGGCATTTGTAGACTAGCTCAAGTTAATTCTCACACTTTAATAGTGTGTATAACTCAGAGGCGTCATGCCCATTCAAAGTCAGATTTTTGAGCTAAGTGGATTTTGAATGCAGCTTCCAAAAGACAAAAAATAGCCGAATAATATTTTGTATATTTGATACAATCACACCAGCGTGATTAAATCGTTCAGCACGTCATATCATCAGCAGCTAAATTCAAATCGGCTTTCACTGGCTGGCACTGAGACAGATACGTTTTTACAGCACTGCGCATTATAACCAATCACACACGATGCTGTTGAGCTTATGAATGCAATGACCAATCAGAATGTGTTCAGATGAGTCATCGCTAAAATGCCTGTGTTTTCTTCACTCGCTCGCTGACTGAATACCTCTTTCTGGCGAATTCTCTTGTCAGAAACAAACCCAAAAGTGCAGATGTGTGTACAAATGTAAGTAAGATATTCATTTCACAGTGTAAACAGCTTCAGTAATTTTAATGGGAGTTTTTGAGAGTGCTTGAACTCTAGGCTGTCAGTGAAAATGTTCTTTGATAATGTAAATGTTGTTTGCTCTCTTCAATGAAAGTGTTATGATAGTAGCCTAACTTACAATGTTTTTATTCACATTAACTTTCAATGTTAAATTCACATTAAATATAAAGTCAGTCGTATTAAAACTATGTTATTTCATGACACCCATATCTGTTAATTAAGTAAACAGACAGGTTTTTATGCATAGTTAATAGACTACATTATTAGGCTACTTTGACCATCGCCCACTATAGATCAACTAACATTGGTGAGAATCAAGATTTTTCATGATACAGTTAATGCGTTTGGGAATGTTTCGAATAAAAAGAAAAAAACAAAACATACGAACATAAGTGCTATTGTGGCTGCTGTGTCTAACATGCGACCCCCCCCCCCCCAACCACACAAACACACACAACCACACACACTCCACCGTGTCCCTCAAAAATAATGATTGCATGATGCCCCTGGTATAACTCCTAACAGGCTGTGTGACTATGAGGAATGACTACCACAAAATGTACGTCGGTATGCAGTTTCCCGATTGCTCGCATGTCAGTGATTATCCCTCTGCTTGCCACTTGGCACACATGCCATAGGTTGCGACCACTGGATAAGAATATAAGTGCACTATGTAGTCTTTTCTTTTGTGCCTGACCACTAAGGTCTTTCTTGCTCCTCTGAGCAAACTCCCTTGGTGACACCCACCAGCTGTTCTAAAGGGGGCTGTGTGATAGAATGGCTGGGTTGCTGGTTTCTGGGTCGTCCAGCTAAAGATGACCCGGGGCAACAGGAGTGGACAGAGATATCCCAGGCCATGACCTCAGGCACTGGTAAACTAAGGCAGGTCTTTGGCCCAGCAGTGCCACCTCACATTTAAGTAAAGTCCATGTGATAGACCCAGCTCCAGAGACTGCAAGTTATTGGGTCTGAATGGTGCTAATACGCTGGGCTGGTTGGATGCGGGTTGGAACTCTGGTGTCCCATTAATCCTAGCTGGGAGAATCATATCTGGTTAGAAGTTCAGGCTTTTACTGTGGACTGTTCTGAAGTAATGTGATCTGAAGGTCTTCCCTATAGTGATTCAACACTGCCTTGAAGATTGTTAGAATAATAGACTGTGGAGAGGACATTATTGCCTCAGTGCCTATAACACTTTACTAAGAGCAGACAAAGGAGAATATAAATGGTAGGATGGTGGTACTCTTTAACTTAAACACAAGTTTTGCATTAGTATGTTCTGTCTCGTGACTGCTAGAGCTTGAAGGCCATTTTATTAATTTCTGCATAAAACAACAATCCAGCTATAGACATTGCACTTCAGCCCAAAAAGTCACCTAATCACTTATATGAATGGTGTACTGTATGTTGCATTGTTTCTGTTAAGCAATCAATTATAAAATGCTTATCTATATTTTTGCCATCTAAAATAAAACAGTCGAAAACAACAATTTCAGAGTCTCAGATCTAACTTGGCCAATGTATAGACCCAAATGGAAGCTGGTGTCTCATTCAATTATGTCCCCGGGACATGTCCCCTTTAGGCCCGATTTTTTGAGGGATCGCCTCACATTGCTAATTGGGTCTCGTCTCACACCAGGTTGATTGGACGTGACACTTAAGTGCAGGGTGAGGGCTCCAAAAGTCACTGGAGCAAAGAGAGGAGAAAAACAATCAAAATTGAATTACTGACCAGTAAATTTGCTAATTATAGTCCATTAGCCCAAGCACAGAGAGGTGTGAAGACAATCCAGAGCCACATGAGACTCCTGACACTTTGACCTAGATTACCCAGAGGATGTGTTTAATATGCAGACTATATCTTTGTGTACTATATGCTGTATTCATGGCACTTTTTGATTTTAAAATCAAACCCGCAATTCATAAAATGACCACAATTCATGCATCAGTGAACTATAATGTGTGTGTTTCTGTCAAGTTTATTTGATCAAGAATACAGTAAAAAAAAAAAACGAAATATTATCACAATTTAAAATTATTATTACAATTTAAAAACTGTTTCCTATTTTAATACATTTTAAAATGTAATTCATTCCTTTGTTGGCAAAGCTGAATTTTCAGCAGCCATTACTTCAGCCTTCAGTGTCACATGATCCTTCAGAAATCATTCTAATATGCTGCTTATTTTTTTATATTAAGCAGCACAAATAATAATATTCTTAATATTTTAGTCTTCGTTTTGAATAATTTCCATGCTTCACATTTTAAAACCTAGTTAGTATGTTTGCTAAATTTTTGGGGCTGCTAAACATTATGTTTAGAAGTTATGAAGGAGAAGTTTGAGTTAAAGTTCAATATCATGTTCAATTCGATCACAGGAAACTTTCGAAGCATTTTCAACAGAAGTTTAATTTTCTGAAGCTTCACGGGCAGAAATTACACAGCAGTGCCTTCTGAAGTGGATGGTCTAGATCTTCTATAGCAGGTTTTTCCCCCTTCCCACTGTCATTCTTTTACTGTCACTTGTTTGTTTTGTCCTGTCCGTGAGTTGAACCTTTCATGGATGAACCAGGTCATAGTATCTTGTGATCTGGAGTAGAAGAAAGATTGATATTCTCACACAAGGTCACTATACATAATACCAGCACCTTAGAGGACTAGTCTAGTGTGATCTTTTGTTCTGCTCGTAACACTCACCTCTTCTCCTAGAAGCTAAAACCGTTTGAGTGTGCAGTATATCAATTAAAAAGCTCCTTTTCTGCCCTTTGGAGGGGGTGGGGGTACAGGTCCAAATATTTACATTAGGGCATATCAGTTTGACGACTGTGTGGCGGAGCGGAGAGAAGGGCCATTTGGTGCAGCAGAGAGGCCATTAGCAGAGTTAAATGTCTAGAAAGTATCTGGACCAGACAGCTTTCCACACAGGATCACTCGACCGCAACCACATAACTGCATAAATACTTCCGTCATGCAGTAAATACAGTCGTGAACAAAGATTGGGTTTGTAAATTAGTTTGTTAATGAGGAAACACCTTTTCAACACCTTTAGGCAGGTAAATGGATTTGGATGGTGTAAAGGACAGGTCATGTACACCATCTACCCCCAAATGTCAGCATAATGTGTAATGAACTAAAATAAATAAATGTATTTTGTTTATCCACCTTGTGGCAGGCATTAGAGTTACAAATTGCATTTATTTGAACAAAATTGAGCAAAATAGAATTGAACAAATCAAATTACCAAAAGTGAAAAGTTTATAAAGTGTTTGCTTCTTGTCAAGGACAGAGGGAGAAGACCAGGTATTGTTGTAGTGCTAATTGTCTCAGCAAGCTAATCCCATGCTTACAAGAACGTTATTGATTTATTTTTCAGAGGTTGCTCTATTATATCTAAGAAGCCAGTTGTGAACATGCTGTAAAAGTATAGAACAAAAAAAAAACATGCCAGACAGACTTTGGTCAAACCTGAACACCATTTAGAGACCGTTGAGAACTTTTATGAAGTTCATTAAAATTACTTGAGGTTAGAAAGTGTCACAATCATCTTCAGTTTGTCTTATAGAGGACAAACTGATATATTAAATTCTTCTGAATGTAAATGTTCAGCCATTTTTACCTTAATCATGGATATTTTGTTTGTAAAATAACTGCAGGGGAAAACAGCAGATGTGATTTCTCTCTTTTGAAGGGCCTTTGCTGCTTCCTAATTATCTTCTTTGATGCACCAAGAACTCGTCGTTTGGTCTCCTGCGCATCGCTCGCTGCTTCGGGTGTTGTAAACTGCATTGGTGATTGGTCTCTATCCGTAACATTGTGTGCCCAGCTTGAGATGACGCATTGGCCTGGAGTGACTCCAAGAATAGTTAGGCTGCTGTGGTTCCTTGGCATTAGAAAGATTATTGTTTATCCCTCTCCTCTCGTAGAGACATCTCCACTCTTGTGAAATTATGAACGCTGCACGGTTCCCCTCCAGGTTGCTTCTCTGGTTTGTGAGGTGTGAACTTGAGCGTAGGTGGAGGATAAAAGATGGTCTTTGAAGAACATCATTAGATAAGCCATGACCTAGGGAGGCATATTTGACCCCTCAGGCTCAAACAGATGCAATGAGCATTATTTTGTTTCTTCTTATTTCCTATCAGACTATTTGTAACAACAAGAATCTAGTAGTAGTAGTTCTTTCTAGTAAAAGTTCCTTCCTTGCATATGTCAAGCAGCATGAGCTTTTTTCTGTTTAATACTTGAATCCATAGTAGATTATAATAGTGATGCATGTTGCATCAGTATCATATTGTTCATATGTTATTGGCAGACATTCATTTTTTTAATCACTATAGTAGATATTGTACATGCTCTTTTCACCTATTTTTACATTTAGACTACCTTTGTCATCAACTAATGCTAACTTAAATTTTGTGTTTTAATACTGAATTTAATAACACTTTTAAATGTAGAACTGAGCAAATCTCTAAATAAATTTTAAAAAATGTAACTGTAGCATTTAAAATTAATTTTTAGTGCTTAATTTTGAATTAAAAGTTGTTGTTTTTTAAATGTCGGCCATTTATTAGTTATCGGCCAAACATGAAAGTAATTTTTGACTTGATTACTACCAAATTTTTAAGATTTGTGAAAACCTGTGGATTTCAATCAGTTTAAATTTTAGCATATCAAAAACTAATCTCTTGGAGAAATATCTGCAAAAGTTGCACTGTGCAATTTTTTTTAAATGAAAAAATAATAAATTGAAACTTGTAAAATGTTATAATGTGGACATTAAGATATTTAATATATATGTAATTCATTTAAGATCCATTTGTTATTATGGATCTTAAACGTTAACATGTTAAACTTTGTGTTTTGTTCTGTTATATTTTAACCTGGATTTGAGCAGTAAAAGCAACTGTAGAAACTAGCATGATGTTAAAAACAAATGTGATATTAAGCTTTGGAGGGATGTGTGGATAAGCAAACATTTGGCAAAACTGACCTTGTTTTAAGTTCCCTAATTAAATGCCTCCTCCTGTGTCGCACTATTGGGTAAAAAGACTGCCATCATGAATCTTTAGGACATCGCTGTCATCCAGTCAAATCAACTCAAAAACCCAATTATCATGATGAGACACAGGTTGTAATGCTGGTTAAAGTTGGTTTGGTTGCACGCGCTGGCTCATATTTTAAAAAGCACACTGGAGGGAAAGAACTGAATTTCCAATTATCATAACAAGGATATTCTCATGTAAGAGCAGACAGCAGCAGAAAAAAAATTCGTTTTTATTCTGCATGATTTGGCAACTTAAAGAGGTCAAGACGTACATTTGCGTAGCCTTGAGCTATATTAAGTCTGCACAACAACAGAAAGGGGGTTGAGGGCTTTGTGTTTTAACATGCGCGCTGGATGTGGTTGCATGTACTCTGGTGTGCTCACTATGTCTCCCAATCTACCTTCAGGTAACACAAGCACATGGCCTTTTAAATACCTCAGGGAATGTCAATTTACAGTAGGTTTATTAGTGCTTTTGGTGCCAGAACAAATGTAGGAAATAATCATCCATGTTTCAAAGAGCACCTAAAGAGGGAAGCGAATAATATGCTGGACGAGAACCTTTTGTACTTTGTGCTGAAATGCAGTAAAATAAAGCAGGCATTGGTTTTTCCCATAGTAGAATGCAAAGAATGCATACGTTTTGTTTCAACAAAGCTATATTAAAAAAATTAAAAGTTTAGAGATGTAAAGATTGTATTATCACAGCATGCATCTATCAGTTTGTAGTATAAATGTTTCCCGATTAGATATATTAACAGAAATAATTGTTTTAAAAGTTGTAGATGTTTTCATGTTTCAGTTAAATACACTAATTGATATTCAATATGTTTTATCGAATATTAATATTTAATATCCATACATATGTTTTAATATACACTACCATTCAGAATGTTTGGGTTTTTAAAATAAATTATACTTTGATTCAGCAAAGATACATAAAATTTACATTTTTTACAAAATCTATTTAAGATTTTTTTTCAACCTTATTATTCATTAAACAATCCTGAAAAAAGTTTTCACAAAAATAAGCATTTTCATCTGCAATAAAAATAAAAAATGTTACTTGAGCACCATATCAGCATATTAGAATGGTTTCTATAGAATCACGTGACATTGAAGACTTGAAAAAAGGCTGCTGAAAAAAATCTGATTTGCCATCACGGCAATAAATTACATTTTAAAAATATGCAAAATCACAATATTATTGTTTTACTGTATTTTTGATCAAATAAATGCAGCCTTGCAGAACATGAGCGACTTCTTTCATAAACATTATTTATATTTTACCGACACTAAAGTTTTGAATAATAGTGTAGGTGGAAACAAAAATAAAAAATAAAAATTTATATATTGTGTGTAGCATTGCGGGATTTTTGCAGATGTTTTTGTACATGCTCGGATGAATTAATTAGAGTCTGAATTTCACTCTGCTGCACAAGATACAAGCACTAGGAAGAACAAGCCAGATTCCCTGTACCCTGTCTCCACAGATCCTGTCATTGTCAGTGAACCCCAGTCTCCACACCATGAGAAACAGGAGTGTGCACCGATCCGCCCACCAAACCCCAGGATTTTCATTTGGATCCATTCTATAGCCCCGCCCTCTCACCCTAAGCCATGCGTCCAGTCCATGCATGACAGTTCCCAACATCCCCTGCCAAAAGTGTTTCCTAGATGCATCATGATTCATGACACTATCAGCTTCCTGACCTCTGAGTTCTGTGTCTTGCACTTTTTTACATTTATAATCCGAGCCTGTCAACGGTTTCTTACCGGCTTGCGAGACGCTGCCCCCACAATGTGCTGTCTTGCGCCTGTACGGCCTCATGAGGTTTGTTTGTGTGTCTATGTGATTCCACTCCATGAACACGTTCGTATAGATGCACTCCATAAAATAAAGAGTAGCACAGGGTCTTGTCATTCCTCCACAGCTTAATCAGGAGCTACACAGAGGAGAGGAGCACAGCAGCCCGTACCTTCCTGATCATTCTAATGAGGACCCCTGGCAATGCAGTCAGTGAAGTATAATTGACTTGTTCGTCTCTTATTTTCATAATAGACACTCCCTGACCCAGAGCACATTTAGTTTGCTATGAGAGATGTCAGAAAGCATTGGAAGTTTCCTCTGCATGCCCATTAAATCTGAAGGCATGCCACCCTGTCCTCAGCCAGCAAGCACTGTCATTGGCTGCCCAGCTCATTATGCAGATGGAAAAAGCAAGTAAATGATTCCCAGATTGGGCGAAAAACCTTCTGTGCCTGTACACACCCTGCACCCCCTCCACACCGGAGCCTTTCAATGCATCCAACCAGACAAAAAAAATGCAATTCTGTTGCTCTGAAAAAATAAGTTACATATAAATGATAAAAGTGCAGCAGTGCCCCTTGACGTGAAAACCTGGTGAAGCGTGTGGATGTCATTGTTGTTGCAACAAGGCCTGCCATCTACCTTTCAGGACCGATTGAAATCAAATTACATATTTTTTGCAAAGGTAAGGGTTAGCCAGCGAGGGTGAGCCCTAGATCTCTGTCCCTGCTAGCTGATATGAAACAGAACAGCTGTGGATATCAATGCCCCCGCACAATTCTCCACTGACCGTGTCTGCTGGGATTTTTAGAGCTGTCGCATTCATTGCTATGGACGGTGGTAATGGGATACATCCTCATACATCTGGCATTGAGAACACAGAATTAGATCATTATCACTTAAGTAAACCTACTACTGGCACATTTTAAAATGTCTGCAAGTAATTTACTGCTTTGCAAGTATTCGACATTCTCTATTTCCTGGCCACACATAGAGTCCTAGAAAATATTACCTCTCTAATAGGTTTTTTGCATTATATGTGTGAGGAAAAAAACACTGCTTTCTCTCCTTCTGTACTTTCTGTCTCTGCGTCATTTAATGAGATGATTGTGTCTCTCATGCGCCTTCATTGAACTTTTATTTTGTGGCCAGCCTTCTATTGCTCGTGGCGCGGCGGCTGAGATGCAGGGACATCATTAAAGTAATTACTACAAGCTCTAGTAGTGGCAGGAAAATAATATGGTGGGGGTGGTCTTTTTTTCCACTGAGAGAAAATGTTTTTTTCACCAAAAATTCAGCACTGCCATGATTGTTAGAACAGACAGGACCCATCACATTTCTTGGACCTTCAATTTAGTCACACAGTTGCCAATCCTGTTTTAGAGTACCAAGTGCGTTTACTTTCACACACAGTTCTGTTATGAACCAGAGTGACAACTGTATTATATAACTGAAAGGACTCTCCTACATTTTCTGCATTTTTAGTAGTGACTCTGTACAGTATACTTAAATATTGTGTGGGATGTGTTTTCATGGTGGATTTTCATGTTCTGTGGTTATATATGTTTTGATTAGTTTGTGCATTTATTGCATTCATTTGTAATATAATGTTGTGTCAGTTGTGAGAAGATTTTCCAATGGTATAGAAGTTGCTGTCTTTGATAATGGTCATATTTGTGTTTTTAGTGTGCAACAGTCTGGTAAAAAAAAATCTCATTCATTTTCTCTGTATATATCTATGTAAAGTTTTTAGATCTACCATGAGCTTTGAAGTTTCTAATTAATTGTTTATGATTCTTTGAAGCCGTCAGTAACTTTAATTTCATCTAAAAAAAAATATATATATATACTATATCACTTTTCAGTCATAGGGTAGCTGCGATTTACAGCGAATGGTGTTTGTTTGTGTATTCATTGTGTGTAATATAAAGAGAGCAAGAACCATTGGCGAGAGAGAAAATCTAAACAATCTGAATGCTGCTTTTCTCATTTCTTCTCTCTCAAGGTTTTAGCCTTGATGCAGACTAGCAGCACAGGTCACTCCCTGCCTTGTTTCACCAGCCCTTTTCGGTGGCTCATTTATAATGTCCTTGAAACTGAGTAACACTCAAATAAGAGTTTGTAATAACTGGGCATTTTAAAGAAGTCTGCTATTATGAATCAAGAATACTTCTCTCACTGTAACCACTTTTGCATGTGACATCTTGTCCTCGGGAAATATTTAAAATTTCAGTGTTTAATCAGTTTGAAAGAGCACTATGACCATAAAGGAGCGAATTCAGAAAATGAGGGTTTGCATTCACTAATTGGAGATAAAGAAAAATATTGCTAATTAATTAATGACTTACGGTCTCTGAGATTACATGACATTGAACTGAACTCTTGTTTGGAATGCAACGCAATACCACGTCTGATTTTAAATAGATGATCTTATTAAACCTCTACATAATAAAGATGTTCTGTCAATTGTTTGTTCACCAGAGAAGTGGTGCTAGCGTGCAAGAAGGGCTTCTCATAATATGCTAACCTTTTTATGAAAAAGGAAAAGTAAACACTCTTCATTCGCTACTGTAAGTATTTTTACCCCTTGAATAGTCAATATTTCATAACTGTCAATGTAAAAAATTCTTCTTTGATTCAGTAACAAGGGTAAACGTACCTATTAAGCTCACGTACCCATTAAGCACACTTCCATATTTTAACTAGCTGGATTGTGTGACACAAGCCATTTTGAAAGCTGTCTGAAAACTTTCACCAAAAGAGGTCCTTAAATGTGCATTTTATGTTTAAGCATTTATTTTGGGTAAGTTTCATTACTTACTTTACTGTAAGGATTATAGATGTTATGTATACCTGGAACTTGGATGTGGGAAATATTTAGAGTTAGATTCAAAGGATAGTTTTAGTAACATAGCGCAGATGCTACAGAACACAGTGCTGGCGGGTGACTACTATATAATTGTTGTGCTACGCGAAGATTTTTACGTGCCAATGCATGAATGGGCTTTGGTGACTGTTTATATCCAGAATTCCTAAATGTACAGTTTATGCTGGTCTTTGGTTCTGGACAGACCAGAAAGCACTAATAACCTGCTGGGGTGCGGATTGTTTTAAAGAGTTTCATATTATTTTAAGGTGAGGCTTAACGGTGCACTTACCTAGTGAAAATAACACAGGCTTTTTCATGTAACACCAATAAGAAAACTTACCAATTTCATAGATATTTGTTAAAAGATTGGGTCCTTATGGGTATACCTAACTGAGTGTTGTTTATGAACTTGTATACATGACGCTAATGATTATTTTTTTTTTTTTTTTTTTAAAATTGTTTTAGCAAAATCTTGATCATGTTATAAATTATTACATGAAATGTTTATTAAATTGTTGGCTTGTATAGCTCCGTTTAAAAAGAAGCGCTCAGTCTGCTCTCTTTACAACGGTTAGCTTATAATAATGATTTCTAATTTGAGCGGTACGGGTAGGTTTTTCGGGGGGAAATTCAACATGCCCGCGTGTATCATGACAGTTCCAGTCTTTGTTCTAACACGGAGGAGCACTAATACCGAAGTTGTCCCGCTACGTACAGCACTACCATAACCGCATTAGAGACCCTGTCCAGGGGCTCTCGGGTGTGCCGAGCGTTTAATATTGCCGGCGTGTTCTCCCATCAGCCAGCGCGTACATTAAATTTCCATGTCCGTGTTGTAGTGGCGGCATTATCTAATCCAATAGGACAGAAGGACTGGATTGTGTAGTGGAATATAGCCCTGTGGATCAGAAATTAGACTTTACTATTCAATTTTATAATGTTGCCTGCTGATTACGATAGCCTGGATGACAAAGTGAGGGGTATTGTATTTTATAAACGCTGAAAGACAACAGGTTTGAAGGGAGCATAATTTGCTTTTTTGGGTTAAAATAATTTCTTAATAAGAAATTCGAAGAGTATGACAATTAAGTTTCGACTGTGCAGATTAACTTATACAAGGATACCTGAACTATACACCTAAACACACTATAACCCATAGTCACCAATGCTGATTTAGGTAACATTAATAAGTTCAGAATAAAGTATATTACAGTACAATATATCATTGATGGATGTTTGGGATTGTGATATTGACTAATCCGATCTTTTTAGATTTTAATACACCATTGCGTACAAGAGTTATTGTCATGCTTTTTCCTCATTGGTCACACAACCAACGGGCAGGATTTTTTGTCTTACTTGTTCCAGATTGCAATATCCGGAGTCCGGGTTGCAAATTGTGGGGATTGGAATATCTTGATTGGGGAGATGTCGTAATGTTCCAGGCGACGTAGCTATTAATCTGTGATTTGCGAGTACATACATACCCTACCGGTTCGGTGACTGACTGCCACACATACTCTTCCGATAGATTCATCCGAGCCGTGCTTTGCCGCACAACCCAAGCCAGAGGAGAATAATTTCTGCCCACACGGAGGGGTGTGGGGTTAGTTTAGGGGGGGGGAGGGCCTTCAAGTTCGGGCAGGTGTCAAAGAGAGATGGCGGACAAAGAGCAAAACTTAGGCGGACAGTGGCAGTGTTGTTAACATAGTAAAGCTGCTGTTGGGGTTGGTCACTAGGTTGAAAATCTTAATAAAAATATTAATAACTTATGTTTAACAGCTGTAAGTTTACAAATATAAATGTAACATGGTTATGCCCAAAGATGAAAATGAGCAGTTTGTCGAGTCCGGCTCGGACAAGGAAGTTTGGCCCACAGAAATAACTTCAGTGATCGGTCTATTAAAGGTCTGGAGCAAGTCGTACAATAAGGGCTAGTGGGACTCGCAGCTGCATGGCTTGGTAGTGATCACGATTTTGTGGGAACAGAGGAGTAGTATCTCTCTGCTGGTGGTGCATCAACACACAGACACTGTCTCCTGTATCGCATTGACTGATCGTGGTCTTGGGGAGCACTATATTCCACACTTATGTGATAGTTTGGGGAAAGTTGTATGGGCCCGAGAAGTGTGAACCGTTTGTTGGTGGCGTGGGGGGGCTCTTGTTCAGTTTTTTCCTCATTGGGACATTTATGTAAGATGCTATTTTAGTTGCGGGTAGATATCACCAGGGGCAGCCCGCTTGTAGGATCTTTGTGCCGCCGCGCGGATCAAAACAACTCAAACCTGGACAGGATGAAAGGCACGTAACATGGGTACCGAATGGAGGTAGGGGCTATTCGCTTAGCGAATAACAGGGGTGGGAAAACGCGTATGGTATAGTAGGGTAGGGTCCACATGTCGGCTATCGCCCGCCACTCAATCACACCGAATCAATATAGGCTGCACATTACATAGGTGCATCTAGTCAGAACAGACGGGATAGTTGGTGTTCGGTAGGCAGTGAAGCGAGGCGAAGTGGAGTCGGTATTAGTTCGCAAGAGACATCCAAGGTGCGCGTGAAACACCGGTGGACGACTGCGCACTGGGTGCCCAGAGCTGTAGAGTGGGGAACAAGCGAAAAAGCTAGGAAGATAAAGTTGCGTCACCGGGAGTGGATAACGATAGGCATACGCGGCAAGGCTACCAAAAAAGACCGTGACGACAATGGCACCAATCAAGTGAAAGCAGTAGATGCATCAACAAGAGGGGTAAACAACCCAGAAATCGGAGTTAGGGGAGGGGGTAGCGGGATGAAGGTGACTAATCGGAGGAACCTGGCCTAAGCTCGAGGAGAGAAGCAATGAGCACAACACACGCTGGTCCACAACGAAAAACAAACAGAAATGCCAGCGAAGAAAGGTGCGAAAAAGTAATGGATATATCAGTATACTCTCACTCCCCTGCAACAAACACACGAATAGAAAAAGCCAACGGCAACCACAAGAAGTCGTTGTTAAACCCAGACCCTTTAGCACCAGCCCCAGGGGGGGCAGGTAAGACACGGAGGAAGCTGTGGGCAGAAAAAGATGGAGGAAGGAAAGCCCGTGACACCAGACGACGACTAAATCTTGGCAGAGGGGGGGGAAAAGCTGATTGGGACTGTGACCCTGTAATGAGCGCAGAGACAAAGAAGGGCCCGAGTCCATGGGGCAACCGTCCAGTGTGGCCCGCACGCCTGCGTGGCCAGCACAGTAGCAAATTAAGACAAAGGCGGGGAAAGGAGAAAACAGTGATGCGGGTAGAGAAGAAACAAACAGCCCCAAAGGACACCACCAAGGGCGGCGAAAAAACAAACAGCGCACCACAACAGGCAGGTCAGTAGGAGAAAGCAAAAACAGAATAGGAGAAAAGGGGAAAGGGAAAAGACGGGGGCGAATGAGAAAGAGGGGGGGCCTGGCAAAGCGGGCGGTTGGAAGTACGCAAAAAAGGGTGTATTCGGATGCTGAGGAAGCATGGATGGGAGGAGAAGCAGAGGATAGAGGGTACCCAGAGATGGTAGGAGAAGAGGGGAGCAAACACGGCGGTGGACGGGGGCGCCCGCAGAGTAGGGGGGCGTGCCCGAAAGGCCGGGAATGAATACACAGGGGGAAAAGCCCGCCCGAAGGGCCGAGGACACACGAGGCGGGGGGGGCAAGAGACAAACAGCATGGAAAGAAAGAGACACGGAGAGAGGGGGTCTATCGAGGAGACAGGAGGGGGGCAGCCGAGGGAGGCGAGAACACGTTGTAAAAAAGTACCAGGGGACCGCGGGGGTGTCGGGCGGGACGGGGCCGGGTGGTGGGGGGAAAAAAGGCAGGAAGGCTCCCGTGCGAAAGAGAGCAGGCGGGGCAAAAGGGTGTATGCAACAACTTTTGATTGAAAACGAGGGTGACGCGGTAAAAAAGATGCCGCCAAAGAGGCAGCCAGGGGGCGCACCTGGTGGAGAGATCCCCCCGGACAGGGAAAGCTGGGAGGGCCGAGAAAGGGCGAGAGAGGGAGGAGGAGGAGGAGAGAGTGAGGGGGGAGTGGTTAACGGGCAACAAATAAGGGTGGATGTGTGAGATTAGGAAGGGAAGGGGTAGAAGAAATGAAAGGGAGTATGGAAAGGGGGGAGGAAGGTGAGAGTAGTATATGGGCGAACCATGACGTGGTGAAAGAGAAACCGGCACAAGCAGCGCCCCTTGGGGCCAAAGCGGGAGCCCAGGGGGGACAACCCCTGCACTAGAGGAGCCCCGACATTACACACCTACGGATGTGAAGAGACGAGTGCGGGAAGAAGCAAAAAAATCGAGGACGCCATAAAAGAGTCGGTGATCCAGACAAGAACTCATCGAATGGTGCCCCTGCAATTTGCATATAGACAGGACCCCACATACTAAAACAGAATCAACCGGTAATATGGAAAAACCGACCACGCGATAGAAACGAGGGAAGGGGCACAAAATGGCATGTTCAACGGCGTATCCCATGGCAGGGTGTGCAAGGGCCTGGCGCAGCAAGCAAAACAGCGGGCGGGCGGGCTGAAAAACGAAAGGCGGGCGGGGCGGCCTCGCTATGGGACCCAACCGTACAGCTCTCCGCTAAGTGAGAGGCTGTCGGCACATTTTGAGAATACAGAGAATAGAGGGAGGGCTTTTTTCCCCCTGTCCGAGGTTAAAACAAACAAGGCGCAAATCCGCATTTCTAACATCTGAGCTACTGCAGGAATGGTATTGGGAGCCACGCCCCTGTATATCCATGTTGTTGGGTCACTGAATCAGCCCATTTTTCCGCGGGGGGGTGCGCCTGGTGCTCCTCCTCAGGTGTCTAATTTGCCCCGTTGGCGGCGTCTCCGTGGCACACACCAGGCTCTAATGGTTCGCTACATGGCCTTCAAGTCAAGGGCCCTTGAGATGACGGTTTGGGATTTTGCACTCAGTGAGCCTTTTATCTGGCCCGAGTAAGATCGTGTATCCAGCCGCGGGGGTGGTTGTTTACTTATGCGGGCTCTATG
The DNA here is from genome assembly GCA_018155175.1 of Sinocyclocheilus anophthalmus. NCBI lineage: Eukaryota > Metazoa > Chordata > Actinopteri > Cypriniformes > Cyprinidae > Sinocyclocheilus > Sinocyclocheilus anophthalmus. The sequence continues at coordinate 51,566 of JADLZN010008868.1, read as the reverse complement.
GGTTCGTTTCATTCAAGGATTTAGACAGGTTAATATTAAGGTTTAAGAATTAAGGTATGATAGTGCCGGAAAGGGGAGAAGCTGATCGAGATGGTATTGTCCATCGGGTTCGGCTGTTCCTGGGGAGAGTCTGGACAATGCAATATCAAATTTTGCAATATTAATACTGTACTATTGTCTAAATAAATGTAAAAATAAAACTAATAATTTAAGTGCCACAACAGGTATCACAACATTATTAAATCTCAATGTCTATTTTTCATGATGGACATTATAAAAAATTTTAATAATTAATTAAAAGATAATTTGTAAGTGAGTTTGTGAGATGCTCTTGTCTTTTTTTCATACCTCCTTTTATGCCAGTACAGTTAAATACATTTTCTGTTGACTCTCTGAGGTATTTAGAACGTTGGGGCAGCGTCCACGTATAGTAGCACAACAGTTACACACAGAGAACAGGGAATTACAACAAGGGGGGGCCATGATTTTGGCTCTTCTAGAACTTTCAGAAAGTCATCTGTGCGGAAGGTTGTCAATTTGATTCAAAGTCAGGGGCTAAAATGCATTTGCCCATAGATCTGTTGCTTTTGTAACTTTATACACTGTGGTGTATTTCAATTTGCTTAGACAACACTCTAGGAAGTTTTTTTTTCAATTGCTTTAACTGTAGTATTCCTTTAATATTCACGAAAGACCGATTTGTGCAAGCGGTCATACATACAGCATGAGAATAAATGTTTTGCCTCCTATTTCTCAGAACGTTTTTCGAGAATGAGCAAAGGTCACATGAATGCAACTTATTTTTCATTCATTAAAGCATTCATGCGTCCAAGCAAATGTATTTCAAAAAGCACGAGCGATGAGGAGGTAACTAGAAGTGCATTGGATTGAAGAGATGAAAGGTTCTGTATGCTGGTGTCCCCGAGTTGAGAATACATTTATCCTTTAAAAAATCTTGTCTGCATACCTCATGCAATCAAATTCACCATGCATAAGCTCCAGCTTTATCCGCTCCACAATTATCCGCTAACAGCAATTACTCCGATGGCTGCGTGCTGAATAGAGCCATCTGAAGCGGGGTTTTGAACCCTAGCCACGGAGTGTAGACTTTCTCATGGTGTGAGTTGGTGAGCGCAGAGCTCCTGCGAGGCAGGATCACCTTGTGTTTATATGGAGATGTAGGCGACGATAGGCCGTCACAATAGAGGCTTTTCTGGTGGAGTGTGCAAGCCGGTGTATGAGCACGATTGAGCGTTTGGTGTGTGAAATTCTCTATTGGTGTGGTCATATGTGGGATGTGGGGTGGAGGGGGTGGGATGTGAGAGGGTAGGCGCTGTGGATGCAGGTGGTTCGGGTCTGCCAGAGGAACAGCGGGGCCTTAATGAGGACTAGCCCTGGATGGCAGCTGGTAAAGTCCCTCGGCGGGTGAGAATGATGAGTAGTCTCTTCCTTCCCCTTTAGTGCATGCACAAAGGAATGGGAGACGTGAATGAACCCTGCTCTGGGAGTGGGACTGGGAACGGCGAGCCCAGCCATTGTCGGCGCACACACCGGACACGCATATACCACTCTACTTGAAGGCCGTGTATGTGACCTGGGAACTTTCCCCCAACATCTACAAAAACCAAGGAGGCGAATCTTGTGCGGTCAAGACTTGCCTTTGGTAGTGTGGTGTGGTTGTTTGCAAAATGCGGCATTGCTGCCGACCGCCTTGCTGTGTCAAGAATAATTCTCTAATCTTTCTGTCTAAATAATTTTATTGCAGCGAGTGGCTGGAGTTTGAGGCCCCCTCGCCTGAATGAATTTAAGTCAAAAGAACGCATTTAATTTAAATAGAAGTCTTTTGGGAATTGTACCATTTTCGTTACTGTCGCTTTTGATCAAGTTAATAGACTCCTTGCTTAAATAAAAGCATAACTTTTTTTCAAATGTTTTTTATGCATGCATAACTAGTTATGATTAAAAACGTGTTTTATACTCTGTAAGGAAGATATTAGGTGTGATATTGTAAAGAGCAACAAAACATTTGGTTTATATATTTTATATATTAAAATGTATGAATTAAACGTATATGATGAATATTTTATAGTATTTTAGTCATTTTGTCATTTATTTTACTAAATTTTATATTGCAGGAGGAGTGGCTGGATTGAGGACCCCTTTCCTGTAGAGACATAAAGCCCTTCATTCTAGAGCCCACCTGAGACCTGACCAAACAGACCCTGCTCCTGCCTAGGCATCGGCGTATTTTACAAATTATTCACTCTTTTCATTACCCACTGTAAAAAACCCCTTCAGACTTCTTGCATTTGACAAAAATTAGGCCACTTTTCAGCTTTGTGCAGTTGTTCAATGGTTTTTTCATGGGTTTCAACCTCGTGAGGCATTGCCTTCTCTGTATCTCTCCATATTTTTTTCCTGTCTTTTATCAGGTGTATCTTAATTTCTCGTTTGAGTCGCTTTATGGAATTCAAGGTCTCATGGGAGGGAGAAGTATGTGCTCGTGCCTGTAACCGTGAGTTTGCGCATGTCCATGTGGATGCATGTTTGAAACATTATGTTGCTTTGATAGTGTAGCCATGAACATTTACTTCAGTTCTGATCTTATACAATATATAGCCATTGAATATAGCCAATCCAGATCTCTCATTTTTTTAAAGCAATAAAATGCCCCAGGCTATACTATACATTACAGTGATTGTACCACAGTTATTATCTGTAACTGCCTTAAACGTGGTGAATTCACAGTAACATGCAGCCTCAAGTGGATTATTTTTTAAAACACTGGCAACTGCTATAAGACACTAATATTCAAAAATAAAAATACATTACAATAAGCAGTAGGTTGTAATAATTTAACTTTATGCAATGTATTAATAAGTATCATGAATCAGCAATGAACAATACTTTTGTTCCATTTATTTATTGTGTTCATTATTAAATAACTAATTCACTTCCAGAATAAAAGTTTCCTGATAATTTCTTCAACCCCATGTCATCCAAGATGTTCATGACTTTCTTTCTTCAGTCAAAAAGATATTAAGGTTTTTGAGGAAAACATTCCAGGATTTTTCTCCATATAGTGGACTTCAGGGGGACCCAATGGGTTGAGGGTCCAAACTGCCGTTTCAGTGCAGCTTCAAAGGGTTCTACACAGCTGAGGAATAAGTGTTATGTCTAGTGAAACAATCGGTAATTTTCTAAGAAAATATAAACATCTATATACATTTTAACCACAAATACTCATCTTGCACTAGCTCTGCGATGCACGTCCGCAACTTCACGCATTACGTAATCACTGTGTGCAAGGGCACGCTTGGTTTGTCTTCATCTTTATCGCGGTTCAAAAAGTTAGGGAGGGCGAAAAAAACTCAATCTCAATTTCTCAGGCCATCTTCAAAATCGTCCGAGACTCGTGTTTTAACTTTTTTTGGTAAAAGGAGTGCCTAGTTTGACTTTCTTGCACTTCTCTTTGTACACCCTGGGTCGTACTATCCGTATTACATCATAACGTAACGGGCTTTTCAATTGACTGTAATGCGTGAGGTTTGTGTAGTGTGCAAGATGAGCATTTGTGGCTAAAATGTAAAAAAAAAATTTAAGAAAATTACAGATCGTTTCACTAGATAAGTCCCTTATTCCTCAGCTGGGATCATGTATAGCCGCATTGAAACGTAGTGTTGGACCCTCAACCCGTGGGTGTCCCACTGAAGTCCACTAGTGAAGAAAAATCCTGGAATGTTTGGCGGCTCAAACACAATTTAACAAAGAATCTTGCTTTTCGATGAAGAAGGGACGAAGACCTGAAGCTCTTGGATGACATGGGGTGCATTAGTCATAAATTTTATCTGAAGTGAACTACTCCGTTACGTCAATAATGAATAACCTTGTGCATACCTGCATAAACATAAAAGTTTAGTTCATTAGAATTTGTTTTGTAAAGAAATGCTCAAAAGGCTGGTTGTAAACTTTTTTCCCCCATTCTTTTGATTTTCACGAACCGCCGGTGTTAAAAAAATGTAAGTAGGTGCGGTTTCCACAAATTTTTAACATTGATAAAAATAAATCACCAAAAATCAGCATATTTAGAATGATTTCTGAAGGATCATCTGATACTGAAGACTGGAGTAATGGCTTCTGAAAATTCAGCTTTGTCATCACAGGAACAAAATGACATTGAAAATGTATTACATAGAAACCAGTTATTTTAAATTGTACAATTTGTTTCACAATATGCTGTTTTTACTTTATTTTTGATCAAATAAATGCAGCCTTGGTGAGCATTAAGGAATTTATTCAAAGACCTTAGTGTATATATAAATTAACATTAGTCAAAATGAGTAAATTCTGTAAAAGTATTGTTCATTGCTAATGATACCTAACCCTATTTTTATAGTAATATATAATCACAATAAAGAATTTGTACAGGAAGGAATATCGTTCATTGTATTACACAATTCATTATACAGCCTGCAATTAAAATGAGCTTGACTGTAAGCTGTTTCTGTTGCCAAAATTAGGTTATAGTCATGGATTATGTACTCTGTACAAATAAATAAAACATTTTGGGTGATTAGTATTTGTTGAATGCCTCATGCTTTGGGTCTCTGTTTGATGGATATGTCCATATTATCATTTTTGTTTACTGCCTAACCAGGAACTATATTCACAATTTTGTTGGAAAGGTTGTACAATTTTAAAACCTTTAAAACGTGCATGGAAAAATGTTGAATGTGACCAAGGCTGTTGACTGTAGCAAGGCAGCTATTGAAGGACCAGATCTCTAATCCTACAAAATAGACCCTCCTGAATAAATGTCTTTTTGTTACAGGATTTTATGTAGTTTTGCTGCTATTTAAAAGATAACACAACCAATTACTTGCATATAAAAGTCTGCTTTATAGTGAACAACACTGCAAAAACTCAGACATCATTGAGATTCGCTTTATGGAGGCTAACCTTAAATTGATTTCCTTTTAATCGGGCTCTCCAGTTATAAGGTAGAGCTTTAAATGTCAGAGCGCTGAAGGGTTTTAAGTTAACATTAATTAAATTAATGCAGTCAGCATAAACCATCACTATTCTTTAAATTTACAAATGTGAATCTGCATCAAGAACTTCATCTGAGGTATTTGTGATGTGACACAGCCATGACTGGACTGCATCTCTTAACCGGGAATAATGGAATTCCATGGGATGCCATTTTGCTACCGTTCTTTTGTAAGATACCTCCAGACGTTGCCCACCCATAGAGCAGTTCAACTGGTTATGGTAAGTTCCTATGAAGCGGATCTCAAAGAAGAAATAGTCGGATCATGATCTTTCTCTCGTCTCACCCTCAATTCAGGACAGTTGTCAGGGTAACGCATTAAGCGAAATGGCGGTTTAAGAAATATCAAAGTGTTGCAGCTGTTTTCTCGAGCGTGGAGAGTTTTGTGGGGGAGCTCAGGAGAAGCACTTTATGGAAGGAGCCAAAGAAAGAGCGGAAAGTGAGACTTCAATAGTAATTACGCCAAACGCAAATCGTAATCGAAAAGGGTCCTAGAGACCCGTGTGGTGCCACTTCGTCCAATCAGCCAGGGTGACTTCAAGAATATCTCCATGACACTTCAAAACAAAAGTCTCATTACAGGTAATTATGGTTTGCCAGTCTCGTAGAAGAGCCTATTGACCCCCCTTCCTCTTCCTTCCTTCCCTCAGCACTTTCATCCCCCCTTCTGTACAAGAGGCCAGCAGGGTCTGGAGAAGAGAGGCTATTACCAGAACGTGGTGCATCTGACATCACGGACACCGATGTTCTTCTTCCATTCATCTGGAGTGGCTCACTTTCTGCAGCAATTACCGGCCCTGAGATCAAAACTGGACCATCAGGGGGAATTGTGAGTCTTCCGGCAGACGGTTGCGTGCGTGTGAATGGACTGGCCGATGGTACTTGGCCGTTGAGTGACTCGCAGAGGAAATTGGTAAAGTGACCGACTGACAGCACGTGATAAAACTGTGACCGACATCCATAGGCTTTAAGTTCATGCAAATTTGCCAATAATAGTACAGAATTATTCGGGTACTATAAAATTTCACTTTATTATATTCTGCATGCAGGCTAGTGTAGTATACTGTATTTAGTATACACAGTGTGCCTGTTTGTGGTGGTCCGCTCCAGAGCTGGTGCAGCAGGCGGCCCTGTCATCTGCAGACCATCTCACAATAAAAGGCCAGCAGAGCTCGTTGTCAGATTACTTCAAGACACATGTAATCATTAGCCTTGTGTCACATTCAGCTGTTTCCTTTGCTACAATTAAGATAAACAAAAGCTGAAGAGAGAGGGAAAATAGAAAGTAAACGGGTTTTAAAAGATAAAATGAGATTTGAGAATATGTAAATTTGTCTTCATGTGTCCAAAGAGACCTTTATTCATGAGGCTCCGTATCTATAAATGTTGTCCTCTGTGTTGCATTGTGGTAAATCCCCAGCTTTCAGTGGTACATATGCTCTGTCGATAGAAATTATAAAGTATTTTTCTGTGATGTAAGGTATTGTTTAGGCCAGGGTTATTGTAGTTAACTAAAACCATAAAAAATGGTTAATTGAAATAAATAAAAAAAATGTTAACTGAGATAAAATAAAAAAAAGCTACTTATATTTAGTTATCAACATTTCTCATTTATTTAGTTTAACTATAATAAAAATGTACTAAAATAACAAAAACTAACAAACATAAAATGTACAACAATATACTAACACTTGAAAATTGAATGAAATGAAAAAAAAATATTATATATATATATAAATTTAAAATATTAACTTAATGTACTCAGTGATGCTAAAGTACCAATGGTTTACACTTCAGTGGCTGCTATGATCATTTTATAGATTTAAATAGATTATTTTATAGAGTGTGGGCAACCAATATAATTGTTATTAATTGTATCCACGAATAAGGTTTTTGTTTACAAATCATTTGTGTGTCAATGTGTATATTATTAATGTTATAGCAGTGATAAATACCACACACATCATGTATATATTTACGAAAAATGTTATTGTCTTATAATTAATATTAATTTAGAATATAATAGTAAATTTAAATATAATATATACAAATAATAAATATACACGTACACACGCAGTATTTTAAATACAAAATACTATTTTGTTTTTAAATACCTTTTTGCATTTAAATACATTTAATCTTAGTCAAAAAAAAAAAAAACAATTTTTTTTTTTTTTGTTTGTATTTCCAAGATAGCCTATGTATTTGTGCCAATCATCCTCCTTATTAGAACTGCTGATTTCCTGCAGGGATGGTCATTTTTTCAAATACATGTAATTTTGCATACTATTTTGTATTTTGCATTTACATACCTTCGAAAAAAGTCAAATGTATTTTTGTTGTGTAAATCATTTAAATCTTAGTATTTTTTGTATTTTAACTTATCGTTGATCGTTGATAATCGGTTTGCTCAGCACTATTTATATCATTTTTAACATTTTTGACAGACTGTTCCAACTCTAGTTATTTCAATTTAGAATATGCCATGTTTTTTCGAAGCAGTCCATGTCTTTAACAGGGTAAATCTGAGTAAGTTTGCTATCATGAACTTAGCACGTACCATTTCACAGTGGTTTTTTTTTTATTTAGGAAGTGTCCCCAAAATATAAACACATCCTGTAGTTTTAAGAAAGTATTCTTGTACCAACAATGACATTACTGGCTACCACACATGTATAGTTTAAAAATTAGGAATTAGATTTGATCTTCAACATGATACACTGAGAAATCTGAGTTTATCCTGTTTAAACACTGTGTGTGGGTTGTGTGGTTGTGGTGGGTGTTGTGTGTGTTGATGGTGTGTGTGGTGGTGTTGTGTGTTGTGTGTTGGGTGTTTTTGGGAGACTATAAAAAGATTTTTGACAGATTTTTGCTGCCTGGCCTGGTTTGCCAAAGTCTGTCTTGTCTTCTCTACCCTCTTCACAATCGAGATTCAAATCATAATAGTAACCATATATCATTAAAAAAAATCTTTAAATGAATGCAGCCAAGAACAAGTTTAAACCTGTTTTCCACCACTTTCATCCTTGTAAGCCTGCCAATAAGCGTCATCATATAAAGTCACAACTCCTACTCACAAGTGTTTTCAGCTGTAAAGTATGCAAGAACGATGAAGCACATTCATGTTTGTTTGGAAAACATTTTCGGCACATTGTTTCACCATTTTTTTTATGTTATTTATGGCAAAAAGCATGACGAAAAGCATCTAAATAACTCTGTCCTTTTTGTTTGAGGGATGGAAAATACAGTAAGCGAATGTTTGGTCTCACTGCTTGAATTGATTGTAGTCTTGGTGAATAGATGTCCTTGAAGCACAAAGAAAGGTCTTGAAACAATGTGAGGAAGATTTTTGTCGTTTTTCTCTGAAAGATGCCTGGCTTCAACTTTATACTTTTGTTAATTAGTTATTGCATCTAAAAATATCAGGGTTTTTGGCAATACAATGTAGTGAGTGATATATTATATTATACCAATATAATATAATACCAAAGCTGGCAATAAAAGAAGAAACTTAGCAACATCTTGGTTCAGTTCTGTACATTTTGTATACAGCTGGTTGCATATTCTGTTGACTTGATTCCTGGCCATGTGAAGGGCTCTACACAGCTTTTGGCTCACACACCGCAACATATTTCCTGAAAATTATGGAGATATTCTTACTATTGATTGTATTAGTTTTCTGTGGTATCGTGGTTACGCTATTATGATGGGTTTTTTCTCCACTATTGTGCAATAGACGGGTGTATCATTCATAGGGCAGCTCTTTTCTTCTTTTTGTGAAAGGACAGCCATCTTTAAATTACTTCCTCTGAAGTTAAAAGGCGTTGCGGCTAATCAGCCTATTATTCTCCACTAATAGATGACCAGTAATTGCAACTAATAACTTATTACTCACCTATACAGATATTCTAATAGCATGTATTTAGGGAACAATTTCTTCAATAGAATGAGACAGAGAGAAAGGGAGAGGAAAAGAGTCTATTCAGTGCTCAGAAAAGAGGTGTAAAAAAGCCCTCTTACAAAAGGAGCTTAAAAGGCTACCTGTAGCATGTTCTTTTCCCCCTTGCTAGGATTAATATGTAATCTCATTCACAGACACTGAAGCCCAGGCGTCATCTTCATCTCAAGATCAGACTCTGGGGCTTTGTTTGCTCTCCTCACATGAGGAGGCTGGGAGGAATTAAATGTCTGTGTTTGTAATGATAGGCAGTGAGGCGCCTACTGGCGTCATTCTGATCTATGCTCTTCAGGCCATGGACTCTAAAGGACATATGAGCTTCTTGTGCCCAGTAAAGGAAGGTTACATTGAGATACATTTATTGTATAATTGGTTGAAAAGCTCTTGCACAGTGTTGTCAGAGTGCTTTGATCCAATATGAAGTCAAAAGCTCCTTGATAACTTAAAAACTAAATTCAAGGAAAATGAGGCTTTTCAAAACAGTGTGAAACTATGCTGTCTGCTAATTCGACCCACTGACCAGTGTCCATGGGATTTCAAAGGCGGCGAGACCAAAGGGCCATTGGCCTTTTCAAACCAGCAATAACAAACCCAGCACCAGACGTCCAATAAAGAGACTTCCACTTCATTTAAAGGTAATTAATATTCTCTGTCAGCCTGGCCGCTTTCTTTGGAGTGGCAGGTCCAGGCACGCCCCCTGCACTTTAATGGAGTTGACTGGTTAACTTTGTGTTTGTGGCTTGTGTGCTGCTGCCCGGGTGAGTGCGCTCAAGCACAGCCTGACGGTCAGCTTAGATCTGTGTGAATGGACCTGTCTCATAGCCCACTGCACTCCAATATACCTCTGTCTCTCACTGTCTACCTCTCTTTATTTCTCGGTTTTCTTTTTTCGACCTTTCGTTTTTAGATTCGCTCTGTTCGTAATACTTTTTGGTCTGAGAACCTTCAAAATGTTATTTTTTTTTAAATCATGTTGCCAAGAGAATGTTTAAGAGGTCAAGCATTTTTAGAGCATTTAAACTTAAAATGAATGACATTACAAACATTAAGTGCTGACAATACATAAAATCATGGCAAGGAAGTGACATTGACTCATTTGGGAGAAATGTATTTAAAAATGTAGGAATATACCGATATTAATATTCTAGCCAATACCGATATATTAGTGCATTTCTACATTTTAAGAAAGAGATATTTTGAAGTGCATTTATTTGCAAAAGCATTTTGCTTTCGTATAATAATTCTTTAAGATATTGAGGAATGTGTAGAAAAATGTGCTTAGTTAAAAACTGAAATTGTTTGATTATACCTTTCCTCTCATTTTTTCCTATTTTACAGGAAGCTCCCTTTTCTTCTTTACCTCAACTTTCACTTGGTCATAGTAATGTGGATGGTGTGAACCCATGTGGCTAGTCCTTCTAGTGCTGTTTTATTATCATGGTGTCCTAAGCAAGACCCTTCGCACCAGGTTACTCCATGGGGACTTCTGGTGCAAATAGTGTACAGGAATTAACTTTTAATGAGAAGTTCTTGTCATGTATATAATACTGTCTAAATGTGAGTCTGCATTTATAGGTGCATTTCGTACTGAATGTTTGTCAGCATTCAGTTTCCTAAGCTAACTGTAGCGATAGTTAAATAGAAAGTGGGTGTTGTAATTGCTTGTACATTAGCAGCCTGGTTTGAATGCTTGTTTACTAGGCTGAAGATAATGAGGAAATCAATGGGACACATTAAGGAGATAAGAGGAAGCGGAGAGGAGAGCAGGACGAAAGAAGGAGTGTGAGAGAGAGACTCTAATGCAATCAGTCCCCGAGCTCACGCTCTGGGGCGTGCCGGGGGGTGAAAGAGAGAGTAAGGAGTAAGAAAGGAGAGTAGAAGAAAGAGTTAAGAGAGGAAGAAGAAGAGAGAAGAGAGAGAACGCGAAGATAGTAGAGGTAAGAGAAGAAGGAGAAAGAAGAGAGAGGAAGAGAAGGAGAAGTAAGTAAGAGAAGAGAGGAGGCAGAGAGGAAGAAGAGTAGGCGAAAGGCGAGTAGAAGCGCATTATTAAAGCAGGAAGAGAGTAAGGTAAGAAGAAATAAGAAGAGAGAGGAGGAGTAAGTAAGTAGACGAAGAGTCGAGAGAATCAGAGCGAGCGGAAGGTAGGAGAGAGAGAATAGAGGAGAAGAGAGAGAGAAGAAGAGCAAGAGAGGCGAGAAGAGAGGCGGAGGGTGAAGCGCTTTAAGAGAGGAGGGGGAAGAGAGAAGGTAGAGAAGAAGTAGAGCAACGGAGTTAAGAGTAGTAAGAGCGAAATTAGGAGTAAAGAAGAAGAAGAGTAAGGAAGAGGAAGAAGGAGACGGCGAAGAAAGTAAAGAGAATAGAGAGGAGAAGAGAAGCAGGAGAGAGAAGGGGCATAATACGAACCCCGATCCTCGAAAAAGCCGATAGAGAGCTAAGCTCGCGGTAAGGGAGAGGCTAAGAAGAATCTAAGTCATAAGGAGAGAAGAGAAAGGAGCTACGCGGAGACGCCGCGAGCTAGAAGAAGGAAGAAGAGAAACGAAGCAGGCATAAAGGGTAATATGAGCGAGAGAAGAGGTACGCTAATAGATACTACAGTAATACCAACAAACGAGCGAAAGATGAGAAGATATTGAGGGTAATCTAATGATTTAAGCGGATATAGAGCTGAGTCATGGAAGAAAGCGGATGCGAGAAGAGAGAAGAAGAAGCTTAAAGCTAAAGACAGGAATAGATCAGAGCCACGATATTCGAGAGTTAATGACGAGAAGAGAAATCCAGAGAGCTAAGAAGAAAGTAAGATAGAGAGCAGAGCGAGGGCCGAAGAGCAATAATTAGCGAAGATAAATCAGAAGAAGGAAGAGAGAAAGCCCATTAACGCAGTAGAAGAGAAGAAAGAGCAGAGCCGAAGAATAATAATAATAAGTCAGAGATAGCCGAGAGGAGAGAGTAAGAGAGAAAGAATAGCGAAAGAAGAGGAGGTGCGCAGGGAGAAGGGTTAAGAGAAGACAAGAGAAGAGAAGACGGAGATGAATACGAAGAAGAAGCGAATATCGATATTAGAGACGAGGAAGAATAGTGAACGAAAAGGCGGAGAATACGACAGCGCAGATACCGAGAAGAAGAGAGATAATGCGATTTAAAAGACGTTAAGAGAACGTATGTAGAGTAGAAGAGACGGAGAGCAGAATGATAGACGGAGCAGGGAAGGTAGGAGGGAGGAGTAAAGAGCGAGTAAGAAAGAGATAAAGAGAATAGGACGAAACTAGATAACATACAGTGGAGATAAAGCATAATAGAAAGAGCGAGAAGTCGAAAGAGCGAGGAGAGAGGATTAAGACGAAGGAAGAATCGAGATTGAGAGACGCAGAAGAGAGCGTAAGAAGTCAGACGCTATAGAGAAAAGAATAGATGAGGCGAGATGCGATGGAATGGGGGAGCGAACAGAGATAAGGCGAGCGAGCAGAAGCGAGATTCAAGAGTAAGTTAATGACGAGAAGGAACGACGAGGAGAGCTAATAATAGAGATAGTAGGAGAAGAAAGGGAAATAGAGAGAGAGGCAGTAGAGATGATGGCAGCTAAACAGACGAGAGGAGAAGAAAGAATAAAAGTAAGGTAGTAAGATAGAAGAGAGGGATAGGAAGAGAGAAGCGCAGGGGAGAGAGTAAGATGAGAGAAGCCAGTAATAAAGGATAAGCGACAGATAAAGAAATAAGTGACGTAGTACTGAGAGGTCCGAGGATAAGATATAGAGAGATTAAGAGAGACTAGCGGAAGTACGAGCGACAGAGCAGGAAGAAAGAGAAGACGAGAAGTAAGACGAAGAAGAGGAAGAATAGAAGGGAATCGGGATTAGAGCGATAGAAGGAGAAAGACTAAGAATAGAGCGAGGAGAAGTAGAAAGTAAGAAGAAGAGAGACGGAGGCCGGCCCAGGTTTAGCAGTACTTGGACAGAAAGCATGTCCACAAGTAAAAAATTTCCATTAATCACTCTAGGCCCTATGCCTCCAGCTCAGTCCCTCAATGTTAGAACCTGGGCAGACCTAACCCTTGCCTTCTAAAGCAGGTGATCAGGATATGGTTTTTTTACACTCAGAAAGGGTTTCGTAGTAGACAACCGAAGAGACTGTGTGTGTGTGTGTGTGTGAGAGGTATGTTTGTGAAAACCACACTGTCAATTGCAATTAGCTGATTAAATTAAGGCCAACCTTTGTCAATGAAACTTGGTACTTTTGTTAGAAAGTATGAATGTTTCAGTTCTTTGGCATATAATCTATGAAATCAGGCTTTCTGGTATTTGACTATATTTTTCTCAGAAATAAAAATTCTATATTCTTTTACTGACATTTATGTCAATTTCCATAGCTTTGTTCTGTGGAACACAAAAGAAAATATTTTGAAGAACGTTCCAGTCCAAACAACATTAGACCCCTTTGACTTTCATTGTTCGGACAAAAAACATTTTCCAAATATCATCTTTTGTGTTCCACAGAAGATAGTCAGTCATACAGATCTGGAACAACATGAAAGTGAATAAATAAAGACAGAATTTTTGTTTATTGGTGAACTATGTCTTTAACCATACACACATATTTTTTGCGTGTGTTTTCTACCTGTTTTAGTTTCTTGGTGTAGCTGCTGATGGAACCATAATCAACCTAAGCATCAGAAATCCCATCTTTTGTAACAGTTTCTCTTCACTGTGATATCTATATGCAGTGTGCCACACAATACCTGCTAGGGTTCCATGTTTGTGGTGGAGAAGACCCTCTCATTGTGGTCCACATCAAACGGGTTCAGAGGGAAGAGGCCATAGCCTGACCTCATTTGCAGCTGAATGTGAGAGCTGGGTCTGTGAGAGGGAGCTGTGATTAGCATGTGTTTGTTTGTGGAGGAGAGGATACCAACAGAACACAGCTGGTGTGAACTGCGCCCTCACCTGCAAGGTACTGTGGGTCTTCATCTGAAGAACAGTGTGGTGGTGTGGTAATGGAAGTCAGATCTTCATGAATCAGTTTTTCATTCATTTTTTTTTATTATTTTTTATTAATCTGTTTAAAATTAAATGATTCAGATGTTCTTGTGCACGTCCCTTTATGTGCTACATTTTTAATAAAGGCGGCATATGTAGGAATGTGTTCATATGTTTAATATGCCCCCCCCCCCTTACAAATTGCAGTGTTACTGATTACAGATTACATGATTAAAATTGGAGTTAGTAATGTTACTCATTTTATGTAATGTAGTCTAACTACTTTTAGATTTCTTTTTTATCTAACTTGTTTTAACAATACGTGCCTCTAAATACATTTCAGCAGCACTGTTATTACGTACCTTATTGCGGAAATGCAGGTAGAGGCATATATTTCCAATGAGCCTATGCTGCTTAAATGTAGCACACTAACATAAAACATTTATTAAACCCCTACATTGAACCAGGTTTTCCCATGTAATGTAAAATAAAAATATATTATTTTAAAATAAAAACAAAGCACTTGAACACTAAAAATAGAAATATGTAATTTGTTTAGCTGCATGTCTGTGTTACATTAAACAATATCAAAGGAATGAACATGCAAATGTCTACTTAAATTATTTCAATATTAACTTCCTCATGGATATTTCAACTAAATATTTTGTCAAAAGTGTTTGGCTGAAAAAAAGTTTGGGAATCCCTGTGTTACATGAACAAACATGAATAATATACATGAAAACTGCAAAAACATTACACAGTTTTCAAAGCTAAATGTGGTATGACATACAGTAGGAATTTTTTTTAACGAAACTTTAAAAGATATACAATTTTAAAATATATATTATACAATAGTGCTGCCATCGTGTGAGTAACATGTAATCATGTAATCTATAAATAAGTAATCTGATCATGAGCATTTTAAAATATAATATAATATAATTTTGAGTAAATAGTTTTTGGAATCTGATTACATAATCCAGATTACATGTAATCAGTTACTACCCAGCACTACTCACACATTAATTCAGGTCATCAAAACCCAAATATAATCAGCATCTTCATTAGATTTAAAATTCATCTCTCAACTGGGGAAACATTTTACTGTATTCAATTTTATTGTAGTTAAAACAATATGTACACATATAGTTTGAGGTTGGTCAGATTATTTTTATTTTTTTATTTATTCTTTTAGCAAGAAGTGTCTTATGCATACCAGGGCTGCATTTATTTGATCAAAAGTACAGTAAAATTAATAACATTGTGAAATACTACTGTAAATGTAACATTCTAATATGTTGATATAGGTTCAAGAAACATTTATTATCAGTGTTGAATACTCTTGTGCTGCTTAATACTTTTGTGAAAATAGTGATACATTTCTTCAGGATTTTCTGAATAGAAAGTTAATTTGACATATTTTATGACATTATAGAACTGTCATACAATCAAGCCAAAGCAAAATATATTTCCAGTAAAAAAATACTTGAATAACGTTATTGCTTTTCTTTATTTGATAACCTGTTTGAAATCTTTGGTCCAGCCAGCCAGTCAGTGAGTTGCATATCATTTAAATAAGTTCAGTCTGATTTGTATTTAAGAATCTGTTCAATCCATTCATGGAAAATATCTAATTTAAAAGAACATGTATTTGCATATCGGACTGCAATGCAGTGCCATGTTTGAGAGATTACTGTAATGTTTAAACTGAGAGGTTCTGCATGGAGCTGTGCCATGCATGGTTCACTATGCAGTATTGTTCTCAATAGACAAGTCACAATTGACATGACTCCCTGATGCCTACATTGTAATACCACATCTGAAATATTTCTTTCACTAAATAAGCCCTTTGTACATTTTTGCATTTGAGCTGGGACTTCTATGAAGTGGGCAGTGGTCGATGATAACACTCTGTTCATCTCACATATTTTTGTTATATTCTTATATGTCAAACTAAACAGGTTGGTTTATTTTTCAATTATCAAATATGTGATGCTAAAATGATCGTAGTAAACGCTGTTGTGTGAGCTCTGAACTAGGTCTGATGGACATCTCTATTATAGGGAGGAAGAGGTCAGTGACCTTGAAGGACAAAGGACTGTGGGTTATTGACCACTACCACTGAAACACAATGAGCCGTGGTTAATGGAGTAGTACAAGACATCCAGAAAAGAAGATGTGTTGTTGATTCATTGTGTGTGTGTGTAGCCAAGCCATGTTAAATCATTCATGTCCTTGTCCTTCACGTGGATGTTGTGACCAGCTGTGCATGTGCTCTACCTGTGTTGGCCCTCTGGTTTTACCTGCTCCAGGAACACAGACTATCAACTTCAACCTCAGAGAGCTGTCACATCCACTTTCAGTAACACACACGCACAACAAACTATCCCCTCATCTCAAAGGAGATGTCAGGAGAGAGGAACATTTGGCCTGCTATTCTGACATGGCTCATTTTTCCAAAACCCTTCAGTGCTATTAAATCAAAACATCTTTATTCAGTCTTTTTTGGTCTTTAGTGGCAGGACAGGTTAGAATGTTTTTGAGAAGAGTGCAGGATCAAGAGGAAGAGGAAAACCCCAATTTTATTAGCCTCAGTGTCTTTTAAAGGCATTATTGTATAGACTGGTAGTTTTAGCAAGAGCATACTCTGCACACACAAGTCTGATTTTGAAAACCTGTGTGCGATATTTTACGAGAGGTGAGTTGACTTTTTTTTTTTAAGGAATCACATTCTGGGGGAAGTCGTGGCCTAATGGTTAGAGAGTCTGACTCATAACCCAAAGGTTGCGATTTCAAGTCTCAGGTCCGGCAGGAATTGTAGGTGGGGGGAGTGAATGTACAGCGCTCTCTCCCACCTTCAATACCATGACTGAGGTGCCCTTGAGCAAGGCACCGAACCCCCAACTGCTCCCCAGGCGCCGCAGCATAAATGGCTGCCCACTGCTCCAGGTGTGTGTTCACGGTGTGTGTGTGTGTGTTCACTGCTGTGTGGGTGCACTTAGGATGGGATAAATGCAGAGCACTAATTCCTAGTATGGGTAACCATACTTGGCCACATGTCACATCACTTTCACTTTCTAAAAATTTTTCTTATATCCTTGTTTTAGGTGGTAATTTCTGATCTTTACATGTTGAATGGCCTTTAAATTTTTGATTTTGAGTCAAATTTGAATTGAGGTTTAGAATTTCAATTGGAAAATGAGTTAAAATTATAAAAATAAACAAATGTATGTATTCCATCGTATGTAATAAAATTATTAAGTGTAAGAACACTTAATTTTCCCAAATGCATTACCTGTGTTCTTTGAATTGTAGTTCTGAGCATCTGAATGTTTCGGAGCGAGACTATGAGAACCTGAGAATTGTTATTCATTGAGCCATTGTTTCTTTTTCAGCCCGCTTAAAGAAAGCAATGTTTTAAATGTTCCACACAATAACAGTGTTCAAATTTTTTTGGGAAATTTAAATTTGGAAGTTTTTTTAAATTTTGTTTGGAAGTATCGTCTCAAAATGATCCATTCCAGCTTTAACTTACTTCAGGCTTTATTGTCAAAAATGTTAAGGTATGATGAGATGCAAGTGAAGTGAGGATTGAACGGCAACATTCATAGTAGGATGTTGAGCTGCTTTGCAGTTGACAGGGAGTCCGGGTGATGTTGGATGCGTGTCTGTCGGATGAATGCCCTTGTGTCTGTGTGCCGTGATTTTAATCAGCTGTAGGAGACACGGCTCTGATGGCTAGACAACGATAGAGGCAAGATCACAGCTGGAGGCATGAAGAGGTGGAGGATGAGCACCATAGAGACTGAGTGTGACACAGAGAATGGTTGAAATCCAAAACCTGGAAAAATGGTTTCTTATTTCATTCTGTCTTCCGGCATTGATATATTTACTTGGTTAGACAGGAAAATAGCATCTGATCAACTAATAACAGGTTACTTTCTGTGCATAATGTGTTTGGTGGATAAATCTGATTTGATGACACCACAGTTATTTTATAACATTCTAAGTAATAACATTTTTCGTTTAGCTGAAACTGAAGGAAAATCCAGTTGGATATTACGTAGCCAATATTGAAATATGAAATACAAAGCTAAATGAAAATAAATGCTAAACAAATATTTGATAGTGGTAGTTTGTCAGTTTACTCACTCATGTAATTCCAAACCTGTATTGCATTTATTTCTTCTGCATAAAGAAACAGTGAAGTAGATATTTTCAAGAATGTTCAGGTCCAAATAACATTGAAAACCATATACTTAAATTGTATGGACCAAGAAACACATTGTGTGTGTGTGTGTGTGTGTGTGTGTACGTACGTGTGTACGCGTGCGTTCTTGTTTATGATACATTATACACAAGGATATTAAAACCTGACATTTTGTAGGCCTGCGTTCCCCACGAGGGAAAAAAATGTGTACAAATAGTAAATGATGTTTCTCTGAAAGTGTAACAATGCAAACTGGTTTTCTGTTAGGGTTAGGGTTAGGGGATAGAAAATGGCATTTGTTCAGTATAAAAACAATAGAAGTCACTGAAAAGTCCCCACAATTCAGAGAAACAAACGTGTGTGTGCGTGTTCTGCAGAAGAAAGTAAGTCGCACAGGTTTAGAACAAGATAAGGGTAAGTAAATGGTGACAGTTTTCGTGTTTGGATGAACTGTCCCTTTAAAGCTGTAACTAATCAGCTCATACTAGCATCGCAAACATTGCAAGAAGTAAGGTTTTGTTTCAGTCAGACTTGGAGAACTTTCTGCCTTTTCACCAGCAGGGTGGAACTATTGTAATGTGCCCCCCCCCCCCCGTCTCCTCACCGCCTTCCCCAAGAAGACCATAGACCGCTTCAGCTCTCCAGAACGCTGCGGCCAGATTCTGACTAGAACCCAAATCGGAGCATATTACACCGTCCTCAGTCCTTACACTGGCTTCCAGTCTATTAGGATTGATTTTAAAGTACTTTTACTCGTTTATAATTCACTCAATGGCCTAGGACCTAAATACGTTGCAGATATGCTCACTGAATATAAAACTAACAGACCACTCAGATCATTAGGATCGAGTCATTTAGAAATACCGAGGGTTCACACAAAACAAGGGGAATGTGCGTTTAGTTATTATGCCACCCGCAGTTGGAATCCGCTTCCATAAGAGATCAGATGTGCTAAAACATTAGTTACATTTAAATGCAGACTCAAAACTTATCTGTTTAGCTGTGCATTAGTTGAATGAGCACTGTGCGATGTCCGAACTGATTGCACTGTATTTTATGTATAATCGTTTTCTTAAATTCATTTTAAACCTCTTAATCAATTTTTTTTTTTTTTATTATTTTCAAAGTTTTTAAATTCCTTTGTTTTATTGTTGTGATTATTGTTTTTCTTTTATTTTATGTAAAGCCCTTTGAATTACCATTGTGTATGAAATGTGCTATACAAATAAACTTGCCTTGCCTTGCCTAAAAACAATAAATTGAACAATAATTCAATATTTGCCAGGTAAACGTTGAATTTTGTTTCCTGAAAATTCACAAGGACATTATGGTTTGTTGGAAGCCTGTCGGTTTTCTTTATACAAAAACACGTCTTTTTTTTGACAGTCTATATGTGTGTATATGGACGTGTATAGATACACAGAATAAGATAAACAAGATGTATTTGAAGTAGCGTATATCTGCTCTCATATCACTCTAACATGCCATCAGTTCAGCTACAGTACAACATCTAAAACTCCATAGCCATCTCTTCCCCAACTGGCACTGAATGGCTTTACGCATTACTCCTTTAAAGGAGCTCGTTCTTATCCCGATTGGCACTGACATCCCTGTTGCCTTAGAAACGACTGGACGTCTGATCCCAAACAAGAAGCGTCTTCAGCATCCCTGCACATCACACACAGAAAGCGTGGCATGCCCGGAACCCCACAGATATTTCACCAGCACACAGACTCTTTTGCAGAAAAAGCCATACAACCAGACAAAAGCCTCAGAAACCTGACCAAGGCTCTGTGCTCTTGAGCTCCTCAATGTCTCGTTGCGTTTTTTCTTCAGTTACTTTTCTACGTTGTCAGTCTCAAAAAGGGCCATGTGTTTACTCCACAGAAGAGGAAATTAATGTTTCGCCATTAAGTCTTTTTGAGCAAAATATATAACTCTTTTTCTCTTTTTGGTGTAGGCTTAAGGATGTCTCTTGAGCATGACCTTTGTTTTTCTAATCAGCGCTCTTGGAGACTTGTTTTCGCGGCAATAGTGAAGTCTGATGATCTCTGAGAGCCTTCTGTGGCCTCATGTTAAATGGCGTTAATTCAAAGTGTACGTTCAGCTTGTTTGGTGCTTGTAGAAACAAGTGTATGTACAGTAAATTTGTGGTAAATGCAGTGAACCTGCCTGTGTTCCTCTTTTGCCTCTTACTGCTCCTTAAGCACACACTGCACATTGGCTTGTCAGTGTTTCAGTGATGTGGAGTAACTGTATAATAGCCATGAACGGTATTTATTTGCTGCTCTTGATATGCTCAAGAATTGTTTTTTACATTGCACTTAAGTGCACTGATGAAGCGAACGTGGAATAAGAGAGAGTTGAATAGAAATTGCAGCATGCAGACTGTTTCAAAAGGGGTTACAGATGAGACGTTAACCTGATTCACAGCTCAACATCAGCTCAAAGAGCAGGAAGCCTACGAGGCATCTCATCCTTCACCCTCTTTGACCTGGGTGTGTGTGTGTGTGTGTGTGTGTGTGTGTGTATGCATGATAAAGATTTATGTTCATAATTCTTCAATAATGGTAGTGCTGGTTTTTTAACTGATTACCCATCTTAGCAGCCGCTTGTATCTGTCTAGTGCTGCAACGCTGCACAGAGATTTCAATCTTATGGTGGGTCGAAGAGGGTGAAGGATGAGATGCCTCGTTGGCTTTCTGTACTTTAACGCTTGTGTCTCTCCCCTTTACCTGTCAACACATTTTCTATACTTCTATGTGTTTCACGGCTAACCAGTCTTTAACAAACACCTACAAATCCAATAGATGTGTGGTGGAGGGGTGGCGAGGTGCAGATGAAAGAAATGGAATCATTCTGCGGTCTTGTTCCTTGACCCAGCTGTCAAGGACTGCAATACATCTTGTTTCCTGTTTTTATGTGTCCATTTTTTGTGTATTTACTATTGCAGTGTTCAAAACAGAACCCACTTTTCTGTACAAGCTATACTTTTAAAATGATGGCGCTTTTGCTGAAGCAACAAGGCAAGACAGTGTCCATTTTTACTGTTACTGTCATGTGATTTTAATAGGTTAGTTAACCCACTGTTTACAACAAAAGAAGAGGGACTCTGTAAACTGATGCAAACAGTGCAGAGAGCTTCTGGGTTTCACAATAGCATCCATTTCACATGAACAGGCATTTGTTGAGAATCTCTCATGAACATGCATCAGAGAGCTACGTGGATGTGAAGATATTTTATCTAATGTAATTCGTACATCATTTGTATGAATTTGTAATTCACACTTGGATTGCACAAAACAATTTTTTTTTTCTTTTTTCCCCCTGATATCACCATCTGAGTGAATTATGATGATTATCCTAAAAACTGGGTTGGCATACCTACATATTTTAATAATCTGATTTTCACCGCAATGTCCGAACTGTCCTGTGTGCGTTCTCAACAGCCGGCGCGTGAGGCGTCTTCTTCTTCTTCTTCTTGCTTTACGGCGGATCGCAGACTTATAAGTGCATTACCGCCACCTCTCTCTCAAATTGACCATTGACACTCTATCTACAATCTCAATTAGGAGTGTCAATGGTCATAGGTGGTGGTAATGCACTTATAAGTCTGCGATCCTCCGTAAAACAAGAAGAAGAAGACGCGTCATGTGCAGGCTGAAGAAGAAGATGCGAATGCGCTCATGACAGTTCGGACATTGCGGTGAAAATCAGAGGTAAAAAACTATATAAATACTGTTCAGTTTCTTGCATAGACCGATCGTTTTGTGTCTTTACACATTTAGTCACGAGCCGCAAGGTTTAATTTGGTTTTGTTTGTGTATGTTTTTTTGACTCTCAAAGCCGTGATTTCCGTTCACTTTCATTATATGACTGACAGACTGCAACGGTTTGAGTTAAACATCTTTGACTGTGTTCTACTGAAGAAACAAAGTCACCTACATCTTGGATGCCCTGGGGGTAAGCAGATAAACATCAAATTTTCATTTTTGGGTGAACTATTCCCTTTAAGTCACTATCCCTATGGATTTTAAATGATTTGAATCTTTTCCATTTGCAAGTAATATATTCCCACCTGTGCATTTACAGATCCCCATCATCGTATATTTTACAGGTAACAAACCGAAGGATGAGGACAGTAGCTTTGCTGTGCCAGCCATGGTAAATACAGGAACATCCTTCATGAAGAGGTGTGAAAAAGTTGAGAAAAAATTAATTTATTTCTTCATTTTTATGAATTTTGGGATATGTATCTGTTTTTTGGTAATTGATAAAGTTATGTTTTATTTCCTGTAAAGTATGAATAAAAGTGTTTATTAAAATGTTATCTATTTTTAAAGCCCAGTGTCAGTAAAGATGGTGTGGTTAGTGGAATTTTGCTGTTTATGGGAAATGTGAAGGAACATCTCCCAGCATTCTACTACGATGTTGCCCTGATGATTGAGGTAATTAATCTCTTAGGTGTGATGCAGATGTGGTCAAAAGTTTACATACACCTTTCAGAATAAACTGCTTCATCATAGCAGAAATTGTAATTTTTTAATGATTCTACCCCTCTACCCTCTTGACTGCTTAAATTTTGCAGATACTGCAAGGTGTACTTTGGACTGCAACTGTGTCTATTGCTTTCACTCAACTGAACCATTTGTAATGACTGGATATGTTTTATAACAATTGTTCTTCTGTTTGTTTCTTTCTTTCTTTCCTCAAGGTATTTTTTCTGACTTTCCTGCCTCTTTGGAACATTTCCGTTCACACATACTGTGGAGAGATGGTGTGCAGCTTCATGGCATTTGAAGTTTACTGCCGATGGAGAGCTTCTGGGACATTGACAAACAGCACTTACCAGCAAGTTAATTTGGAGTTCTTTTTTTTATTTTATTTTTATTTAGTCAAACTTGCATTCACTAATGCTGGAGTAAGATTTTAGAAGAAAACTTTCGGTCCTGCTTAATGCTGGTTCTAGTAAAGTTTTGAGAACTAATGGCCTGGTTTCATAGACAGGGCTTAGACTAAGGCAGGATTAGGCCATAGTTCAATAAGGACATTTAAGTAATTTTCATTAACATGTCTTAAACAGTACTGGTGTGGCCTCTTGAGACAAAATAAGACCTAGATAATTTTAAAGATCAGTGTACAATTTTCTTTCCGTTGAACAGCTCAGAATGCCTTTTAGTCTGGGGCTAGGCCTTAAGCCTTGTCCCCCTGTGAAACCATGGTACAAGTAGCACAGTTTTGTATGTTTTACAATAAGTTCTCATTTGTTGTACCTGGAATTATAATTTTCTTGCATTTTTTTGTATTAAGTGTTTGTGTGTTAGTAATCTTATATGTCAGGGGTGGCGAACGTCGGTCCTGGAGAGCCGCAGCCCTGCAGAGTTTTGCTTCAACCCTAATCAAACACACCTGAACACGCTAATCATGGTCTGAACTGTTACTAGGGAGCTACAGGCAGGTGAGTTTTAATTAAGGTTGAAGCTGAACTCTGCAGGGCTGAGGCTCTCCAGGACCAGAGTTCACCACCGCTGTTATATGTTATGGGGACCAAATGACTCCACAAGGATATTAATACCAGAAAATTCTGACCTTGTGGACATTTTTAGGTCTCCAATGAGGAAACAGGCTTATACATCATACAGAATTATGTTTTCTATGATGGCGAGATTAGGTACTTTTGTAAGTATGTAAGTGATTTTGCATTGTTCTCCAGACTCTAATAAGTGAGTTAAAGTGTTGTAACTGTGTATAGTGTTTTTCTTGAGCATCAGCAAAAAGCGTCTTTGTGTATTTGTTTTAGAGATTGTTTTGTTAATAAATCTAGAGGGTTTTCCATTTTATGTTTGTGTTGATTGTAGGTAAGATATTTTAAATATACTAAATTTCAACTTCATTGCCAGAGATATATGACATTGAAGTATATTTTAGTTCACATTAATTGCTTATTCAGAAGTACATATTTACCATAATTCAAAGTACATATAAAACTTAACACTTAAGTGGTTCAAAAATATCACTCAAAAGTTCAACTAATTGCAATTAATGTAATTTTAAACTAATATATTTGAAATCAAGTACCAATAATATGCATTTAGGTGGTCAAAAACATTACATTTAATTCACACTTAAGTGTATTGTTAACTGACAAAGCATATTTTAGTTAACATGAATTGCTTGTCGGTACATTAGTAGTACACTTTATACAGTAGTAGCACCATATTTTAAAGACACTAGAAGCAATTATGAACATATAATTGTACATATAAAGATGTACTAAAAAGTCCAACTTAAGTGTTTTAAAAAAATCACTCAAAAGTTCAATTTATTGCATTTAATATAACTTTAAAATGTGATTCGTTTGAAATTAATTACAAATAGAATGTACTTAAGCAGCGAAAATAGTATATTTAATTTGCACTTAAGTGTGTTTTTTTAGTATATTATTTCCGCAATAAGTACACTTCATAAAAATATACTTAAGTGCACTTCTTTTTCACAAAGGACTGTATGAAGAATGCGCAAGGCATTGCCACAGCGGAGAAGATAATGCACCATATCAAGCACAGCTCTGGAGAAGGCCGAGAAAGAAATTAAGCCAAAAATTCTGTGTGGAGAGAGATGCTATTTCAGCTGTGCACAATCCACATCCCCCAACCTTAATGGTACATTTCTATACCTTAAGTGTGACTGTTTGGATTTGTATCCTTACTTGCAGACTTCACTATATTTCAGTCCAGATGAATTGTTTGCTTTGCCGTATATATATAATATTTAATATTTATTATATTTAATGTGTTGAAGAGAGCTTAGAGCGAAGTCCTTTAATTATTAAGCCATACAGCGTTAGTTGAAACGGTGCTTTATAACATCAAAGTTACACGGCTTATTCATACCAAATATTTTTTTTAACGACTGAATCCATGCCTCACTTTAAGTAATATAATTAAACGTTATTTTTAAAAGTTATTTCAGGAGAAATAAAGCTCTATCCGATACCAGCTGACTAACCGATTTTACATTGTAAGAACTGTAGATGAATTGAGTTGCGCAAACCGCATTAACCGCTATATGCAATTTGTAATAAATCGAATCTCTTCTGAGAAATAGAGCAATTTACTGAATAAAATCCAGGAAATTAGATTTTCACATCTATTCTGTTATGTCTTCTCAATTAGTAAATATTAACGCCAGACGGTTATGTTTCGGTCATAAAGGCAAGTTCTAACCTTGACCATTTTACGATATGCCCTTCCCCGTTTTAATTTCTATTTAATTTTAAACTACAATTAGCACATCTTCGCAGTCTAGTGGGTTGTAGGTCAGCAATTCATGCCATACCGAAATTCTTTTCAGGAGCTTATTTTGAAGCCCACAGACAAAAATGGTCCATCCGTAGATATCCTCCAATAAAAAAAATTTATAAAAAAAGTAATATATGAAATGTATATTAATGATCACACCATTTCATTATTTTCCCCATTATTCAAACGACCGTGAAAAAATTGAGGTTGTTTGGGGGAAAATGGCATAGCTCCTATACAATATTATTATATTATTTTTTATAATAAGAATAATAATGATATAAGCTACCGCTGTCACTCAACAATGAAGGAAGTCATAATATACAATTTTTTTCTTTCTTTTTTTACAAATGCTTATGACTAAATAGACACACCGGTATTTCTTTTAAACACCACTTTATTTTTATTGGTAGGTGCCCGTTGTTCTGCAAAGATCATTTTTTACAGAGTGTGTTAAATGCTTTTGGTAATAAAAGTGCGGATCTGACAGGTAATTTAAACGGTCAGACAATAAAAAATAAAAATAAAAAAAAACGCAAACTCATGTTTTATGGCATTAACCCGTCTTTATAAAGTGCAGCTCCACATTGGGGGTGCCGAGATGTCCTCAATACCAATAAGCATGTTATTAGATTAACTTGAGTGCCTCCTTCACAAAATTATTTAATTTACTAGGGGAGCATTTGCTTCCGCAAGGTTTTCTTTTCACAATAGTTTTATCAAATAAACAAACAATTCAAAACTAATTTATGTACATGCATAATTTAGCTACTTAAAAGCATTTAAGTCCATTTTAACATGTCCAAAAATTGGTCCATTAATCATTGTGTTTACTCGATTCCTGGTCGCTATGGTCCTCTGTGAAGCAAACGTCGACGTCGCTGTCGTTGTCGCTTTTTTGTTCGCCATCCTCGAAGATGCCTTCGATTTTGTCTTCGGATTTTTTGATGCTTTGACCTGGATGCCTCGATTTGACGTGCCTCTCCAAATCTCGCCTGCGCACGAGCACCTTCCCGCAGAACTCGCACCTGTAGGGCGTATTTCCCTCCGCGTGCAGTCTGATGTGTTTGTTGAGATTGCTGGGATCGCCAAAGGGCCTAAAACACACTTTACATTTGAGTGGTTTGTAGCCTGTATGAGTCCTCATGTGAATCTTCAGCCCGTATTTTCGAGAGTACAATTTGCCACAGTATAGACACAAATGTCCCTTTTTTGGCTTGCCCGAATTGGGGTTAGATGCGGGCAGAGACTCCAGTCGTGAACGGTTCTTCTCTACGGCGATTTCAGACAGCTGTTGCGTGTGCATCGCTATCTCCCTGTCGATGTTCGTAATCGCGTTTAGATCTGGATTCAGAGCTGGTGCGCCAAAGTAGTCTGGGTATTTAAGCAGGTTGCCGAAGTGAAATTTAAGAGGGTAGTATGGGGAGCTATAAAGGAGCTCTCCATTGTAAACCGTGAATGGCATGAGGGGTATATTGCAGTCCCCATTGTAGGATTTCCCCCCATCAAACTGTGGCAAGGAGAACCTCTCGAAGTGAAACCCGGCCGGTAGCTGGGAGTAACGCGGAGGGGACAGGGCAGGGTGCATGCGGCTGTCAACGTGCTTGAAAGCAGAGGTCTCCTCAAAATGTGGCAGCAGAGGAAAGCCACGGATGCTGTTTGCGCAGGGAATCACGGGAGGTGTGCTGTCCATGGGGTGCGAGCATTTTGAGGGGTGAACGTTAGGTAGAGGTGACTTAATGTTCCCCAGTAGTTTGCTAAACCCGATACTGTTTGGTTTCCCATTAGGCTCGTCTCTCGTGACCTCGGCCGGGGAGATCTTCGAAAGTCCCATTGGTTTGAAAGCAGAGCGCACGCCTGGGTGGAAACCCATGCTGCTGAGCACAGAAGATGTCCCGCCGAGGCCCAGGATGTGTCCGGGGTTTCTGGCGGAGGTCACGCTCATGTCAAGGGCTCTGTCCTGCTCCTCTGCGCTTGGTTTTTTCGATAGTCCCGCTTTATTGGCGAACGGTGAGGTGGGCACGACCCGTTTCACCGCGTCTGGCATAAAGGTGCTGTGGCCGTTCCGTGGAGAGGAGGACGTATTTGGGATGTCCCCTGATTTCGGAGATCTGTTAAAGTTGTCTGTGCCTCTAGCTTGCTCGTTGTTCACCAAACTTCTGCAGTTGCTTAACGCACAGTGGAAATGCACGTGAGCTTTCAGGGTGTTCGGGTATTTGTATATTCTCCAGCAGTACCAGCAAATATAGCGCTCCTCGCCTGAAAAAAAAATTGAGAAGCAATTAAATGGCGTTGCTTTGTGCAGGAAAGTGTTTTACAATTAGATTACACTGAAGAGCCTTTTTGAGATCAAAAAATAAAAAATCTAGTAATGCGTCATAAAGATGTTTTTAATGCACACAGGCAACTCAAGAACGCGTATAAAATAATTATTGATCAGAAATGGTTCTTTGCGGAATCTGATAACCTTTCATTTTAAAGCCTGCAGTCGTGACTTTTTAATCACCTCGCCTTGGTCACGTTGGCATGACACCAGTTGGGCAGTCTGGGGTCAATGATATAAATGTAAAGATTTTGTAATCTGCAAAACCCCGTTGTTTATTGTCACCATCATAAGAGCAAGCGCCGGCCCAATCTGGCGCTTACAAACCAATACATTGAATAGCGACTTTCTCTGTGCGCTTTCCCGTGGAATTGACGGCAGCTGTTGCTTGAAATCGCTAGTCGCATAAGACAATGAGGCTGGCCCATCTGTTGGCGCTGGAGAATATGAAGCGTATGTCAAGGAGCGCACCGCGTATTGGCCGTAGAGCAGCGCTCGCAGTACAGCGTCGCAAATCAGGGCAATATACATCCCACATAAAAGTTTGCATTCACTAGCCAACAATACCTTACGCAGCCAGCTAATTTACCGTAGAGCACCTTTTTGAATTGATTTGCTTTTGAATACATGAATATTAATGACTAGATGACATTTGTTAACCTCTTCCCCTCGCTAAACTACAACGCGCATCGGCCCATGAGAGGACATCCAGGACTTTATTAGTGAATGAAATGAATTAGGAGAGATAATGCAGCCCTAGTGCTGAGTATAATCATACATATATTATTATAGCAAATACAGTAGCTTGCAGTATGTGTGTACTCAGCTCAATAATTCTCAACCAATCAATAAGAGTTTCTGCCCCAGACAACAGACCTTTCGATTTACTAACTAAACACGGATAATCTGACAGCATTCTCAGATAAGCCTATTAAATCGGATTTGAATGGGATTTGCCTTGATTCTGCTGGTGGCGGCGTTACTTAAATCCGTTTGTTGCTCATCAAAACGTGCTTACTATTATTTCATAAAATATTATATTTAGGAATTCCTCCGCGCTTTATTTAATGACGCCAAAATTGCCAGAATTACACTGTAGAAAAAATAAAAATAAAAACGCACATTTGTTTAATTTCAAAACAATTTCATTATGTACATTACATAAAACTTGTATGTTGTAGCTATATTAAAAAGGGAAAGCGTGCATTTTTAAATAAACGAAATTATGATGCAAGTCTCACCTTTTTCGTCATGTGTTGGAGTTGCAGTCGTCGGAATGTCAAACCATTGCGCCAGTGCGTTGGAATACCAAACACTCAGTTCTTCTCCAGCCTGTATTTCTCTCACCACACGGTAGAATATCTTTTGAAAAGAAGTACAATTATTAGAAATTGTCTGTTTATTTTAATAGGATCAAGTTCATTCTTTTTTGCTTAACTCACCTGTCCTCCAGGTAAATCCGAGACTGCCTCGAGGTTCTGTTCT
This sequence comes from Sinocyclocheilus anophthalmus, assembly GCA_018155175.1. Lineage (NCBI taxonomy): Eukaryota > Metazoa > Chordata > Actinopteri > Cypriniformes > Cyprinidae > Sinocyclocheilus > Sinocyclocheilus anophthalmus. The sequence continues at coordinate 22,269 of JADLZN010008868.1, read as the reverse complement.
TGGCTGTTCCTGGCTGCGCGTATTAAACCGATCCAATCTGGAACTGCACTGCCAGACTCATCCACGAATTCTCCCCTCACCAAACGAATCTGCAAATACAGATTTTGAACATGAATAACGTGTTTTATGTTGCTTACTTAGCTTATAGCTAGAACAGTCCAAGTGAAATAGAAATATTAAATTATTACGATGTTTGCCTCCTTTAAATCTGTTGGAAATATTTTGTAATATTAATTTAGAATATTTATCTAAACATTTTTAAATGTATTTTATATATATTTGAAATGCTACTCATTTTCTTTTGTTGTCTTTTTTCTTTTTTTTCTCAGACATTATTAATGATATCACCCCAAGGTATTTCAAACAAAAGAGCGTTAATATCGTTTTATTCGGTCTATTAGACAATGGCGATAATTTTCAAGGAACATAATTGAGTTGATATGAGAAACGAATTTGAAGAGTGTCAAAGCATTTCTATTCTGTTCAAACAAATTAAAGATTAAAGCGTGACATTTGACACAGAGATTGCACCTGATGATCGCCCATGGCCCGCGGGGCTGCATTTACGCGCATCAATCACAGAAGCAGACAGCGTAAAGAGCTCCAGTCTATTTACAACTTATTTAGGAAAGTAAATGCCATTTACATGTGACGCCTTTTACGCCCCTTTGATTTACGAATATTCCACATTTTAATAGTAGAATAAAACTATTTTAAAATATTTTCTAGAATTTTTTTAAATAATGAATATGTATGATATTTATACTTTGCCTTTCGCGTGTATTTAATAGATTAAGATTTTTACTAATTTTTAGCAGTGTTTCCAGTTTAAAGGTAAGCAGTATTTTAGTTACTGATTGGTTATGTCTATTGTACTGTATCTTTTTACAAAAATGAAATGGTACATGGAATAACAGCCTCCAGCCTTTGAAATTTAAAAGGGGGAGAGGGCATGAAATTCGCGCAGAACCGCAGTCACCCTATTACGCGGTTAAGTGAGGCATAGAATGACATGTGTCCTGTTAATATAACTCAATATTTTCCAAACCGACAGCACACAATTAAATACAGACTGCTTAAAAGAGTGACGGTCAATCGAGTAAGTTTGGAGTAATGTTCTTTACTTTTTTTTTGCTGCTGTTTAGTTTTTTAAATAAAATCAATTGATATTGTTATTAATATAATATAATAATAATATGTTAAGAATAATTTACTTTAATCTAAAAAAGACATAATAGTTATTATTAGCGGTTATTATTGTATAGTTTAATCTTGTAGTCGTCGTCATCCAGTAGTTTTAAATAACAACTGTAGAAAAATTATAAACTAAGGTTATATTTTGCATTCATGAATCTGCCTTTTTTTAATATATATATAATTTTGCACGTCTTGTTTAAATGTACGAATGCGTTCCATTTGCAATGGAAAAATGAAATATTTCACATTTCTCGGCAAGTTCCAATTTTCCATATTATATATATATATATTAAAAACTTCAAAAGCGATAATAAAAAGTTGAACACTTTGGTCAGAAAATAAATAAATACATAAAACTAACTCACCTTCTTTTTCACTCCAAGTTCCTTGCGGTCCGAAACATACTTCCCCAGTTTGAAGATGCCCGGGACCGGTCCTATCCGAAGCCCGGCTGGGATGCTGCAGTCGGCGAACACACTGATAGTGGGTGTCCGAGTCGCTTGCATGGCTGGCTCTGTGTGGGGCTGCGCTATCCGAACCAGGAAGACCAAGCAGGCACTGATTGAGATGAGCGGAAAGTCTGAGATGAGGACAGACTAATATCCGCCCGCCAAGTGACGCGGTGGCGTGTGTGATCCGGCTTTTCTTATGGCGCAGTCAGGTACCCCTCGGCGCAAGGGCGAGCAGCGAGCTATGAGAGAGTTGCGCTCTTTTAGCAGCTGTAGAACCCTCCGAAATGGTCACATGGAGACTTTCCCTCACCCTCACGCATAATGAACCGCTCCAAATGGTCAAGAGACAATAGGCCCCAGCGACCTTCCCATCCCCAAAATCCAATTTGTCAAGGGCAGAGAAAAGAGAGTGCAGAATCAAAGGTCTGGCGCAACCATTAATCCTCAGCATGTGGCTTTGTCCGCCAGACAGTTCCGATATTTTAAGTGACAAATCCACTGTATAATTTCTCCATAAATTCTCCCCCCTTTTATTGTTCCTATACAAACCAGTTTTTGGAAATCAGTGACTACTTTAAATCTACTTGGCTGCATCCTTTTAGGTTTTATGTACTTCAAAGCTCTTTATTCTCACCCTGGCTGCATTGTCTGTTGCCGTTTCAACAAAAGGAGCAGGAATGTTTGGGAGACTTGTTAACTTCTATTGACTCCCGGCGTGTGCCGTGCTGGGACCGGGCAGGTACTCAACGGGAGAACCAGCCAAAAAAATAAGAGCCGCTTTCAAAATAACCACCACCTTATCATTTCACACTTTTTGACAACAGGTCACGTATCAGGATGTTTGCATTCAGTTTTGACGAAGCGCCCTGAGGGGGCTCCAGAATTAATGGAAAGTGTGAAAAAAGAAATTTTTTAACAAAGGATGCAGGACAAAACACGAAATCTTGTACAAAGACAAGAGTTGCTGCTTGCCAATATTTCATCTAGCAGCTTTCGGTGTCTTCACTTGTACTGAATATTCTCAAGGAGAAAGCAATACTACTTTCATTTCTTTTATTGTTAAACGTTCCGGTAAAGTAATCATTTAGCCTGCACTAATTAATACACTTGAACATTTCGAATTTTCTTTTAAATACGCGTTTTTTTGTTTGTTTGTTTGTTTTTTTCATTCAGACATATGGCAAGAGGAGTCCACTACTCACAAATCAGGATCATTGCTTTAAACCGTAGACTTTCCCTCCGGTATTGTTACCACTGGTTTTAAAACTTCGTTTGACCTCTTTGATCGTGGCCCTCAATGACTGAACATAGGCCCAGGGAAAGAAACAAGAATTTGTGGGCGATAAATTCAAGCCATGGACATGTCCTGCTAACCTCTGGCCTGGCGACTCTACGATGACACTCCGCTGTAATTGGAGAAGCAGAGGTGGGATTTCTTTCTTCAGGAAAAGGTACCCCACTGCTCCTTTCTGGGAGCTTTCTCTTTGGGCTCCTTAATGAGTCAAAGAGCGTGAACGACACGCGAACAATTTTTGAATAGGCGCATGCAAAGGCCGGCTGTGTGGTGGGTTATTTATTGATGTTGCCATTTGTGACTGGTTCCCATCCGCTCTGCAACAGCGGGTCCGGCCTCTACAGCTCTCACACCAGCCGGGCCCATTCTCATTCTCGTCTTGTGTCTTTAAAGTCGAAGTTTTCCGACTAATAAATTGTGCACAAAGGCGGAAACGAGGACGTTTTTCTTTTCTGTCCTCCTCACCGGGAGAAGCAAAGGGTGAAAGTCATCCCAAAGCGCTCATTGGAGCACGGTTTTTGGGAGCTAAAGCAGTGTTCAGAGCAAATGGGATGGAAAATTAAATGAAATCAAATAGCTTGAACGCTCGCATTGTCCGCTGTCTTTTAAACGGCACATTAATTACACGGCAGCAGCTTTATCTCGGAACAACATTGTGGACCCGAACAGAGCATTCTATGACATTTTTTACGCGTCGGATTGTGAGATTCGGAGAAAGTGTTGGTCAGGTGCTTGAAAGCATTTTCTCAGGGTCTCAGCGTTACAATTCGAGCTAAATGTTGGATTTGATTTAACAGGTTGCCAAATAATGAAGCATGAATGTAGGGTAACAGAGACTGCGTGAAGAACTGCAGTGTCTCACCAGGGGTTGCATTCATGCGTCCAAACTGGGCTTCGATGCCAAGGGCTCACAACTCTATCTCAACTATGCACAATGCCCGGGCTCTCTAGAAAACTTTTTTTTTTTACGTCAACAATAAACGCTCATCCATACAAATTCCCTTTATGGGCTCTTACTTTCTTTTTTTCGTTGGTTTCCTTTTATGTAGGCTACTCCCATTGCAAATAAGGACAACAGCTTGTTTTGTACAAATCACTTATTTTTACTTGAGTTGTGCATCAATTTCAACAAGTCTCATTGCATGATGTGCTTCAAAAATTAAAGCTTGGAAAAAAATGATGATTATTTATTAATAAATTAATTAATGTATTTTAAATGTATATAAATATGTTTGGCTACAAATATTAATCTTACATGCCTAATGCGCTTAACCCACTCGCTCTCGTTGCGGGTGCAAGTGCAAGCCTCAGAAAGGCCGGATTAGCTGCGTCGCAGATAGGGGATGCGGGTGGGACATAGTGACGCGATTGAATAGTAATTATGCTTGTATGGGAGTCCCACCAGATGACATGATTGGGATTTTAACCCAGACTAATATTCAAAGTCGCATTAGAAAGTGGCGAGATAAGTGGCTACTGATTCGACTCTGTTCATGCGTGCTCCCATTTCTAAATGCTCTCCAAAGGAAGGGGGCTGCTTCCTTTCAGTATTCAAAGCCTGAACAAAGTTAGCTCTGCCTTTTGAACCGAATTTCCCCAACTTTAACTCTCTTGTCCCAGTTGAAAGGCCTCGCATAATGGGGTGTAAACTTGCCTGAATTGAAATGTTTCGGTGTACCTTATAAATTCATACCCTTTTTCACTCGAGCGCGTAAGAATGAACCTTCAGTCTATCCGATTCTCTCTGCTGTCGAACGCCTTTACCGCGAGCTCTATTTGTGAAGTTCATTTTTAGGCAAATGTATTCAGAGGAGGCTTGCTTTGAATAGCTCTGTGTGTCAGCCGGGCCTAATTGGGATTAAGGCACTAAAACCATATGCAAAAACTGACAGAATTTCTCAGGTTTTCGAGAGCACCAAATTTTGCCCTCTTTTGATCCTCAGATCATTTAAGTGGACGCTGGGAAAAAATAGCTGAGGGAGTTTCGTGTGATGGTATATACAGACGGGTCATTAGTTATTCCATTGACGGCATTCTTTCAATTCAGTCGTGAATTGAAAATATTTTGAATAATTTGTGTGTCTGCATAATATTTTATGATGAACCCGATAACTCTTCATACACAGTATTCACCAGGTAAGCTAAATATGTGGGTTTGAATGTAATTTGTAAGGAAAATTGTTACTTGATAAAAAAATGTTGTCTTTATGAGTTGAAAAATGTCACCTTGAGACCTATAAATGAGGCCTAGGGATTTATTTAACACAGAAAATCAATTTTTATTCATTTTTAATGAGACATTACACTTTTTTGGCACACTTGAGGTTTTTCTTTTAAATTTGATATGGAAATATTTTAAATATGGCTAATAAAAAATAAATACAATTAAAAAAAACATTGCATTTGCCGTTGATTCTTATAATTTGTAACGGCAACATTTAAATCCTTTTTCAGCAGCTTTAAATGTGTATGTGGGCCTGGCAGGACCCTGGATAGCTCCCGTCTTTCTAAGGTCATATGGCCACTCACGTAAACGCCAGCTAATTATATTGATAACGCACGCATGCAGGCAATGCATAAGGCAGTTCATTTTTATTATGCCATAATGCATATCACCAACTTTACGACGCCTATAGCTCGTCATTACATGACTGGCAAAAGGCATGCTGGTGATATGAATCAGCGACCGTCACTGCGACTGTCTGTAGCCCCTCATTAATGGCCAGGATTGACATTTCTGGGGTTTTCATCATGTTCAGTGCATTTCTGCAGAGAAACAATGCAAGGCAAGTACTGGCCGTTAATTGCGCCTCCGTTTCGGGTGGGATGAGCTTGTGGAAATGATGACCGTGGATAAAATAGTAATGAGGGGCTATTGATTAACCCGATATGTTCAAGACCCTGAATCGTCCCAGTGCTGTCAATTAAAAAAGATCTAGCGAACTGACCTGAGATAGGAATAATAATAATAATATCATTTAATTTAATATGTCTTGTTTATTATTAAACACTTATTTTTGTGTTTTGTTTCAGTTTTGAATATGAAATGAACTGCTGACGAAATATCCTAATAACGACTAAATGACTGATTAGCAGTTTTGACTTCTTTTAACTCGGCATAATCCCTTTTGCTTTAGCTTAAATTATTAGTGTAATCAGGCCAATAATTCTCCCAGATCTGCCAAATAATGTCATAAAATAAAATAACCACTTATCTTAATAAACAGAAAGTCAGTAAGGCTAATTAATTATTTGTGCTGAACAATATAATGCATAATGTCTAAATAATAAATCATAGTATAGTGTATTTTATAGGCATACAATTATATGAATAAAATCCTAAATATGGAGAAAGCAAATACCTTACACTCAACTTTATTGTTGCTAATCATACTTGCCCTAAAATTCACACATATATGACAATGTGAGGAGGAGGCCTTTGAGTCATTCTTTCTTTTGTCACATACTGTAGGCTTCCTTCAATATTTAGACATCCTTGTCTCGATTGATTAGTTCTGGCAACCGTTCTGCATGTTTTAGTGCTTGTTCTGTGTGATCAGTAATATTTTATTTGCTGTAGACTGTCGACTCACAGGTATGAAGTGTAGTTTGTCGGTGCTCAAGGTCAGACTCATGCTCTGTCATTTAAAGTCTATGATGGATGCATATAGATTCTTTCATATATTAAATAGGATAAATTAACAGCGAGTTATATTAACATATTCAATTGTTAGTGTGCCACATGCCATGCTTTATATATCTGTGACTGTTTTGTGTCAGCTACTTGCTCCTTTTACCCACAGTGTCTGGCTTCTGTAGTTTTACGCTTAAGTACTCCAGTGCACATCTCCCTCACACTTCCAGACAGTTTGAGTGTTTGGCATGTTCCAGTGCGGACCGATCAGGATGGATCAGATGCAGAGGAGGAGGGCAGATTTGGATAGAATGGGGCCATACAGTGAGTGTGGCTTCATGTTGTGGCAGTACCGTTCTTATGACGGTTTGCATGGGATTCCCCTTTGGCCAAAGAATTGAGGTGATACACTGAGCCTGGAGAGACACATCACACTCCCTGCCTTTATCCTAAGTTGTTTTCCTGTCTGTTCCTTCCTCATCATCTGTCTCCAACACAGTCATAATGTACCCTGCGTCTACACCTGTTGATTGTGTGCACAAACAATGGAGAAACAAATCCTGCAAAACGATGTGATGCTCAGAGCTTTATTGTGGACAAGCAATGCAAGACGCAAGCTGATCTTTTGGTTTGTAAGGCACGCACATCTGAAGGCATGATTGGTGAGCAGAAAACACCACTACTCTTCTTCATCAGCAGCTCCAGAGATGGAATACGATTTCTCCTGTGTGTTGCTCTCCAGTGTGTCGTCCTCAGTTTTAACGGTTCTGTGGGGAAAAAAGCAATGCAGAATCTAAGTAGCCTGGAATGAAACTCTAAAACTGAACACTTTTTATTTCATAAAGAAACAATATGTAAAGAGAGATATGGGAATGGGATTGGAATTTGACATAAGGTCAGAATTAAAGTTCCTGCACAAACACCGCAGAACGAACACATGCAAACCACTGAGTCACGGCTCTGACAAAAAGCTTGATTTTAATGCTACCTGATAAGCACAGTCTTCCTCTCCGTCATCTCCACAGCCTGCTCTTGAGTGTAGTCTACAGTGGCGCCAACTCCACCGGTGATGCCATTAACAAGACCTCCTCCAAGACCACCCCCAAGACCTTTGGAAGGGCCACTGTCGATCCCTCCTCCAAGACCTCTGGCAAGCCCAATGTCTAGACCTCCTCCAAGACCTGTGGCTGGACCAACACCAGGACCTCCGGCCACTCTATCAGCAACTCCTGCAACACCTGCGGCTCCAGCACTGTGAACACTCATGCTGCCGCTCATGAAGGACATGGTCTGCATGCTCTGCATCACAGAAGCAATACGAGAGTCTTCACCCTCAATGAGCTTCCTGTGAACAAAAATTTAGAAGGAAGGATTGAAGAAAATAGAAGAAATTTCGTTTTCTTATACAGCATAAACTTGATCAGCAAACATGGTCCAAATAGAACAACAACAGAATGGTACAGGCAAATATAAATAATTAGAAGGATAAGAGATAAATATCTCTGATACATGCAATATTAAAGGGTCAGTCAAGTAAAAAGATCACATTGATTATATCTTGAAGGTATACGGAAAAATAGCAACAACAAAAAAAATAGCAATCAAAGTTACAAAATATAGGTTTCCATAGGTTTCTGAAATAGATGTGACTTGTTATTAAATTAACCTGAAAGCTACAAGTGGTTTTGGAGTAGGTGGTATTTGTTTGGATTTAAAGAGTTTTTCAAGTATCTAAAATCTACCTGTATGTGGTCATTTCAATCTCCAGGGCCATCTTCACATTGAGCAGATCTTGGTATTCACGCAGGAGCAGTGCCGTTCTTTGTTTGGAGGACTTCAGCTCAAGCTGCAAGGCTTCAATTCTTGCCTGACAAAAAAAAATCAGAAGTCTTAAGAAATGCTAAGGTCATATTTACATTCATGCTTATGCTCAGATTTCTTTCTTTGATTTTACTTTGTATGTAGCCCAAGGCATGATTATATGTGACTCGGTTTCTCACCTGGAGTTCCTCCAGTTCTTTTCTGTACTTTTCTTGAGTCTCACGGATCTGCGCTTCCAAAGCCTCATTTTTGGTTTTCAAAGAGTCCAGATCACGCTCCTTATTTTGAATCTAAAAACAAGCAGAATATTTCAAACAAGAGGAAACAAAGAATGAATGTTATACTGTAATCATTTTGAATACTGTTATTTTACTATTGTTATAGGACTCATATTATTGAGAAATTTAAGCATGTGTCAAGAGTGATCATTAATACTTACGTCCTTCTTCGCAGTTACAATTTCCTCTCGCACGCTTCGCCTCTTGTCCACATGTTTTGACGTTTTGTTGTTGAGATCATTAAATTTGGTTTTGTACCAAGAGTCCATTTCCTGCAGAAAAACGGTTTGGTTAATATGAAGTCCAGGGAATGTTGTAACATTTTGTTTAAACATTTAACTCAATAGTTTGTGTTTTTTATTTAGTTGTTTTGTTTGTTTTTTCTTTCCCATTTTCATGCTTAAAATAATAGTTTATAGAACTGTGTGAATCAAGGTCAAGTACGAAGAGTGTTGCTGTTGTTTTTTTCAAACAAACTTAATTCCACAAAAAATCTAAATAATAAAATAAACCCATACCACCCCTTTCATTATAAACGTTTAAAATGGAAAACAATTAGCAACATTTTTTAACTGAAATATTTTTAATTATTTATACAGAAACATTTAAACTCAAAGCTCCAAACAAAACTGTAATAATAATAATAATACCAACAACATTTTCCAATACAGCTCATGTGTACAATGCTCCTCCTTTAGCAAAAATCCTCACCTGTAAATTCTTCGCGGCAATGTCGTCATACTGGTGTTGGATCTGCTTGATGGCGCTCGAGAGGTCTGGGAGGCTGTAGGCGTCTGCTGCTGAGGCGTGGGCCGTATATATCTGTTTCATAAGCTCTTCGATTTCCTGAAAATGTGCGGTTTTGAAAAATTTAGTCATTTAGCTTTTTATTTATCAAGGGCAGTATAACTATTTTGCGTTTTTATTACCTCTTTGTGTACTCTTCGAAGGAATTCTAGTTCCACCTCCAGGTTTTCTAGCTGCTTCTCCAAAGCAATGCGCGCGGCGGTGGCGGCGTCCACATCCTGAGGTGATAAAAGATGTTCACCTCATTCTACCACTTTTTTTTTTTGCTTATGTAACTAAATGTTATAAGACAATTTTATGGTAATCATACCGGACGGAAGGCTTCAATATCAAGCTCGGCTTTCTTCCTCATCTCCAAGGCCTCCTCGTATTTCACCTTCATCATCTCCAGCTGACCCGCCATAGCATCCTTTGCAGCGATAGCAAGGTCCTTTAAAAGTAATTATAGGTATTATCATATAGACTATGTCTAAGTCTGATACTATAGTTCCTTCCCCCTCTAAGACAACATTACTCTACTCAAAAAAATAGCCTGTAGTGTAAATATTTATAAATCATTGATTTCATTTACGAATATACGTTAAACATGGCTGCATGTTAATTTACCAGGTGTACATTTATTGTAAATGTTTTTTGATGCTTAAGATTTGTCAAAAGATCAATTCGAATGACTATAGCTACCCGCTGTACTCTCATGTGGTCCGCCAGCCTCTTCAGCTCCTGGAGTTGTTCCTCGTACAGCAGGCGGAGGCCGGTGGGCTTCAAGTATCGATTCTTTAGGGCCTCAATTTCCATCTCCAGCAATTTGTTTTGCTGCTCCAGCGAACGAACCTTTGTTGCGACAGAAGAATAAGGCAACACAGTACGCGTGTTATGTGCTCTGTCTGTGTGCCCACAGAAGTGCGAATAATGCGCTTTATCTCGCGAGCCAGCAGTGGCATTTCCACAGTGCCAGTGCCAGCGACGCATTCAAGCGTGGACAAATCAGACAAATCCTGTCAAAGATGGCTCTAAAAATGAGGCTTTTTTTACAAGAGCATTAAGAGCACTGTTACATTCATTATAGTAGGCTATGTTATTCAAAATGTATGGCACCTTTGTGATGCATTCAGTATTTTATATATATGCGCAAGGGCATACTAGTTTTGTGTGAGGGCACTTGCCTTCTCGATGTATGCTGCCAGTCGATCGTTGAGCACAATCATCTCTTGTCTCTCGCTGGTTCGTGTGTTCAGGAATTCACGGTTTTCTGCAGAAGCCTGGTCGAGATCGACCCCTGGACCCCCTCCGCTAAGACAGATGGCTCCCATTCCGACACTGCAATTCATTCAGATTTATCATAACGTGAATTCCTAAGGTAAAATGAGATGTGAAGTGAATGCGAGGTAACGTGTTGCTGACATGGGAAAGATGCATTTGTTTGTCACTTTGGCTTTTATTAGGTCACACAGTTATTGAGAGCGCTTGAGTTTCCTAGAGGCCGTGTGTGATTTTTATCGGATCAGTAAATTCAATTAAAAAGAAACTGTGTTCTAACATGTTCTAACAAAGAAATTATTGCCACCAAAACAACAGAAAGGACTAATTTATATTTGGCAGTCGACAAATCTCTCAATTATCTAGGCAAAAGAGATGAGATAGATAGATAGATAGATAGATAGACGATAGATAGATAGATAGGGATAATTTATTACATATAATTAAATTTTATCATATACATTGGGCGATTATATATTTAGATTATTTACGTATCATTAATTTTCTATTACGATTTTTAATTCTTTTTTTGCTGTTGTATTTGTTTACACACAATAAAATAAAAATAATTTTTTATTGCACCAATTAACACATATTTGTATTAAAATACCTGCGCTACTTGATGATTAAATAAATGGATAACTATTTTAAATATCTTACACTACTTCTTGGAGGGTCGGATATATATATATATATATATATATATATATATATATTATATATATATATAGTATATATTATAGATAATCTTCTTATAAAAGAGACTATACACACACACAAACACATAACCTACAGATATATATATATATGTATATTGTAATGTTCTCATTTTTTCTCTTTTATTAAAAGCTTAATTTGAACATCTCCTAAATGCCAGAAACAATTAATTACTTTGAGAAGAAAAAAAAACATTTTCTGTAGTTTTAACAAATTGCATTTAGTTTAATGCATGTGATGATGCTCTGCATTGTTCCTTTATTTATCTGTGCCGGCAGGATGGCAATGCTTACCCAGTCATGAAGGACTGACTGCGTGAGGATGAGATGGTTCTCCGGCCCACTGCCATGCTCCTGCTGACAGCGCTGGCTTTACGGGTGTAGCTGGCTGAACGGCACCTCCCGACATCCCGTCTGACGGGAGAAGGGCTGCTGACCCTCACCTGGTAAGAGGAGGTGCTGGTGTCCTCGAAATGGCGGCGATAGGATGAGATCCTTTCTGGGCTGCGACTCATCATGGGTCAGTGGCTAAACTTTAAGGCCTTGCTGTGTTGATCTTCCTCTCACAAGTTCTGCTCGCAAATCCAGACTCCCAGAGATCCAGGCGTTTTATAGTCCGTTATAAACATGAGTCAATGCTATGGGAATGTTGAGCCTCTGCTCCATCAAGAATTGGGCCCATCACTCGAACATCTGTCAGGGTCTTGAGAGGTGTTGAATGAAGGGGTAAATTATGAGACAAGGCTCCATTAGTCTGGAGGTGCAGTCATGATGTGATGTGGTTTGATATGTAGGGATTTTAATTACACATTCTTCTAGACAGGGCCAGGAGTAATGTCACAAGGTCAATCTGAGCAGAGGGAGATGACACTAATGTGGTCACTATTTACATGGCAGAATGTGCAAAAATGAGAAATGCGAGAGGAATTAACTAGAGTGTTTTGCTGGCCTGTCTGAGATTCACGCTTGAGATGACTAAAGGATGTAAGTGGGAATTACAAAGTCCTTGGAGTCTCTTTAATCAGGATCTAAAGAATAATTTTTGCTTAAAAAGTCAGTTTCAGCTGAAATATGGTCTAATCTTTATTCATTACAGAACTCTTTGTTTAATGCTGATCGAATGTGGTTTATGAGATTCTTTCCGACTATCTAAGATTTGCCAGGCATGTGGGAGGAAGGCTGGGTCTGCATCTCTCTGAGATGTGAACAGTGGCAAAATGAGCTCAAACACTCAGGCGTTATTTTACTCCTGCTATCTCATTCAATTACAGTACATTAGTCACTCATCCCTATAGCAGTGCTCATACAGGAAAAAAAACTATGACAGCATTGGTAAAGACAATAGACTAGCCTCTTTATTGCCAATAATAAGCCACCGTTATCTTTGTGTGCTCATGCTGCTTTGCTCACTTATAATTAAAACAATTTTCTAAATTTCAGATTCATCAGTAAGAGACAGCTTTGTCACATCCACATTAATGACAATGGTACACATAATTCTTATAATCGTAAACATAAGTATAGCTCAAAGACCAATATGACTAATAAGACTAACACTGCACTCTCAGAAAAGAAAGTTAGTGAGGTATTAATATGTACACTATATCTTTTAGTTAATAATTAGGTACAAAGATTTACCTTTGGAAAGTATACTGCCCCAGTGACAGATTTTGTACCTCTTTTTGTGAGAGTGTAAGACAATCTTCTATGATTATATAATGGCAGTGCCATATACAACTCTTGTTATCATTAGTCACAGATTACACTGAAACATGCATAAGCAAATAAACAGTAACAATACCATTAAATATTAAAATGTAATTTATTCCTGTGATGAGAAGGGGTGCTGCTTAATGTTTTTGTGTAAACATTTTTTTAGGGTTCTTTGATGAATAGAAAGTTTAAACAGAACTAATTTATTGGAAAAGAATAGCTTTGCTGAATAAAAGTATTAATTTCTTTAAAAATATGTCTTGGCACATAGTGTTTTTGTGATCACTAAATTACAAGGATATGTTACATCTGATTTTACATTTTGTGAAGAAAACCCGAGTAATTTTTTCCTGTGCAAAACTAAAGCCACTCCATTTAATGTTGATATTCATATTTGTAGCACAAATGATGAAGGATGAGTTACACCCTGCATTTTAATATTTATTTCAATTTTACATTTAAGACAAATGTGAGATAACACCGATTTTTTTATATCAAATAATCACAATACACGCAATGTAGCATCAAGGTTTTATTTTCAAGAATACTTTTAAAGTTACTTTTAAATAGTGCTATGTTGACTTCATAAATCACTGAATAAAATTGATATTTTTTCCCTGATATTTGGATTGCCTGCTCAAAATATTTAGGTTGAACTATTAGGCAAATAGCCAAGAGCTCTTTGAACAGAAGTTGTAACATACACACTATAGGCCACTGCACTTCCCATTCAAACTGACCACATCAAATAAAATATCAGTGTAGAATGTGCACTGCTCACATCATATAACAGTGCATCTTTTAGGCTTAAAATATATTCACACCATTCCTTTATTTCCAGTCAATACCGTTAAATGATTCAGTCTTACTGGCACATTTCGACTCGGTATCAGTGGTATAATTCAGACTGCAGTACAAGTCAATCAAACGTCTATCACAGTGTTAACATGACTACAGCGTGACAATCACTCTTTGGTTTGTATTAATTGATGTTCTGCCCATTCTTGCCATCCACCTGGATAATACTGGACCCTACAAGAAGAGAGAGACAACTTAGACAACTAAAGCAAACAGAACTTCAATATACAGCACTATAGCATATTGATCTTAAACTGGTTTTAATGTGCAATGTCTTTTATTTAGTCAGAAAAAAATAAAATTTTCTGTTATGCATTTCATAAAAGGACTTATCCTAGAATTATCCTTTTATTTTACATATTAGCATGGTTTTGTTTGTTTTTCAACCTTAGTATACTATATAAAATTGAGCATAGTCTGGCTTATAATGTGTGAATGATACTAATGCATCTACATACTTATGATGAGAATAACAGAGAAAAACCATTAAGATCCCCAAACCAGGGGAAAAGTTGGATCGCCATTGAAGCATGTATTTATTTCTAATTTAGCGTTTTGTTCCACCATTTTATTTTAGCTTTGAAATATAAGTGAATTGCATTTCAAAAATGTATATTTTAATAAAATATAGTTCAACATATAACTCAACATTTAATTTTGGCCTATGGCCTGCAATCAGGTTTGATTTTTGACCCATCATAGTAAAAAGTAAAAAGTTTGGGCAGCCCTGCATTAAAATATTACATTCATCCCTTATTGTATATTAAAAATAACTGCTCACTTGGTGTATCCTAAAGACACTGCCGTTTCCATGGCTTTTTTGCTTCTTACACCAGCTAGACAAGTGAACACTATATTTTGGGATTGTGATGGCATGACTCCTCCGTATTTCTCCTTGAAATCATCAGGCGTGAGCTGTAGAGCTCCATTCACCTGTCCCACTGCAGAAGAGAAGGTGCAGCATTGTAATTTATATGATGTGTCTTTAAATAAACAGTATACTTATTAGGCCACGCACTGACTTACATGGCACGTTAATTGACCCCGGTATGTTCCCGTATTCCCGGAGTTCCCACGGCTCACGCACGTCTATAACCACACTGGAGTCAGACAGCAGCAGTTTCTTCAGCTGCTCGTAGGACACATCTATTGAAGGCTGGCTTGAAGAACTGAAATTCCGTAATGAACTACCATCATAACGAATGACACGGATGTCTGAAAGACAGATAGACACGTTTGACCAACAGAGGCCGTTCTTCTGCGACACGTGTAGTAGTCATGTGATATTTACCTTTCAAAAGAAACATGTCACCTTTAGAATAATTTATACAAGTACTTCTTACAGCCCAAACTTTTACAAATACGCAGAGCCAGAAATAACATATGTTAAATCGGTAGAGATAAATGCAAGATTCACCGTGATTTTTTTTAGAACTATCGATGTCAAGCACGGTGCATTAAATTTAACTGTTAAATATTAATGCAACATTTCAACACTCACGCTGTAAGCAACGCAAATGTGTCCAGCATGAAGTAGTTGTCAGTTGTCTTGTAACAGGAATGACAATTCTGCTCGCTAAAACGCGGACTATACTCCTCGTCAGCCGTGAATAGACATTTAACGCCATGATAGGATTTATGGTAATGAAAGCTGCAAGATGACGATGCTCCTTATTTCTTGTTTTGTATTTAAATATAGCCGAAAACACAGTACAACTGATTGTAAGTTACGTAGCTGGATTGCAGCTACCCACTACTCCTGCACGCATGCGCACAACTACGTATTACCAGCGACGCTGGCTCCTCTTTTGACTCCCAAACTCGTATGCAAAAACCCAGGTATATATATAGCTTTTAAGTTGTTTACATGATTATCTCTTTTTTTCCCTATTTTATTTTTCGTTTTAATTACATTTTTTCTTTATGACTTTCTCTTTTCCTAGTTTTTGTATATCTGTTTAACAAAGTGCTATACTGTATTTTGATATATAAGTAATTATTGTCATGTTTATTGATTATAATTTGACTGGCAATGAAAAATGTAGACCCACGCGTGCCACGTGGTTCCAGTGTTAAACTAATCTTAGTAGAGAAAGTGGACATGCGGGAATTACATTTTTAATGAGTGGTGCTTGCTTTTGAAAAAAAGCATTTGAAAATGCAGAGTGTACCTTTATTTGAATTTCTATATGAATAATACATTGTTATTCCATTAAAAATGAAAGTCAGGGTGCAGATCTCATATATGCATATTAACATAAAAAAATGCGAAGACAAGTGAAATGTGCAAATACAATGTATAGGCCTAATGCATAATAGATATGTTGCCAAGTGTAACTGATTAAATGATGCAAACAGGAAAATAAAAATAGAGTATCATAAAAAATGGAAAAAAATAAAAGTTGCCCTTTTGCGCTTACATTTATACAAAACACCACAGTAGATATACAAACGAGTTTGGCCATACAAGTACCCGTAGTGCGTCGTTGAGTATGCGACCACGTGACACATGTGATACTTGTGCTTTCTGTTCTTCTCCAAATGCCACCAAATACGCGGACAAACTCTGTTAATCAGAATATAAACTGCGTCGCGGGATTACTCGATTTCTGATTGTCGAAGTGTTAGATTCGAACACCAAAACCGCAGGCAGAAATTCTTTCGTATTTATAAACTTGGAAGCATATGTAAGTTATCAGCTTCGCTCTTCCACTTGGCCACTTGACAACTGACGTTAACTCTGTAGTGAGCCTGGAGAGGAGGGGACCATAAACAGGGTGAGCTGGGTTTATTACTGTAAGCCAAAGACCATTTGATGTTTATAGCCACTCTTTTGGAGCAACATTGTGCTATAAACAGTTCTGACTTACTAAAGAAGCAAAGGCCTTTAACCAGCCGGTACCTGCTGTCACTTGTATCAGTTACCTGGGCAAGTCTCAGGTGTCGTGCTGGTGTTGTTACAGTGGCTGTGCTAATAACTTATTTCCTTTGTATGTCTTTATTATCCTCACTTCCTGATTCGTCAGTTCTAATTAATGGTTGTACTGGAGACTTCCTTATCAAAATTGTATTCAAATGCTGGTACAGTATACATGTGGTTCAAATTGGACTTATAGTGACTGCAATGCCTGCCCACTGAGATGGAAAGGAACAATACTCAGGAGTGTCAATAGATTATATTAATTGCAGAGTTTTAAAACTATATGTTCTTCAGTGAAAACAAAATTTGTTGAGGGGAAATCAGAATATGCAATATAATGTTTACATTTTGTGAGTCTTGATTTTTAGCCTTTTAGTTACGTGGTATTATTTTAATATTTTTTAGCCTTGTAGTTGCACTATATTTTTTATATAATGTTAGGCTAATTAATATATTTTACATATCATTTTATTTTAGCAGCTTTTAGCCTTTTAGTTACATCGTATTATTTTAATATTTTTTAGCATTGTAGTTGCATTATATATTTTTTAACAATGTTAATTCATATAGTTTTTTTCATTTTACAAAATTTGTAGCCTATTAGTTATTTTTAAAAAAGCAGTTTTTAGCCTTTTAATGACAATGACTTGTTTTAATATAATTCTTTTAAAGTAAAAGTAATTTTGTGCCCACCTTGGAAGCTTGCCATGGCCCTCTAGTGAGCCCTGGCTCCCAGGCATGTGTTGTATGATAATGTTCAGAGTTTTAGGCTTCAGAAACATAATTTTAACTGTGCTGTGGGCTCTCATACTTAGCGAGTGACTTTTTTCCTAGATACAAATGCGGCTGAAAGACCCCTTCTCTTTAAAAACCGCAGACATGACCAAGCGGTCTAACAAGCCAAAGAAGCCTCGTGATGAAGACTCGTCCGATGAGGTTGGCGGTAAGGAAAGGTTTCAATGTCATTTCTCATTCCAGTACATTATTCATTGGACTCTTGGTACTCATTTAAAAAATCACAGAGAAGCATCTAAGGGATTTATCAGACATTAAGGATCTATCATGCATGAAGTTCATTCACCCACTCAACACTTTCTTACCCACAAATATATCTGCGGTCGAACAACTGATTATCAAATCTAACTCTGCCTCCAGCACACTTGATCCTATTCCAACATACTTACTCAAAACCCCTTTGCCTTCACTCATCCAACCTATTACTCATATTATAAATAAATCAATCCCTTGACACTGGTTATGTTCCAGAAGACCTAAAAGTAGCTGCCGTCACCTCAATCCTTAAGAAACCTGGTCTTGATAACATAGATCTGAACAATTTTAGACCAATATCAAACCTCCCATTTGTTGCTAAAATACTTGAGAAGGTAGTTGCAGCACAACTGCAATCTCATTTAGAGAAACATAATCTTTATGAGCAGTTTCAATCTGGTTTCCGTCCCTCTCACAGCACAGAAACAGTACTTTTAAAAGTGGTTAATGATCTCCTGGTTTCTGATTCAGGTGCCCACAGTATCCTGGTTCTCCTTGATCTGAGTGCAGCCTTTGATACTGTTTGCCACTCCGTACTTCTTTCTCGACTATCTGCTATAGGTATCACTGGTGCTGCGCTTCACTTCAGTGGCTAACTTCATATCTATCGGATAGACAGCAATTCGTTAGAATAGATAAGAATAGATCTCGCACTGTCACTATTTCTCGTGGTGTCCCCCAAGGTTCTGTACTTGGTCCACTTCTATTTCTCATTTACGTGCTGCCATTGGGTCAGATTATCAGACGTCATGGTCTCAATTTTCATAGCTACGCTGATGATATTCAAATCTATTTTTACGGTTCAACCCAACTCAGTTTGTCCACCCCTTTCTATAGTTTCCTGTCTTCAAGAACTTAAAACCTGGATGTCAGATAACTTTTTACAACTAAATGCAGACAAAACTGAAATCTGCTGGTTGGCCCTAAATCACAGAGCTCCTCCCAGCATGACATCTTGGTAGATATCGATGGTGTCCAGATTAGGCCCTCAACAACTGTGCGAAATCTGTGCGAGTGTTGTTTGACTCTGTGTTATGCTTTGATTCACATATTGGTCAGATTGTTAAATCATGCTTTTACCAATTGCGGAATATTGTTCGTATACGTCCCTCACTTAATTTTGGAGATGCTGAAACTATTATCCATGCTTTTATAACCTCCAGATTGGATTACTGTAACTCACTAATGGCGGCTTACCTGAAGTGCTGTTGTGAGTAATAGCAAAGCTTGGCTCCCTCCTCAGAGACACCAGAACTGAGTGGGAGGACTATGTGGTCCTGTTTCATAGAGGATGTACGCCTTTATACTTGCTTCTGTTTTGCGGGTGTGTTCCCTCTTCATGGACTGCTTGTGTACACAAAATCTTTCTTACTTTTTCTGTCTTTCTTGGCTCTATGGTGCTATGACAGTCTTGCGCTCTGATCCCTGCCCGAATCTTCTCATACAAAGTGTACCCAAATTTTTTTATTAAAATTCACAGACATATTGTATTGTTTAGAACTGTATTAGACTGTTTACTTGTAAATGGTGCTTCATCTGTGCATATTTCTCTCCTGATTCAGGTGAGAAAACTTCGTACCAGAGACAGCAATGATTTGCCAGTGGAAGTTTAAAACATCATAATGACACACTGTTTCTTACAACTGCCAATTTTCCTTCACAACTGAACTGTCTAGTCATGTGGATTATTGTGATGGTTTTTATCATCTGACGGCACTCATTCACTGGACAGGATCCATTGGTGAGCAAGTGATATACTACTATATTTCTCCAAATCTGATGATGAAACAAACTCATCTACATCTTAGATGGCCTAACACTGAGTAGGCCTACATTTTGGCAAATTTAAAATGTTGGGCGAACTATTCCTTTAAGGGCAAAAAAACATTATTGAGACAAAATGCTCCTTTCATACCTCATTGTGTGGGCTACTGTGCATTGAGGCAAGTCTCTGGCCCCCTGCCTCTCAGTCAGCTTATCCCAACAGAGTAGCTCCAAGCTGGGCACTGACTGGGAAAGCGTTCCTTCAGGAAAGGGCTGGCGTGTATGTGCAGCCGTATTTGTGTTGAAAGGGGAGGTTAATGGCCTTTTTTTCATTCCTAGTCTGTTGTCTTTGTCAGTCGTGGAGCGTGAAAAGCATCTGTGCAGGTGAGCGGCAGCACAGGCAAATGTGCTCAGACAGGTGAGAAATGGAGTTGGGCATAAGCTGCCATTTCTGCTGACTAGAGTAAGCATTTGTTTGGCATTAATTTAGCAAGGGACAACACAGATTACAGAAGCCTTTCTCTTTGGGCTGCAGTATGGAGCTCTTCCTATGGCCCGTCCTGTCATGTGTGTGTGGTATATTATTGCAGTTCAAGTCTCTTTCTCCTATTTCTTTAGAGTGTAAAGAGGCTGAGTGTGTCCCTCTTTCTCACTGTGTTGTGTATGTGGGTGTTTGTTTGGCTGGCTGATTGAGCCAGGATGGAGAACAGGATTAGAGGTGAATATCCTCCTCCTCTTTGTATTTGTCCTCTTGTTGGGTTGCTGGAAGCCTCCTAAACAGAGCACCCAGATATTTGCCTCCCTCCCTCCCTCTCTCTCTCTCTTTCCATTTTTCTGTTTCATGTGTCTGTCTTTCTCCTCCTTCATCCTGCTGTCTCATCTCTCTCTTTCTCTCTATCTTACTCTCTTTCTGCATACAAGTATCTGGGCCTTGGAGCATTTCCCCCAGACTCAGAATGGAGCTGAGCTACTGAAGCCCTGCTGTAATCGTGAGGGATTTCCCATGATCAAAGGCCCTCTTTTGTTCTTCCAGGTGTTTGAAAAAGTTAAAACAAAAAGGGGGTGGAACTGTCAACTGTTCTGTGGTACAGCTAGTGCCTGGCATAACACTTCCTCTTCTCCCAAAAGGTGCTGGAAAGGAGATGCCCTTTCGCAGTGATATTTGAATGGCTTTCAAAACACAAACTCTTTGCTGAATCATGGCAGCAGTCTCCAAGGAGATATCTTGTAAAAATTGTCATGTAGCAGTTATGTGGGTGATTTAACAGTTGTCATTTTCTTGTTCACATGTTGTCTATACTACTTAGCTGACCTTTGAGATGGATTTCATCGGAAAATGACTGACAGGCTCTATAATGGCTTTTCTTAAGGTTCTTGTATCCGATTAGCCATTGTGTTGGATAATTTAAATGATTTGCTTAAGCTCACAGTATGTCTGGTAATCTTATTGAAGCTAATACAAAGATACACACAGGAGGAAATTCTTTATGGAATTAGCTCAAGATTAAGAGATGGTATAGTCAAACAAGTCAAGCAAATATGATGCTGAATATTTTGTATTGGTACAAATGTTTAGATGGCATTTTTGTTTATGAAAAGTTGGCATACTACAAGGGAGAATGCAACCAAAAATGACATTTCTCATAATATACGTACCTTCACATCCGTTTTTTTTTCATTCGTGGAACACAATAATAATAATATTAATTATTATTATTATTATTGTTATTATTATTTGAACAGAAAACAGTTAAAAATTAACTGGTTAACTTAAGTTACCTTAGCATATACTGTGAAATTCTTTAAATAGTTAAAAACTTTGCATTATATGTAATTTTACTGAAGAATACTGTAAAATGCAGGTAAAAACAGCTGTATGATTTATGGCAAAACAAACAAACACATATATATATATAATTATTTTTTTTTTTTCTAGGCAAAATTTTATCTTCTATTTTAGCTGTACCTTTAACTAATTTTGTGTTACATAAAAGTGTTTTTTTTGTAAAATGGTATTTAGTTAATGTTTGATTCATTATTATTTTAGAGTGTGTGTATTGTTACCCTTTTGGCCTTTTTGTCTTTGTGTGATACATCTTGTTGCACGGCATCTATTTAGGATAGATTAAGATTACTGATTCTTCATGTAGCTTTCTCTTTTACCACCTATGCATATTATTTCTATTTTACCACCTATACATATTATTATGGTGGTTATCAGTACAGTACATTTAAGCACAGCTGTCTTTTTCTTTTTTACTGTAAATTTAACAAACTATTGTTATTTCTGTTTGCAAGTCAATGGGCTCCAAAGTTGTTCTGAACACTTTTGAGTTTTGCAGAAGAAATAATGTCATTTGTTTGACATGACAGAAACTGAACTGTCCTTTTAAGTCCAAATGAGAAACGAGTAAAAGCATGAGAGTATGTGAGGTCATGCTACATTACAATCGCCATACAAAATTAAACCAAAGACCTGGAAAAGAACAGCCAGATGTCCTTGATTCG
>JADLZN010008867.1:0-322549 GCA_018155175.1 Sinocyclocheilus anophthalmus | reverse complement strand
TAAGAGGAGAGAGAGAGAGAGAGAGAGATAGATAAAGAGAGATAATAGATATGCTATAGATATATCTATAGATGATAGATAATATATGAGGTAGCTCGATCTCAAACCTCTTTAATGTCTTTTAGACACACCCATCCCACGCCGCCCGAAAACAAACACTAAATTAACTCAACATCAACCAAAAAGTACATTTTCTTCAACAAAACTAGCACATTTTAAGACCCACATATTTCTAAACTCTTCTATATTATTTGTAGACTTATAAAAATCAAAATCAATTTTCAGTCTGGCTTTCAACAATCTGACAAAAATTGTATTTACATCACAATCTGAAGACTCTTCGATCTTATTTCTTCTGCTCACATAGATAGCCATTTTTGCTTGGCCCAGTACAAAATTAAACAATTGACATTTCACTCTCCACTTTTGACAATATTTAAAACCAAGAATAAACATTTGTTTAGAAAAACTTTCCCCAAACATTGTAAACATTCTTTGTAGCAAATGAAAAAAAGCACTCAGTCTGCCACAATCTACAAAACAGTGAAAAATTGTTTCCCTCTGTACACAGAAAGGACAATCAGCACTTACATTGGGATTGACAATTGAAATGAAAGCATTAACTGCCACGGCACCATGCAGTATCCTCCATTGCAAGTCCCCTACTCTCTTTGTCAACGGTGGTTTGTACAGCGCTCTCCACACAGGTTTGATCTCATTACCAACTCCTAAATGAGCTCTCCAAGGAGTATCAGCTCTGCCATTTAGTTTACTTTTATTTAACACTTTAACAAACAGCTTATACATAACTTTTCCTCCCATATCCTTCAAATTGTTGGTAAAAAAACTTTCAGACTCTAAAAAATGACCAGTACATTCTTTAAAATTGGGGAAAAGAGTCATAGCAGGAAAAGAAACAAACATTTTGCAGACAAAAACCATTGCAGTAGTCAGTTAGTAAAGAGAGTTCAGTCTTTGTGAGTTTGCATTTCCACGTACTGAGCAGTTGATCTATAAGCCTAATGGATCGAACTCCCACATGAGAGGCTAGACTTGCAGCATTGAGAAGATTAGGTCCACATAAATTGACCACATGTCCCAGTGTGACAGTCCCAGCTGAAAAGAACAACTGCATCATGAAATGTCCTGTTGTATCCTCACCTTACAACGTGTCCCAGTGCACGCCAGGTCTCTTTTTCAACTAGCCATAATGCTTATGATTTCGTCTCTGTCGTCCAGTCTATCTCTGCTATTGGAACCCCCCACAGGAAGTAAAAAGTCCTTGGGATACCACTTGTGACGGTCTAGTGATTCAGCTGTATGAGTACGTGAGGCTCCATTAAAAAATAAGGACTACGCAGACCCCAATGCCCACCTCTGGACCAACATAGTCCTGCTAAAGTCTCTCCGACATTCGTCCAACCAGGAACCTCTGAATAAACTGGAGCCGGAAAGCATCACCTCTACTGGCAAGATGAATGAGTCCTTGACCTTCTTCTTCTTTCGGCAAGAACAAAACGCTTTGTGGGACCCAATGCATTCGGTCCCAGAAGAAGTCCACTAAAATTGCCTGTATCTTAGCTAGCAATTGTGCTGGAGGATCAATACACAGTAATTGGTGCCATAACATAGAAGAAACCAAATTGTTAATTACTAGTGTTCTACCTCTAAAAGACATATGTGGAAGAATCCATTTCCGCTTTTTTAAATGCCCCTCAACTTTCTCTAAAACATTTTCCCAGTTCTTACACATTAAAACATCATCACCAAGATAAACCCCAAGATACTTAAAACCCCCCCTTACTCCAGGTTAACCCACCAGGTAAAACAAAAATCCGTCTTAATTTTTCACTGATTGTTATGGCCTTACTTTTTCCCAGTTAACTTCAGCAGAAGATAAAACACTAAAAACATTAATATTTTTAACAAGAGTGTCAATATCTTTTTGTTTGTTAACAATCACAACAACATCATCAGCATAAGCAGATAACTTAAAACCTGTTTCACAACCAGGAAGAGACACACCAGAAAGAGATCACCTTAAATTATGTAAAAGAGGCTCTATTGCCAAAGAATACAACATACCAGATAGTGGACAACCTTGTCTTATTCCCCTCTGAACCTTGAAAGGAGCACTTAAACCACCGTTGACCTTCAATATACTCTCAATATCATTGTACAAGACTTGAATCATATTTATAAAACTAGAACTAAAACCAAAAGCATCTAAATTTGCCACAAATATTGATGCTCAACTCTATCGAAAGCCTTTTCCTGGTCTAGTGAAATTAAAACATTTTCGCAACCCAATGACTTGGAAAGATCCAAGAAATCACGAATTAAAAAAATATTATCAGATATTACCCTATTTGGAATGCAATATGTCTGATCAACATGAATGATATGCTCCATCACTTTTCTCAGCCTCAAAGCCAACACCTTGGACACAATTTTATAATCCGTGCAGAGTAACGCCACTGGCCGCCAGTTCTTAATCTCTTGCAAGTCCCCCTTCTTAGGGAGAAGAGTGAGAATTGCTCTCCTGCAGCTCGAAGGTAACAGCCCTTTACTTAGACTGTCCCTGAGAACGAGCAGTAGATCCTCTCCCAGGACAGGCCAGAAAGCTTTGTAAAAGTCAACAGGAAGTCCATCGATACCCGGAGCCTTGCCTATTTCTAGGCTCTGTAACGCAGAATACAGCTCCTCAGCAGAGATCCTTGTATTCAGCTCTGCCATAGCTTTCTCAGAAACCTTAGGTAAGTCTCTATAAAAGACTGTGCCACCTCAGGATTCTCTTGGAATTCCTTTTTGAAAAGCTTTTTATAAAAGCCAACTGCACATTTTCGTATTTCTACAGACTCTTTCAGCAACTGCCCAGTACTGGTCCGCAAAGAATGCATGAGCCTTTTCTGTCCATTCTTTCGTTCAAGGCCAAAGAAAAAGTGAGAGGGAGCATCCATTTTTACAATATTTTGAAACCGTGACCGAACTAAAGCACCTTGAGTAGAAAAACCCAAAAGGCTGGATAGAGCTAACTTTTTCCTTTTAAGATCTTTAAAATATTCCCCATCTTTTGTGGAGTTTGCCAATCCTTGCAATTCCTCTATCTCATTCTCCAAAACGTTCATAGATTTAGTCATGTCCCTTGTGACATTGAGAGTATATTGTAAACATAACTGCTTTATTTTTCCTTTCCCTATGTCCCACCACTGTTGTAAAGAGGTGTATTCAGACTGTTTTTTTATAACCACTCCAAAAATACTTAAAAGCATCAATAAAACATTATCTGAAAGCAAAGACACATTGAAGTGCTAATAAGCATTTTTACATTTCACATCCTTAACAAAAATGGAAACTTGAGCAAAGGAATGATCTGAAAAGCCAACTGGATGTATTGAAGAGCCTCTAGGAACATTAATGTGATGTTTAAAACAATAAAATCTGTCAAGCCTTGCCAAAGATAAAACATTATCCTTTGCATGAGTCCAAGTATACTGATGTTGAGTATTGTGAAAAAATCTCCAGATGTCACATAAATCATTTGTTTTGATTAAACCAATAAGGCTTTTCATGCTAGCTCTGTGCGGTTCAGGATGGTTCCTGTCTAGAGCTGCGTTTGCAGTGCAATTAAAATCACCGCCCAAGAACATATACTCATGCACATTACAATTATTAAGTACAGTGTTTAGAATGTTTAAAAATATCGTCCTTTCAATGCCCATATTCGGAGCATATACATTAATAAAGGACATTTTCACATTCTCAAAAGTGGCTTGTATTTTTAACAGTCGACCCTTAACTATTTCTTCAGTAACACATGAAATAGGTGAAAAATCCTTAGAAAAGAGGATGCCAACACCTCCACTATTACTGCTCTTATGACTGAGAAAAACTTCTCCATCCCACTCCTTATTCCAGTCAGTTTCATTTTCAGCTGTGCTATGTGTTTCTTGTAAGAAAATAACATTTAGTTTCTTAACTTTAAAAGTAACCATGATTATTTTATTTACTTTTGTAGTAAAACTATGGTTAATTCTCGTAAGGGGGTATTTTTCTTGTTTGTGGTACAATATAATGTTATAATTTATTCTTGTGTTTCAGTTTTTTTTTTTTTTTTTTTTTTATACGCACGGTCAGCATTTAATGTTATTTTAATATCGTTACCGTGACTTCATGTGGGACAGTTACTACTATTAGATATTTACATGTCCTAAACCCTTAAAGCACTTTAAGGGCCTGTTAGAAAACACTCTCTGTCTTTCTGTTGATTCCAGACATGTCTTACCCCTCCTTTTTTTCCCTCTCTCTCTCATTCTTATATATACAACGCATTCTCTCTGAATTCCTCCTTCGGTATCCATCTCTCTCTCTTGATATTATGTTTTAAATATGTCTTACTTATATGCAAAGTATGCATGCTTAAATGTATACATTAGCTTTTCTTGGTTCAAATGTCCAAATAAGGACATGAATGCTAGGAATGAGGTTCGTGATGAAACCATTAAGATAGATCAGCATTCTTCGCAAAGTCTATTCCTAATATGTCCATGTTCTTCTGTACATGTGGCCATTTTATATAAAAACATGTTCTTGGCCAAAGATCCTACGTTTATGTTATTCATATCCTCATTGGTTAAGAGGATGAAACTCCCCTCGACATATGCCTATATAATATCTGTATTTCTATGAATAAATTGAAGTATTGAGGATACATTTGACTGTGTGTTTTCTTACTTCCCGGCCGTCTATCTACACTTAAAGTAACTGAGAATTCTTCAAGGTGGCAAAGAGAATTTACAGAGGGACCAATTGTTATTTTTATTAACATATGGGGGCTCGTCCTTCCGGGAATTTCTAGAAAAGACAGGTAAGAAACTTTTATTTTTTTCCTGTCTGTAAGAGAAATTGAATTTGTTCTCGTTTGCAATTTGATTGTGTCATTTTTGGCATCAATCTGTTTTCCTCACATTTTATATGTGGGACGAAGAGTGAGAAGCTTTCCATTTAACCTATCTATTTAAAAATAGAGCAGTGGTGAAAGATTATAATTGCTCACACTTGCCTTGAATGTTCTCGGTCCTTTAAGTGATTTCATGAATAATACAGAATTGAAAGCTTTCTTTCGGCCCAAAAAAAAATATCAAAAAGTTAATATAAGACCGCGGTCTCTATTTTGTGTTTTGTTTGGCCATTCTATGAATTGTGAAAAGTGCACTAAAA
Source organism: Sinocyclocheilus anophthalmus (assembly GCA_018155175.1). Taxonomy (NCBI): domain Eukaryota; kingdom Metazoa; phylum Chordata; class Actinopteri; order Cypriniformes; family Cyprinidae; genus Sinocyclocheilus; species Sinocyclocheilus anophthalmus. Next base: position 317,329 of record JADLZN010008867.1, on the reverse strand, counting down.
TTGACGATACATCTTTGATCTCCGATGGGGCAGGTGATCTCCAAACCTATTCTTGGCGAGTTGCAAAGGGATTGGATGTACAGGAATAATAAAGGGTTTAATACTGAACCTTATTTGAGTAATTTGGCTGGTTGGTCAGAAGGCAAAGTACAATTAGATCCGTTTCCTCGTGATGGCTCGTTCAAAGATAAAGATATAAAGGGCCAGATCAGGTTAAAACGGCTGATAAAAAATCTTTTTTTTCTAATGTCCCATGTTTACTCTCCCAGCTCGGCTACGCCTCGGTATGATACTGTTGGAAAGGCTGAACAAGAAAAATTAACCCCTAATCATCTGTACACCTATTGCGATTGATTTATACCCATTTGTGCAAATTCCAGACGGGTTTAAAATAACCGCGCTGGCAATGTCGGATGCTGTCGCGGTTGCTAAAGATTTGCCAGATCCTTTACGTTGTCCGCATCAATATGTGTCTGTATTGAAGCGTTTAACCGCGTACAGTCAATTGACTGGGCGTGATTATCGCTTCATTTTGACTAAAACACTGTCGCCAGAAATTACAGAGGAAGAATTGATTGCAGAGATTGATGTTTTGAGTCCTAAACGGGATGCGCCGCCATCTCGCCACGGTGCTTTATCAAAAGGAGATAAATCATTAGATCTGTCACAATCAAAATCTTTCCGAACGTTGCAAATATTTGATTCGGAGGACGATGAAGATGATGCGTGGTTTTGGGCTGATGTGGAAAAGCTAAAAGAATTTTTCAGACGATTGACTGCTTTTCTAGTGAAATTGTCTTCAGCTTAGCAAGATTTTTCGCATGCTGCAAACACGAAACAGAAAGCGGGCGAAAATCCTGTTGCATTTTTCAATCGATTTAAGCATGCTTGGACTGAAGAATCTGCCATTCCATTAGATCAACATTCTCCTTTGTTTGTCAATATGTTTTTGAATAACATGCAAAAAGAAATCACACAATTGGTTCGTTTGACAACTTCGAATATAACAGATATTTCTGTTGACACTTTGTCTCAGAGACTGCGTGAGCTTTCCACCGCGGGGGCTTTTGAAGCCTCCCGAGGGAAACCTACAGCGATGATGCTGATTAATACTGTTGTCAAAACAGAGTCGAAAGTCTCTTATTATTGTGGCATTGCGGGACACTTCGCGAATGCTTGCAGGAAAAAGCAGTGGGAATTTCCGATGTCCCTGTACGTTGTGAAATGACACCAACTTTATCGGTAACTTCTAAAGACAATCCTTCTTTGTTTAAGATGCACGCATTTGCAATAATACCTGATGCTCCATTTTGCCTTTTGGGTAGAGATTTGCTGCATAAATTGGGTGCTCATATTACATTTCAGAATAATTCTCTGCAACTCATGTTTCCTTCTGTCTATTCTCTGACTGTTGAGACAGGAAGTGCGACCACTGAGGCTGAGGTTGCAACTGCAGCCTTACTGGAAAAAGGGGATGTCAACCCTCGCTTGTGGGCGGAGCATAAGGATGATGTGGGCCTCATAGATGTCCGCACTTATGCGGCTACTCTGACCAGAGACATACCAGTTTATTGTAAACAATACCCTCTGTCAAAAGAAAAAATCGATGGGATTCGGACTATTATAGAAAATTTGCTGGCACAAGTTATTCTGATCAAGACTCACTCACCCTACAATACACCGATCAATCCAATAAGAAAAGCGAATGGTTCCTGGTGATTGACACAGGATCTTAGAAAGATTCATGACATAATTAAACCATTGGCTCCTATTGTACCTGATGTGCACACAATACTTAATTCTATTCCTAGTTCACATGCCTATTTCACAGTTATTGATCTATGCTCTGCATTCTTTTCCATTCCTGTTCGATCCCTGCTCGCAGCGCTGTTTTCGCCTTCAGACCTTGACCATGCTCAACTTAGCTGGTCTAGACTTCCTCAGGGCCTGAGATTCTCCGGCTGTGTTCGCCGCCGTAGTGCAGGCAACATTAGCGGATGCTCAGCTCCCTCCTGATACCTGTCTGCTACAATACGCGGATGACATCCTCGTTACTGGTGCCTCTGCGGACCAGTGTGCTGCTGCCTCCAGCATCGTCTGCAACATCCTGGCGGAAGCTGGGTTCAAGGCATCACGAGAAAAGCTTCAGTGGGTTCAGAGGAGGGTGGATTACCTCGGACATGAATTGTCACAAGGTACAATAAAACTGTCTGCTGATCATATCAAAGCTATTGCTACGTACAAACGGCCCTCCACTAAGAAGCTAATGCAAAGCTTCCTGGGCTTGGTGATCTATTGCAGAGCGTGGGTGCCGAACTGTTCCATGTATGACAAAATCTTGAGAGCTGCCACCTTGCAGGACTCTGATGACATTGCATGGACAGTAGAGATGGAACACGCATTCAGACATTTGAAAGCATCCTTGACAAGGCCACCTGCCCTTGGCCTACCGACATATACAACTGACTTTCATTTGTACGTGCACGAAGGTGGGGGAACAGCCGCCGCAATCTTGGCCCAGGAGCACGGGGGCATTTAATCGCCCAGTAGCGTATTTGTCTAAAACCATAGACTCGGTGGCTAGAGGGCTTCCATCCTGTCTGCGCGCAGTGGCTGCAGCGACGATCATGTTGCAGGATGCAGAACGTATAGTGTTGACACATCCACTCATAGTGCACACCTCTCAACAGGTAGGAGCTATTATGCACAACATTTCTACGCAGCATATGACTGCTCAACGACATTCTGGCTATGAAGCAATATTATTAGATACTGCTAATTTAACATTGAAACCAAATTCCGTAGTTCATGGCCCAACCTTATATTTGCATAAGTTGTTATTGCAGGGTGAAATTGAGGACAGCGATCATGACTGCCTAACCAGGATTCATAATTCGACGGCTTGCAGGCCAGATGTGACCGCATCTGTCCTGGAGGAGGGGAAAACATTGGTATGTAGATGAATCATGCTATAAACCAAATGATAATGAATACTGGTGTGGGTATTCGATTGTTGAATTACCTGACTGTGTCATAGAGGCCTATTCTCTACCATATAAATCAGCACAAGTGGCAGAATAAATTGCGTTAACAAGAGCTTGTCAATAGGCAGAAGATCAGTGTATCAACATATACACCAATTCAAAATATGCACATGGAATTGTACAAGATTTTGCCAAACTGTGGGAAGAAAGAGATTTTAAAACTTCAGAAGGAAAACCAATATCCCACCACAGTGTTGTGGCTGAACTGATTCATGCAGCACAGTTACCGTCAAAATTGGCTGTGATAAAAGTAACTGGGCATGCATCAGGAGAGTCAGAAGAGGCAAGGGGAAATAGACTTGCAGACGAAGTAGCTAAATGGGCAGCTAGAGATGTCCTATCAAGTCCACATGTTGACAAAGCAGGCACAGAGGTGCCTATGATGTCCTTTGTGTTGACTAATGATTGGGATATTAAAACGAGTTAAAGGCAACCCACTCAAAAGTGATCTAAACCACTGGCAGCGAATGAGGCAAAACCGGATCAAGCAGGTATTTTGAGAGTTAAGCAGGGCAGGATTGCTCTGCCAGCCTCTATCATTGTTATGCTATGCAAACACTATCATGGTGTCTCACATGTGTCAAAAGAGAAAGTGATTCAAAATTTGAATTAATCGTATTGTATAGCAAATGTAAGAAAAAATACTTTGTTGTTATTGGATGCTTGTTTGATCTGTGCTAAGACCAATCGACATAAAGCTAGTAAACATGATTCTCTTACACACCCGAAACTGCCATTCCAGCATTTACAAACAGACTTTACACACATGCCTCCTTGTGGAAATCACAAATATTTGCTTGTGATAGTGGACCGTTTCTCCAAATGGCCTGAGGCCTTCCCGTGTGGAAGAGAAAATGCACAGACTGTAGTTAAGGTACTTGCTAAGGAGATTATACCTCCCCGTTTTTTTTTTTGTTGGGTATACCAACGGTTATGCGAAAGGCGATAATTGTACCCAACTAAACAACACCGTGTTACCTCCAAGTTTACCCCTTGCTATCTAAAGAGCTAGATATTAACTGGCATCTGAACATACCCTATCATCCCCAGTCGTGTTCGGTAGCGGAACGTTTGAATCAAACGATAAAAGATCGAATTACGAAAGCATGCATGGAGACAGGCCGAAATTGGGTCGACGTACTACCTGCAGTGTTGGCAGAAATAAGAATGTCCCCCTCATCGACAACAAAGATGTCTCCATTTGAAATACTAATGGGCAGACCGTTCCCCACCCCGTGGGTTAAGGGTCGTGCTGGTAATCTCTCCACAGGTGATATGGAGGTGATCATCGCGGATTACGTGGTTTCCCTGGTCAAAACTTTAAATAGTATAAATGGTGATGTTTCTCTCTCTCCCTCTCCCTGCAGAGAAGCCGACTCATTCTTTTGCTCCAGGCCAACAGTTGTTGATAAAGTGCCTGAAACCTCCAAAGCTCGGAGAGCCAAAGTATCTTGGACCTGCCACTGTCATCGCTGTGACACGGACAGGGGTGCTGACTGATTTCCAGCCACAGTGGATCCATGCAAGCAGGCTAAAGGCGGCTCCGGAGACAGGAGGGGGTCTGTGATCGTATCGAGTTCGTGGAGCTGAGAGAGGAGTCAAGGTGCGGAAGAGGCGGAATGAGAAGCAAGAGTCTAAAATCATCATTCCTGATAGTTGTGTGGCTATGGGTATGAGACAAATGATATACCTGTTCATTCTGATAAGTTTGTTTACTTGTTTACTTACACTTTTATAAGTACAGGTAATGAAACGTGGCTTGGGCATGATGATACACCCCATGCCTATGCCACGAATATGTGGTGGAGATTTGCTAACTATACGGCAAAGGCCGAAGGGAAAAAGGGGTCTTGTTATGTCTGTACAAAAATGCCCCACAGTGCGGTCGGTCCTCGGGTAATTGTTAAAGCCCCACCACCGCAAGATTGGGAATGCATTTATTTTATTAGTGTTGCAGGCTTGGTTCCTGCTTTGAAGACTTCTGGACAATGGAGGTGCAGACTAAATGGTACAATATGGTTTATACCCCAGGTGTTTGTAAGAGTGACAATCGTGAGTTCAATCCCTGACTCATTATTTTGTGTAGAAAGAATTGAAGGAGAACAGAAGTTGGGTGAAATTCCATTGAGCAAGTGTGATCGAGTTTATCAATATTGCCAGATGAAAAGTATTACATGCTGTCATTATTGTTTTTTTGAATGCAGGAGAAGTTAAAATAGAGGACATGGGTTGAAATGTATCAAAGAATGATTATATTCCATATTATTATCTATATATGAGAATGATATGAATTTAGGATTAGGGAACAATGCAGCGAGTGTTTATGTATTCATTGTTTATCTTAAACAAAAGCAGGCAACTGTTAGAAAACCCTCTCTGTCTTTCTGTTGAGTCCAGACATGCCTTACCCCTCCTTTTTTCTCCCTCTCTCTCACTCTTCTATATATACAACGCATTCTCTCTGAATCCCCCCTTCTGTATCCATCTCTCTCTCTTGATATTATGTTTTAAATATGTCTTACTTATATGCGAAGTATGCATGCTTAAATGTATACATTAGCTTCTCTTGATTTAAAGGCCAAATTAATGACATGAATGTTAGGACTACAAGGGTAAAGGAGTTCGTGATGAAACCATGAAGACAGTTCAGCATTCTTCGCAAAAGTCTATTCCTAATATGTCCATGTTTTTCTGTACATGTGGCTATTTTATATGAACACATGTTCTTGGCCAAAGATCCTACGTGTATGTTATTCATATCCTCATTGGTTAAGAGGATGAAACTCCCCTCGACATATGCCTATATAATATCTGTATTTCTATGAATAAATTGAAGTATTGAGGATACATTTGACTGTGTGTTTTCTTACTTCCCGGCCGTCTATCTACACTTTAAAAGTAACTGAGAATTCTTCAAGGTGGCAAAGAGAATTTACTGAGGGACCAAATTGTTATTCTTTATTAACAAGGCCAAAAAAAAGTCACTTTGGATGAAGCATTTAGTAAATAAATAATAACCCAAAAATATACACTGAATATAACTAAATAGCGTTGCATTGCTTGCTAAGAAGTATGCTGTTTGTCAAACTGTAAACACTGAAAGAAGTAAATATCATCCTAAGGCAAAGCTTGAAAATGATTGTTCAGTCTTCTTTTCATTTTAGACATAATATGAGAATAACCACAACGAAAACACATTTCTCACAACATTTAATTATTCCATTACATATTATTTATACATTCACTACAAAATTCCCTCTTTGTAGTTTCAGCAAAGCTGCAGATGTATGACGCACATTCGACATGAATTCAAGTAAAAGTATTTCCAATAAAATAATTAACACTCAAGGAAAAAAAAGAGCTATATACTCAAATATACAGTACTTCACATTTAAATATATATCATATACATCCTTTGCCTTTAAATGGATTTATATGATTCCCTAAGCTCAAATATATTGAAGTACACCCAGCATTCAATGCCCACTTGATGTTGTGTAGTGGATAGCTTAAATGAGCAGAACCCTGCTTCAAATGAGCATTAAATCTGCATATTGCATGTCCCTTCGGTTTGTAAACAGGCAGACAGTCAAACAAGTCGATGTTTGTAGTAAATAAGTGAGTATGTGCCACAAGGACTATGTATTACTTAGTGTAAAGAGTAAAAGACAATTCAGTCCCCCCTCTACGGTAACTCCAGGAGGTGGTTTTTCACATACAAGTCTTCTGTGATCTGGTAGACTTCAGCAATTAGAGGCAAAGACTCTCCCAACAGAGCAACCACCTGCGTGTGATCACCCGCATTCATCACATTAAAGAATGTGTCACGCCCTGGAAGGGCACAGAACGCCACGCCGACAGCTTTCCGGATGAGCCAGGGGTGGTGCTGAGCCAGAGACTCGTTATAGGCATCAGAACACATGACGGAGGTCTTGCCGTCCTCGGTGCTGGTTCGCAGTCTCTCCAGGAACAGCTCCAGCCAGAGCAGAGCCCGATGGAGCCTCAGAAGAGTGCGGCAGCCGGATTCTGGGTGGCTGCCTCTTTTGGTGAGGTCCACCAGGTCGTTATCCAGCTCATACTTCACCATGGACTGGATGGTGACATAATAGGATCCGTTTTCTCCTGAAAGGAAGTTCTCTAGGATCTGGATTTTGCTGACCACGTCCTTGGAGATGAAGGAAAGGAAAACACGTTCCCTAAACTATTCATGAAGCTGATGGGAAAAAAGAGGGATTTTGATTATTACATTTTTTTTTAAATTGCTCATAGTCTTTATATTCAAATGGCTTTCCTACATTTTTTGACCAATTAATTTTACAGGTATTTGTAATTACAAGATACAGATTTTTTTTTTACAGCTGAACATTAAAAGCTTTTAAAGTACATGTCTAAGATTTCCATTAATTGTCCAAGTTCTGAAATAAATAATTAAATATTAAATATTCTTAACATTTCACATCACTTCTTTAAATATACCAAGACCATAATGTAAAACAGTAATAAAACATGTACTCACGAGACCAGCTCTTGCCATCCTGCTATATAATATTTAATGTAAACCTCCTTATTCTCACTCAGACTTGATCTGAATGTTTCCAAAACCCTTTGAAGACTGAATGTATCTGCCATGTCTGTACTTTCTAATTAAACTACCACGAGATAAAATTTGTGGACGAATTCTTACAACAAAATCGACAAAAAAAACCTATATATTAATTTTCAGTATCTTCAGTATGTGTTCTTCATTGGGATAATATCGCTGTAAATGCTTTTGCTTTGCTTTGATCCTCTCTTCCGGGATTTTCCTGCGTTCTTTAAGCAACGTAAGCAACATTAGACCAATCAAATCATGGTTTTCATGTCACATGACAAGAAGTTCCATGTGATTGGACTTTGGTCTTGGCCCTCTGTGGTTGTTCAGTAAATTTCAACCAATGGGATTAAAGATAGCATAGTCACGCACCGACGTCACATTGGACGTCTTCTTCCATGAGGCGGCGCTTGAGGGCTCAGAAAGTCGAATTCTCCATTGAGCCGCATTCAAATATATGGAGGCTGTTTGCTTTTTTTTGGAGACAATTATGCATCGAAAAGAATAACATTTTTAATATATTAACTCTACAGATTTGTATCTGACAACGGAATTTAAATACGACTCTGAATCTGAATGAAAATGATTTTTAAAAATCCTAGTCCAGAAATCACAAACGAGTATGATTGGTTCAAGCTGACCAGCGCTGTGAAAAGTAACAGTTACCACGTGACTTGGCTGTTTTAGTCTGATTCACTAGTGGACCTGATAGTAATTTACTCTTGAATAATAATAATAATAAAAGACTTTATTAGCCATTAAATTGAAAACACACAGTAAAGAATTAAAATAAGAAAATGATTCTTTAGAAACGGTAGACAACGAATGGGCCACTAAGTCACGCCCACATCGATACCCGTATTGATATTCTACTCTCTTGTTCTGTGGCGTTATGGCAACGGCGTGAAGTTGTTTAGTTGTTGTGCTAACCTGTTTCGAAGATCCCTATTTGAAGACTTTAAAAGTCTTTACATTTGGTTTACACCCCTGGCTGGTGTGCAAGCTGACTGACATGCACCCATCAAGTGTTCATATCCGGCTAATGTACAGTTAGTGTTTGACCATCAGTCTCTTGTAAACATAAAACATTCATTTCTGAGCTTTTCAAAGCTGTCAAGATGCCTGATATCAACGTTACGCCTTTAGGTAAGACGTTTGCTTCATTTTTAAATAAAACGTCTTAAAAACGTTAATAAACAAGCAATTATTAAAAAATTAATGCATAACAACTTACTATTGTGCCAGGAATCAACGGTATTAGTAGTTGTATATATCTATTAGAATATTAATAGTAAATATTACATAAAATATTCTAATATAAATTACTTTATATCTTAAAGTTTAATTCTAAGTTCTTCTAAATGTGTGTATCTGTTGTTTTGCAGGGGCTGGTCAGGATGTCGGCCGCAGCTGTATTTTGGTTTCCATCAGAGGTAAAAACATTATGCTTGACTGCGGCATGCATATGGGCTATAACGACGATATGCGTTACAACAGTTATTGCTATCTTCACTTGTTTGTATTTTGAGTATAATAGTTGAGTACTATGCCCTTAACTTTCTGTGTTCATTTTCAGAGACGTTTCCCAGATTTCAGTCACATTACTCAAAACGGTCGCCTCACTGAGTTCTTGGACTGTGTTATTATAAGGTTAGTTATAAAGCACATCAACTGGTCACAGGGGTTCCTCAGGGATCAGTTCTTGGACCCCTCCTCTTCTCCATATACACGACATCACTGGGTCCCATCATACAGGCACATGACTTCTCCTACCATTGCTATGCTGATAACATTAATAACATGGTTAATTTACTGTACATGTACTCAATACTTGGTAGGGGCTCCTTTTGCTTTAATTACTGCCTCAATTCGGCGTGGCATGGAGGTGATCAGTTTGTGGCACTGCTGAGGTGGTATGGAAGCCCAGGTTTCTTTGACAGTGGCCTTCAGCTCATCTGCATTTTTTGGTCTCTTGTTTCTCATTTTCCTCTTGACAATACCCCATAGATTCTCTATGGGGTTCAGGTCTGGTGAGTTTGCTGGCCAGTCAAGCACACCAACACCATGGTCATTTAACCAACTTTTGGTGCTTTTGGTAGTGTGGGCAGGTGCCAAATCCTGCTGGAAAATGAAATGAGCATCTTCAAAAAACTGGTCAGCAGAAGGAAGCATAAAGTACTCCAAAATTTCTTGGTAAATGGGTGCAGTGACGTTGGTTTTCAAAAAAAACACAATGGACCAACACCAGAGGATGACATTGCGCCACAAATCATCACAGACTGTGGAAACTTACCACTGGACTTCAAGCAACTTGGGCTATCAGCTTATCCACCCTTCCTCCAGACTCTAGGACCTTGGTTTCCAAATGAAATAAAAAAACTTGCTCTCATCTGAAAAGAGGACTTTAGACCACTGGGCAACAGTTCTTCTTCTCCTTAGCCCAGGTAAGACGCCTCTGACGTTGTCTGTGGTTCAGGAGTGGCTTAACAAGAGGAATACGACAACTGTAGAAAAATTCCTTGACATGTCTGTGTGTGGTGGCTATTGATGCCTTGACCCCAGCCTCAGTCCTTTCCTTGTGAAGTTCACTCAAATTCTTGAATCGATTTTGCTTGACAATCCTCATAAGGCTGCGGTTCTCTCGGTTGGTTGTGCATCTTTTTCTTCCACACTTTTTCCTTCCACTCAACTTTCTGTTAACATGCTTGGATACAGCACTCTGTGAACAGCCAGCTTCTTTGGCATGAGTGTTTATGGCTTACCCTCCTTGTGAAGGGTGTCAATGATTGTCTTCTGGACAACTGTCAGATCAGCAGTCTTCCCCATGATTGTGTAGCCTACTCAACCAAAACTGAGAGACCATTTTGAAGGCTCGGGAAACCTTTCCAGGTGTTTTGAGTTGATTAACTGATAGGCATGTCACCATATTCTAACTTGTTGAGATAGTGAATAGGTGGGTTTTTCTTAAATGTGAGTCAAAATCATCACAATTAAAAGAACCAAAGACTTAAACTACTTCAGTCTGTGTGCATTGAATTTATTTAATACATGAGTTTCACAATTTGAGTTGAATTACTGAAATAAATTAACTTTTCCATGACATTCTAATTTATTGAGATGCACTGTATATATTAACATTAACATTCAAATACATTTTAACAGGATTTCTTATGAACACTATCTAAGGTCTATTGCCTGATGCCAAAAGACATCGCACCATGCATGGTACATTAATAATGAAGGACAGTGTAAGTCAACATGGCTCTTTAAGTTTGATTTCATCATTTAGTTGACTAATATAAGGTTTCAGACGTTGTTTTCTGAATATGTGTGTCTGTGTAGAGTCTGCGGCTGGTTTCTCCAGAACAGGCTCTTAAAGAACTGGGTCTCGGTGAACATCAGCTGCGCTTCACCTGCCGTGTGCAGCTCCACGACCCCCACAGCGACACCGACACACTCGGCCACATCTACACACACCTCAAGAGGTCAGCGAACTATACCGCACACACACTTTTATATTGCAAAAACGAACGCAGTTAATCATGCCCTTCTCACCTGCAGGTAACAGGCTAACTAAAACTATTAAAAAACATTTTGGTTAAATGAAATAAAGCAGAAATAAAATTAAATATAAATATTAGAACAGATATAAGTATTAGAAAAATTTAATTAATCAAAAATTCAAGAAATGTTCAAATAATTAAGGTTGAAACACCAGATTACTTACTAGAAATAAATAAAATGAAAACTTAATCTAAAACTGCAACTGAAATAAGAATAAATTAAACCTAAATAGTAATAATTAGAAAAAAAAAAGAATAAAAATGACAAAAGCAAAACACAGTTACTAAAGATTAAACAAAAAAATTAATTAATTCTAAATATTTATAAAAACAGTTTGTATTATTGTTTTTTGTAGTATTTATATAGATGTATAAATAATAATAAAAAACCATGGTATGTATATTACATAACGAGAATTTTCTAACCTTCAGATTAATTCAAGCTTGAAGGTCATGTTTTTCCAAGTCTGCAGTGGCGTGGGATGTGTTATACCCTGATTTAACACTTAGGGGTTAGGTGAGATATCTTCAGCAGTTTTTACTTCGGAGAACATTGTTGTTCAGTCATTTGTGTGACGTGAAAATGAAAGGAGACTAATGGAAACAGGGCTCAAAAAATGCCACAGCAAAGTACAGCTTTATTTAAGTTGGGGGGGGGGGAACTTTTTTTTTTTTAAGTTAGTTGCGTCGCTGCCGATAGCCTTGTGGGCAGTGTGCCGACATATAGCACCACTGCGCTACGGGCATCCCGAGATCGAGTCCCGGCTTGTGGACCTTTCCCGATCCCGCCCCCACTCTCTCTCCCACTTCGCTTCCTGTCATTACTCAACTGTCCTATCAAAGTCAAAGCAAAAAAAACGCCACTTTGCATGCATACATCCATCAGATTTTATGTTGTCAGAGACTGAAGCAAACTATGAACATGTCTGATTGATGAACAAATGACTCTTATAAACCTTTTTTTAATAAGTCAGTCGAAGATATTCACAAAGCAGTGTCAAACTTGTAGTTTGAATCCAAATCACTTAGTTAGTAAATCATTCAGAGCTGTTACTGGTTTCACAACGACTGGATTCCCTCACTGAACATGAGTCATTTATTCAGGAAAATTTGATTCAAATCAAACTTGCTACCGTTTTTGGAGACTTGCATCAGTCTATTTACTGGCTGGTTGTTCATATGACAAAGTGTAATTAAATATTCATGACGAAGCTTTGGTATAACTACGACAGTTTTAGTGCCATGTTAAAAAACAAATCTAAGATTAAGAGGTTAAAGTCTTAATATTTAGAGAAAATCGAAATTATGAGAATAAAGTCATAGCAATACGAGAATAAAGTCTAAATATTTTGAGAATAAAGTCGAAATAATGACAACTTCTCCCGGTGCTCCCAATCCGGGCCATTTGCATGCGCAATACAGGCTATAGTCTCAAAATATTATAACCTTAATCGCTACGATTTAATTCTCGGAATTTCAGCTTTATTCTCAAAACATTTCGACTTCATTCTCGAAACATTTCAACTTTATTCTCATCATTTTAAACTTATTCTCGAAATATTTCAACTTTATTCTTGTAATTTCGACTTTATTCTTGTAAAATTTCGACATTATTCTCGTAATATTTTGACTTAATTCTCGTAATTTCGACTTTATTCTCAAAATATTACGACTTTAATTTCGTAATCTTATTTTTTTCAACGTGGCACTAAAACACGCCGTCGTATGTAACAAGTTAAAATAAATTCTAATATTTTAGTTAAAAAAGCGTTCCGCTCAATAAACTCTTTAGTAATTTGTCAGCTAAAAAGCCATTTGGCTTCTAAATGTTTCATGGCTGTCATCTTTAGTCATTTTTGGTACTTCACATACAGGTGAGTCATTTCACCCAAATGTTCGCCCCTCAGTGAACGACACTTTTACCCCTCCAGCCACAGTGTAAATGCCAGTCCGTATGGTCAAAATGAGGTATGAGTTTCATATATGTGCATGAACCATATATGTGGTTCATACTTTCATAAAGGTCTCACGAGAGGTCAAGTCTGTTTTTCGTTTTCTCTTACAGTGTATTGAAAAGTTACAGCATCCAGCACGTCCCAGACAGCACCATCATTGTGGATTCCATTGTTATTAAATTGACGTCCTCAGCCGAGGAGCCCGACCTCAAAGTCATTCTGCTCTCCTGGAGCTATCAGGTGAACAAATGTGATTAACTAAATCTCCACTGATCTACCGTCATAATTTAATGTGGATTATAATGTGTTTTCAAACAGCTTAAATTCTTTAATTTCTATTTTTGGTTTGTTTATGTGGAAAACTGCACTTGTTTTTTGTTTTTGGCTCGTGGTCTAGTGGAATTTACAGCAGCTCACAGCCCACAAGGGAAAATTTTTGCACTTTTTCCAAACAAACACCGGTATCGCCAACCGCCTGGCAAAACAAACATACATAAAATCACATTCTTCAGTATATTGCAGGCTGGCACAAATGGATTGCAATTGAAACAGCAACAAATGTGTGAGAGAAAGTGAATCTGTGGTGTTAACTTCTCGCGTGGTTTACATGACTTTTGTCCAATATTGCATCTTATTGAAATGCCTCTGACCGCACTAAGACACGCTCAGTGGTTTCAGAGCTTGTACGTATTTAGACCCCTTTTTTAAATTAATTTTATTCAGCAATGATGCACTGGACTGATCAAAAACAGTAAAAACATATAATGTTACAAAAGATTTTTATTTCAAATAAATGCTGTTCCTTTGAACGTTCTAATCTTCAAGGAATCCTGAAAAAAATAAGAACTTTTTCTTGAGCAGCAAATCAGCATTTCTGAAGCTCAAGTGACACTGACGACTGTAGTGATGGCTGCTGAAAATTCAGCTTTGCATCAGAGAAATAAATGACATTTTATTAATGAATAATATAAAATATATAAAAATAGACATCTGTTATTTTAAAGTGTAATAATATCTTGCAGTGTGACTTGTTTTACTGAATTTTTGCTGAAATAAATGCAACCTTGATGATCATAAGATACTTTAAAAAAAAAAATTTTGTGTATATATTACATTTTAGGTTTTGAGATGTACTATTTTAACCTGTTTTTTCATTGTGTCCCTCAGGATGAAGAATTGGGCAGTTTCTTGTCTATGTTGCTGAAGAAACGTCTGCCTTCGTGACTGGTGACACTTGATGACGTTTGATGTTTGTCGTTGGTTAAGAAAATAACAATGCAATTTTTTTAGTAAAATTGACCGAGAAGGCTGTCATTTGTGAAAATGTATTTATTTCTTAGCTGTAGATAAAAGTTAAACAAAGTTAAAAAAAAATGGTATTCAGAATTTGAAACAGAATGCTGTGATGATACTGACATTTACATCTACTAATATATGTAATAATTCAATGATATGAAATGAGACACAAAGTTTACATTTATGAAAAAAAATGGCATGGACCACTGAAATGACAGTCAGTAAAATTCAGAACTGACTCAATTGGGAATCAGCCTAGCTGCCAAGATCATTTCAAAAAAGCCAAATATTGGCCAATATATCAGTCTATCATTAAGTTTGCTGTTATGTAATAAAAATGACAGTCATTCTTGTTTGATTTTGCACTGTATTAGTACAATTATATGAGAAAAATCCTGACTCCGTTTCATCAAGCCACATTGGAGTCCATATTTCTGTAGCGCCGTTTTTTTGGCTTTACAGATGAATTTTATGTGCTGTCTTTCCTCTCTTTTATGCTTTTTAATTGAAATAGTTCAGTTGGAACGAAGCTTGCAGACGTTCAAAAGCCATTGGAAATGGAATAAACCCCCGTTTTCTTCTTCAGCCTCAGTCTTCTGAGCCTCCACTTGTAGTGACCCGTGGCAAAGTAGTACAAAAGCGGGTCCAAAATGCTGTTTAGACTGACCAGAGCCATGGTCACCCTACGGAGGATGAAAATCACGTCATTCTCTTTGATGTCTCTCAAGCGTGTTAAGAGGTACACAAGATGCACGACATGATAAGGAAGGAAACACAGAAGTGTGATGGTTAGGATGGCATAGATGATCCGCCGTGCCCCACGGGCGGTGGAGTTGTTGATCCGGGCGATGCGACGGGCCACGATGGGGTAACAAACCAGGATGACCGCAGAGGGCAGAAGGGATCCCAAAATGAGACTGCTTATGCTGTAGGGCGCCAAGCCACTCCACTCTTTTTGATTGAAGCCCTCAAAACACATGTTCCCTTTGCTTGATAATGGGCATTTTAACATGAACGCCAACATAGCTGACCCAGAGACCAGCCATACAGTGGTGCTCACCAGCGCTGTGAGATTCGTGTTGCGAAGCTTCAGGTAGGTGTGAGGGTGGAGGGTGGCGATGTAACGGTCCACGCAGATGCAGGTCATGAAGCTGATGCTGATGTAGATGTTGGCGAAAAAGATCGTGCCGGTGATGCGACACATGGCATCGCCAAATATCCAGTTGCTGTCATTGAGGTGGTAGTGGATACGAAATGGCAAGGCGAACAAGAAAAGCGTGTCGGCCACAGCCAGGTTAATGATGTATATGTTTGAAGGAGATTTCTGTTTGATTTTAAAGATGAAGTAATACAAAGCTCCGAGATTTCCAATCAATCCGAAAAACAAGACCAGACTGTAGACGGGTGTGAAGAGATAGTGCTGGAAATCGATTCGGAAGCTGGTTATGTTTTCCATGATGTTGTGGTCCTTGGGTATATAGGTTTTTAAAGATTTTTAGAGATTTGCTCACATCAACTGCCAAGATGACTTGCTAGAATTGTAATAAATGCATTGCTCATTATCTTGGTTGGTATTGTGCTTTTCGGTTCCCCATCGGGATAGAGGTGAAAGTCCGTGAGTTTCTGCTGTGAAAAGAAAATATTAGTGACATTTATCATGTAAATCACCCTCACATGCAAACAGGTTTAGTGTATGACTGTTCCAGCTGCCAGGTTCAATACAAATTCAATTGACAGCATTTGTTGCTTAAGAATTAATTAATTAATTAATAAAATAAAAATCGAATCGTCCCACGTTGTCTTGGAAATGTAAGAACAAAAACAAACTGTGGCACGTTGAGGGTCCAGTTGCATTAACATAGCCACTATGTTAACCAATTTGACCAACTAGCAGTTAGCCAAGGGTTGTCTTACTTTTCTATTCAAATTCGACCATCTGCCTTTCTGTGATTATTTTAAAAAGCTATGACCAGTCTAGAAGAAAAAAAATTGCATGACTAACTTTTCAAGACTAAGCATTTCATGCTAATTTAGTCATTTTTTGAATAATATAAAATAAGAAATGTGAAGCTTATAATTTTATAAATTTATATTTATAATTTTACTTGTGTGCAATATTTGAATTTTTACAAGTACACAAAATGGGGTTGTTAATTCATGTTAACGCATCGTTTACGTGTTGTGGCTACACTTCTAAAACAGTGAGTATTTAATCCTTTATGGATTAATTGATCAATTCACTTCCATTGTAAGTGCCTCACTAAGAAATTAACATTGTGAGGTAATCAACGAGTGCTGTCGATTGAGTTTAACTTGTACTGAACACTGAATATTCAGTTAAAGCAAAAACAGATTTTTGTGATTTATAATTTAAGAAACGTATTAATTTATACAGAATTGTCAAATTGAAGCATACGCCACACACACAAAATAGTTTAAATAACTTTGATGTACTTACAGTAGGCTACTTGAAGGAGCGACCTTGAGTTTCATGTAAAAAGCACAAGTATTATGAAAGCTAGCTGTTGTTCTGTCAGTGGTGGAAACTTATTCTGAAGCACTGTGGTTTTACACAGTGATATGAAAAGACAGAACAGGAAATCCAGAAAGTGCAGCCTCCCCCGGTGTTTTGAGGGCACCGTGGGGGACATGCAGACATTTTAGCACGTGGAAATTATGCATTACATGTTCCACTCAATGAACTGTAGGGCCTAGAGACTTTAAAGGTGGTTGTGTAAAATGAGTCACTCTGGAACTGAAGGGTGGTCGTACAGTGCATTGATTGAGAGTGAAAGTGCACTGTATGATCAATACATATCAGTCATTACTCACGTTTAGCTGATCGCATTACTGCTTTTCTGTTCCTCTTGTGTAGAATCAGATTTGCTGATCTAAATTTCCCCCCAAAAAGTTGACTGTATGTGATAAACATCTCCCATCATGGTCTGTTTGACACTAGGTGGCGCATAAAACCTGCTATAACAGATATTATGGAATACAAGTAACATTTCTCCAGCCAAATTATATTTTATCATATATATATCAAATTTTATCTGCTTTTATTTTGTATGATTAATGGTGCTTTCCAAGGCAGTCATCACTATTACTATTTCTATTTTTATTTTAACAAAGCTCAAACCCCAAATAATCTAATCCTTCATGTGTTGACAATTCGATTTTAATTTTTCAAATATATTTCAAAATATACAAAAAATGTATGCATATTTTTGAATGAAGTGTTTAAAAATATACTTTGCCCTCCATATAGGCATATTTCAATCCCCCCCCCCCAAAAAAAAGTACATTAAAAAATAATTATTTTAGTAACTACAAACTCGTGAGGACAATCAATTTCATTTAGGATTCTGTAAATGCCATTTAACTGGATGGAAATGGCTGCGCTGAAGTTTGAATCAGGGAGGAGAAGAATGAGATTTGTGTTTTGGTTTAAGGGCCACATTGTGTCTGATGGCCTTTATGTAGTGACAGATGAATTCAGTGAATACAACCCCATCATTCCACACTTCCTGTGAGGATGAGCTTGGCATTCATGTTGGAAAATGGCTCTGAAATGCAGCTTTGCCATTGTGGAATTTATAAACTGATTGTGAAAGAACAGAATTTTGTTGGTTTGCATTTCAGCTCTTGATCAGTGGCTGAAAATCGATAGGATAAAGCGCAGACAAGGATGTTAATCAAGATGATAAGGAAACTATGCTTTCACCATTAAGATAACATGGAAAGATCTGAAATAGTCTTTCTTCCCTAAATGTATTATTGAATTGTCTAAAATGACTGTTTACATTAAAAATCTATTTATTATTGAGTTATTTTAGTATCAGTCATATATTATTTTTTATATTTTAAATTCATTTTTATTTTTGTAGTGAATGTGTACATTTATATTTTTTTAAAAGGCTATATAGCTTTTAGAGCAGTAACAATTTATATTTGGATGCTTTTACACAAAGTTGCATTGCATTACATGATATTTTGGTTACACTTTACATGAAGCCTTTATATATATCATGCATTATAAAAGTATTTTTAATGCATTAATTATGCCTTATAATGCACCTCAGTATGCACTGGTGTATAATTATAATAATGTATAATAATTGTGACCATAGTTACAGCATAATACATTATAAAAACCATTTATTTATATATTTATATTTACGCATTTACATTTAGTCATTTAGCAGATGCTTTTATCCAAAGCGACTTACAAATGAGTACAATGGAAGCAATCAAAATCAACAAAAGAGCAACGACATGCAAATGCTATAACAAGTATCAGTTAGCTTAACGCAGTACACGTAGCAAGTTTTTTTTTTTAATAATATAGTAAATAAAAAGAAAACAGATAAAATAGAAAAAGAATAGAGCAAGCTAGTGTTAGAGTAGGGTGGTATAAAAAGAAAAGAAATAGATAGAATACAAAAAGATTAGAAAGCAAGTGTTAGTTGTTTTTTTTTTTTAAGAAAACAAGCAGCAAATGAATAGAGTGCAAGTCTAAAAGGGACAAGTGTTTTTTTTTTATAAGAATAGAATTAGAATAGAGAGTGCTAGAGTTAGAGGGTCAAATGAAGATGGAAGAGATGTGTTTTTAGCCGATTCTTGAAAAAATTAAGGATTGAGTTGGGCAGGTCATTCCACCAGGCGGGAACATTTAATTTAAAAGTCCGTAAAAGTGATTTTGTGCCTCTTTTAGATAGCACAATAATATGCCGTTCACTAGCAGAACGCAAGCTTCTAGACGGCACATAACTCTGAAGTAATGAATTTAGGTAAAGGGGTGCAGAGCCAGTGGTGGTTTTGTAGGAAAACATCAATGCCTTGAATTTTATGCAAGCAGCTATTGGTAGCCAGTGCAAATTGATAAACAGAGGTGTGACGTGCATTTTTTTTGGCTCATTAAAAATGTATCTTGCTGGATTAATTGTAAAGGTTTGATAGAACTGGCTGGAAGACCTGCCAAGAGAGCATTGCAATAGTCCAGCCTGGACAGAACAAGAGCTTGAACAAGGAGTTGTGAAACATGTTCCGAAAGAAAGGGCCTGATCGTCTTGATGTTGAATAAAGCAAATATGCAGGACCGGACAGTTTTCAGCTGATCATCAATCATAACGCCAAGGTTTCTGGCTGTTTTTGAAGGAGTTATGGTTGATGTGCCTAACTGGATGGTGAAATTGTGATGAAACGATGGGTTTGCTGGACCACAAGAAGTCTGTCTTGGCAAGGTTGAGTTGAAGGTGATGGTCCTTCATCCAGCAAGAAATGTCTGTAAGACAAGCTGAGATGCGAGCAGCTATCGTCGGATCATCAGGATGGAATGAGAGGTAGAGTTGAGTGTCATCAGCATAGCAGTGGTATGAAAAGAATGTTTCTGAATGAAGAAACTAATGATGCCATGTAGACAGAGAAGAGAAGTGGTCGAAGAACTGAGCCCTGAGGCACCCCAGTAGTTAGATGTTGCGACTTGGACACCTCACCTCTCCAAGATACTTTGAAGGACCTATCTGAGAGGTAAGACTCAAACCACTGGAGTGCGGTTCCTGAGATGCCCTTTGCCAATAGGGTTGACAGGAGGATCTGGTGGTTAACCATGTCAAAAGCAGCGGACAGATCCAGCAAGATAAGAATTGAAGATTTGGAATCCGCTCTTGCCAGTCTTAGGGCTTCAACAACTGAGAGCAGAGCTGTCTCGGTTGAATGTCCACTTCTGAAACCAGACTGGTTGCTGTCAAGGAGGTTGTTCTGTGTGAGAAAGGCAGAGACTTGGTTGAACACAGTTCGTTCAAGTGTTTTTGCAATGAAAGGAAGAAGGGAAACCGGTCTGTAGTTCTCTAAAATAGATGGGCTAAGGGTGGGTTTCTTAAGTAGTGGGATTATACAAGACTGTCTAAGTGCTGAGGGAAAAAACCAGTGTGAAGGGATGTGTTAATGATATGAGTGAGTGCAGGTACAACTGCAGGAGAAATGGCTTGAAGGAGATGAGATGGAATAGGATCAAGCGGACAAGTAGTAGGATGATTAGAAAGGATGAGTTTGGAGACTTCTGCAAAAAAGGATGTGAATGAGTGTAATAACATTTAGAAATGCACAAGACAAACTACCAGTTTCAGACATTACAATGAATCTGCAATCTATTATAATGCAGTTGCACTTGGTTACAATTATTTATGAAAAGATAAATACAACACTTATTTTCTTATTTAAAAAAATGTCCTTAAATCTTAAAGCAAACATAATACATAATGCTTTACAAAATGTCATGTACAAATCAAGTCATGCAACAAAATGTTGAGACAGGATGTTTGCACTGAACTGCATGACAGATGATCTTTTATGCATTCATCTGTAATGTGCTGTAAGGATGTGCGCTTTGACCTTGCTTCTTGTCCTTTAGGCAAATAAATCTACTGGCCTTCTTTAGCAACTGAAGCATCTCAAGGCCAAATGAAAAGTGCGAGGATGGTAAAACTGTTGAATCACAGGAAATTCAAATGAAACTGAAAGTGAGCAGTCACCTTCCATAACATCCTGCCCTACATGTGATCTCTCATCTAATGGCCTGATGAATGTGAGTAGTATGGTTAATAGGAGAGTTGACTGAATCTAAGTTTGGGAATCTGACCTATTGGAGCAGATGGTGTTTCCCGCCCTCACCACCTGCTCAAGAGAAGCTTAGGATTTTCTGGAAACCATGTGAGGTCAGATGCTGTTTGTTTGGCATGTAGAGAGTCGACATGGTTGTAAGAATCCATTCAAACACTAGTAGCAACAACAAATTGCTTGTCTTATTAAGTTTACAGAAATACAAAGCATCAATCCCAAACCGAATCACATGTATTCAGAATTTTCTTTGACTTCTTGTGTACCAATTTAGTAGTTAACTCTTAAGTTGTAATGTGGCAGAAATCTTTGTATGTTGAATTATTGTTAGGGAGGAAAAAAATAAACCAAATATGTCATTATGATTCAAGCATGGTTTAAAAATATGTTGAGCTGAACTCGAGAACCAGATGAGTCAGATTCAGTGACGAATCATTCAGACTAGATTTGTGAACGTTTATTATGAGTTCAGACTCAAAAGAAAACAGTTTTAATTTTGAATGCATGAACACATCAAATAAACTAAAGTCTTTAAAACAAATTAAGATTTTCATCGAGTAACGATTTAAACGACAGAGTTGTCCAGAATGGTCTCACGAAATAAAATACATGATTTTGGCGACATAATTGCAAATCGATATTACGTTGCTTGCTGCATGTACTGTATCGTAGCATTCCTGATATGAACTCTTCACTAGATGGCACTAAAATTGTTTAATTGTTGCCAAAACTGAGACTGTGGTGGCATTTGCGTTGGTTCAACTTCTTTTTTGTTGCTTTTTTTTTGTCGCCACTACATAAAATTTTAAATAACAAAATTTTAGATGAAAAAAAAAACTAGAACACCTGAGCAACTGCATAGCAAAGCCTTGGCAACCACTAACACCATGGTGCTAGAATAGATTCCTTACAAATTGTAATCCATTACTGATTCCAAATTACATGACAAAAATTGTAGTTAGTAACGTAATCCATTACATAACACATTTTAGGTAATAAAATCAGAATACTTTTAGATTACTTTTGGATTGCTTTTTTCACATTGATTTAAATAGGATAATCTTCTACCATATTTATATAAAAATACAAAGAGTAAGAAATAAATTCCATTTGTTGTTATCAACAACATTAAATGCATTAAACATTACTTTAAGTCAAGGTTTTTCAAACTGGGGTTTGTGAAGGAACTGCAGGGAGTTTATGAGTTTAATGAAAAGCTAATAATGAATTAAATCATAAAAAAATGTCAAATTTAAATAACAAAACCAAAACCAAACATAGGTGACACAGGAACATGCAAATGGGATTACGTTCAATTATAAAATATTTATTTTAAAATATCAAAAAGACAAAAGCCTTCCAAAGTCCTACAGTACATGATAAAATAACCGACTGAGTGATCATTTAAATAAAAATGAATGTGTTCATCAGTAGTTGATGCAATGTTGAAACTTTATGTTATGTAAAATGTTGAATCTTTATGAAAATTAAATGATATTTTCAAATCAAGTGGTTAAATGCTTTGTAGCCACCTGACTAAGACTTCTGAGAGTATATAAGCAGTATCTATTTTAGAAAGGAAAATTTAAAAGATGAAAAGGAGGAATTAGGGAGAATCAATAAATCATGAATAAATGATTGCTATTGTGTAAAAAATATGTAATCATGTAATAAATAAAGTAACTAGTCTGATTATGAGTATTTTAATATGTAATTTAATCTAATTACAAGTTCTTAATTTTTGGAATCTGATTATATAATCCAGATTACATGTAATCAGTTACTACCCAGCTCTGTAAATATTATCATGCATTAATGATTTTACAGCATGCACAAATTAAACTGAATGATTTTTGTGCTTGCGTTCATCTGGCACACATCCACTATCTGCAAAATAACGAAATGTAACAAAATGTTTGCTCCATTTTGAATCTTATTAGTACAATTGTCCAGATCCTTCATGCTGATCCTAAAACAAGCTCTGGCCTGGTCAAATAATCCAACTGACTTCATATATGCAATATGTTTCTCATTGCTACTTCCATTTTTCAGACCCATTAAATGTTTAATTGCTCCCAGATGGTCTAAAAACCAGCTTTATGGGTTTATTTTTTTACTTTTATAACTTGGCATTTAAAAATGCACTTGAGACTCATTTTAAGATGTTGGCATATGGGTCTGTCATTGTCTCATATGTTCTGGTGACTTGGACCGAGCTGCTGAATCTATTTTATGGGAGCTAAAGGATGTTTAGTAAAATTTAGTAGCCTGTGTTGCAAGACTGAGTTATTTCCTGCTAATCAGTTTTGAGCGTTTGTCTGTGTAGCCGTTGATTCACTGAGATGATGAATTGTTTGCAGTTTGTGTTTCTGGTGGGAAGAATTTGAATCTCATGGAACAGAAAACTAGAATCAGACTGCAGACACTGAAACACTTCCCACAAAAAAAGGCTAGAGTATGTACTGAAAAAATGCAAACACACTGAGGATGAATAATGGATCAGAGACAGACCGAATTAGAGAGAGAGAGAGAACATGCATAATATACTGTTGGCAAGAAAGTGGCTGAATCACTCCAGTGGCTTTCAGTTGTAGCACCTGCAGTCAGAAATGATACTGTTACATACAGTGTGTAATCAGTGGCGGGTTTGTGTCTTCCGTCTGGAGAAAGAGAAAAAGACAGAGCACTGGGAAGTGTTTTGATCAAAAGTAGGTCATTCTCCCTGAGACTCACATCTCTCACAGCAAATCCCCCAATCCACACTGCTGCAGCACATGTGCCTGAGATGAGAGAAGAACAGCCAAAATCTGAGCTGACAGATACAGCTGCTCATGTGCTCTATTGTTCTGCTTTGGCCTACTGTATATTGACTCATTTCTATTTGTCTGTCCGTCCATCCATCCATCCATTCGTTGTATTGTGTCTGTCTATCTATTATCTATCTATCTCTCTATCTATTTGTTGTCTGTCTGTTCCATCATCATTGTTGTTATGGTCTATTCTATGTACGTATCTATCTATCTATCTAATCTATCTATCTATCTATCTATCTATCTATCTATCTATCTGTCTATCTGTCCGTCCGTCTGTCCGTCCACCTCATCCATCCACCGTCCGTCTCATCCATCCATCCATCTGTCTCATCTATCTATCTATCTATCTGTTCTGTCTGTCTGTCTGTCTGTCTGTCTGTCTGTCTGTTATCCATGCCATCCATCCATCCATCCATCTATTGTATTGTGTCTATCTATGTACGTATCTATCTATCTATCTATCTATCTATCTATCTATTATATCTAGTATATCTAATCTATATATTATCTATTTGTCTGTCCTGTTCCATCAACCCATCTGTGGTATGTCGATCTATGGAGTAGGTAGTATCTATCTCTATCTATCTATCTATCTATCTATCTATCTATCTATCTATCTATCTATCTATCTATCTATCTGTCTATCTGTCCGTCCGTCCGACCGTCTGTCCGTCCGCTCATCCATCCATCCGTCCGTCTCATCCATCCATCCATCTGTCTCATCTATCTATCTATCTATCTATCTATCTATCTATCTATCTATCTATCTGTCTGTCTTCTGTTTGTCTATCTCATCCATCCATCCATACAGCCCATCCATCCAGCCAATCTATGTATGGTCTATCGATGTACGTACTCATCTATCTATCATCTATCTGTCTGTCTATCTATTGTCTGTCTGTCTGTCTATCTATGTATCTGTCTTTCTGTCTATCTATCTGTCTGTCTGTCTCATTCATCCATCTGTTGTATCTATCTATCTATCTATCTACCTATCTATCTATCTGTCTATCTATGTGTCTGTCTAACATGAGCAATTAGAATTTCCTTTATTCTGAACGGTTTATTCTGAATGATCTGCTCCATTAATGAGATTTTAAGATCTAGTTCTTTATAGAATTCTTTATGGAATGCCAGCAAATATAATGGAACAACTTCAATAGAAAAGATGGAATACTTCTTGTAAATCTCTCTTTCTCTCTCTCTCTCTCTCTCTCTCTCTCTCTCTCTCTCTCTTCTCTGCCGTTCTTCATTTCTAATTTAGACTGCTGACTCAACAGCCACCAAAAAAGGGGGAAAAAAATCCAGCTTTGATCTGTGAAAGTCGGGGAGAAAGCTCTAGGGAAGAGAGACAGGAGAATGGGAAGTCTCGCTGGATTTGAAAACGCTCTAATTTTAACACCTGTAATAGAGCAGAGGAGGTTTCGCAAGTGAGACGCAGCTGGAGGCTGAGACCAGATACAGACACATGTGTTCTGGTGTCCTCATGATCTCACAGCGGCTGATTCCATCACTACTGGTGTCCCGGGGCCCGAAATCAGCATTTCAGTCATGCTGAAATAGAGAAACTATTTGCTGTTTAGTCACAGGAAGGTTTTGACTGAAGTCGGCCTGAGTCACTCAATTGACAACACCATGTTGGAGAAGCAGCGTTTCGGGCGACCCAAGTTCAAGTCCCGGCCTGAGGTGCTTCATGATTCCGTTCCCCTCTCTCCTCTACTGTCGCTTCCCATCCAGGGGCGTGTCTATGTGGTGGCACCGGCCCCCCCTGAAATTTGGCTGGCCACCTCAGGTGCCCCCCCTACCAGATGTCTTGCGATAGGCTTGTTTTTAGTAAATTTCTAACTGCATCTGGCTCTGCTCTCGCTCAGATATTGCGTGTACACGCTCAAACGTCGCATCACGAGAAGAGCTTTTTTTCTAATTCAGGTGAGGAGTCGGCTTATCTCACTAAATGGAAGCAAGCTGATTATAGTCAGCATTCTCTAGTTATTTTATTAATAGCCTACTTATTTTAGTTAAGTGCTTAAATTGTAAATCTGGCATTTATCATTATTTATTGAGTTGCATTTGTATTTTGCTGTTTTTGTATATAGTTTTGCAATAAAAGCTATCAACCAGATTCCGAAATAATCACTGAGGGTGCTTATGAAATTAGTGAGGGTGCCTCTAGTCTTTATGACATTTCACATATTTGTTCACGTCTAGTGATATGGAGCACTTATGTCAATCACTGCTACTTCGAGTGAGCGAATCAGCCAGCTTAATATGAACATCATTCCCGAAACTTTTCAACGTGTCGGGTGGTCCGGCAAAACCAAGTTCTACAGTTTAAATGGAGTAGATCTATAGAAAGCTCGCAATAAAGAGTGCTATAACACACATAAAAAGCTGTCCACTTGTTTAGGAGTGAACAAGAGACAAGATGGCCCCCCATTCACACAGCTAGACTCACCCTGGCAGACAAATCGAACGCTCCCGGTTCCAGCCTTTCCTCAAAGATCCTGTACCAAAAATACGGTAAAATTGGTTGTGTCCAAAAATGTAATTTTAAAAGACCACTACATGGCCTATCGGGATGTATAGTATACGGGCTTTAATAATGGGAAAGGTTTTGTCACAAATATTAGGACTATGACATTTTAATCAGAATAGTAAAATGATCTATCTCTTTATTGTTGCATTGGAGTGAATCATTGGAGTTTTTAGGATTTGAATATGCAGATTATTATGTATGTACTACATGCAGCCTTTCCCTCCCCCCTGTACCCAAAAAGATTGAGATTTGGCGTAGAACAAGAAAACACAATGTGAAAAAAACTTACTAAAGGTATTATGCTGTTTTGCTTTAAGGTTTAATTTAACTTATTTTAAGGATTTTTAGTTTTATTCGGAATTCATGCATTTAGCGTGCCCACAATTTTTTATTAAAATTCACAAAAAATTAATGAAATTCATAAAGAATAATCAACTATTGTTTATTTATGTTTGCTTAAATAAAGCGACGTGTTTCAGTGTGGTGTTTGCCTGTGCATCACTCTGCAACATTCTGTCTGTAGCACAAATGAGTGAGAATCTGCGTGATGATTAAGACTTGCGCAAGGCCTTCTTTAAATTCGTATGCGCCATAACAATGTGCGCTTTACCCACTTCCTAGCCAAACCCACACCATAACTGCCACCACGCACAATCCAGCGACTTTGTGAATGCCACTCGGTGTGGAAAAAAAAAGGGGAAGAATCTGCAGGCTTCTTCCCCCCCCCCCCCCTTGCGGCAGGGACAAGACCCTTTATTTTCTTCCCTCCCTCTCCAACAGATACAAAGCACATTCTCTAAAGGCTGGAGTAAAATCCCGCGGTGCCCTGCTCCCTCCCCACAGGCTGGCCCCCATTCCCAGGGTAATTTCTACTGACTCTATTTTTGTCTTCAAAAAGGAAATGCGGGCTGTCGAAATGCTCTAATTTGGTTCTTGCCATAAAAATGCCATTAGAACAATTGACATTTTTTCCTTTATCCTACCAACCATGCTCGGACATCGACCTCCAGGAATGACCTTGTGGATTACAAAGAACAATAAAGATAATTATGAAGAGCCCATGCCAAATATGCTAATTAATTAAGGAGCTCAATTGTGATGATTTCAGATTTAGTATTTTAGTATCTCCAGTATATGCATTTATTAAATTAGTAAGGTGTGTGTGTGTGTGTATATATATGCTTAATGAGCATTTGAGAATTTGAGCATTGTATTCTTTCAAAAACATAAAAAATGAAATGCATTCAATATATATGGCCTCATAAGGACATAATATCATAATAAACATGTCATGTTTTGTTGTGAGTTACGATTTTGAATTAGTCTACTCAGTTCTGTCTACTGTAACTTGATAAGCAGCATTGTTTTGCACAAAATCCTCCACAGATGTTTGCATCTTTGCTGTGGCACTTATCACAGCCTGCCAGAATGCAAATCCCTCTCAGGTTTCTCTGTGAGATCTACAAACACTTCCAGATTTCAATCAGTACAGGAACTGTAGTTGTGTTGGTTTATTCTGGGCAGAAATCGGATGGGCTTTGATTCTGTAGAGAACTCAGACCTTCTGACAGTAACACACTGAATCTGTTTTCATAATAGATTAAGGGCGTGTTCACACTTGGCAGGTTTGGTTCGGTGTGACGGTTCATTTGAATAAGCTTTTTAGTAGTTATAAGCTGGTAAAAATATGTAGACGCATGCAAAAAGCGCATTTAGCCCAGAACACAGCATTGTTTTGGATGTTCTGTAAGTTTGTAAAATACATGTCATAAAAGTTGTCCGATCAGGTTGTGACCATATCCTTATGCCTTTTGTATATCTTTAGGTTCGGTGTTAACGATGACAGTGTGAATGCTAAGCGAACCAATGTATCGTTTTATTTTTTGGTCCGGACCACAATCCCAGCTAAAGTTTCTGGTTCCCAGAATGTTACTGAACAGACGTTCTAACGTTCTAGTTTAGTTAGCCAGGAAAGTTTTCTTTACATAAACAGAGGTTCCCTGTAAGTTTGGAGAATGTTCCTCTAACATTCCCAGGACGTTCTTATTTGGTTCCCAAAATATAAGCAAAGGGGAACATTAGGGGAACATTCTGTGATTGCTGGGAAAAACAAATAAAATACAAATTACAAGTGTAAACGCACCTGAACAATCAGCATTCAAGGTCATGGGTTCAATTCCCAGGTAATGCATAAACTGATCAAATTTATATTTTAAATGCAATTTATGCATTTAGATTTGCTCTGGATAAAAGCATCTGTCAAATGCCTAAATGTAAATCTGATGTAATATTAATGACGCTCATCCGGTCCTAAAATCCTGTGCTTTTTTCGATCAATAAAACCAATATAATTGCCTCGCCTTTATTTATACCAGCTTGTCTAGTGATAAAATATGGCTGGCTAATGTTTATTTTTCCATTGAGACTCTTATTCGCTTTATATTCACTCTTGGGGAATATTATAAGCCCTCTACAAATGTATTTGTGACTGATCTAGCAATCTACAACAATCTGGCAACTCAGTTCTGTTACATTAAACCTGTGGTTTGTGCTAAAGATGGCAATGAGCATTGCAGGTTTTTCAAGGTCAGCTGATCATCATATTCTCAGTTTATGTGCCGGTGGTCAGCAAGACGCTAATATTCCCAGCTGTTGTCCAGGAATTTTATATGAATTGGTGCTGCTTTCCAGAGCTGAATATGAACTAGAAACATTTTAAACAAGACAGGAAAGAGAGAAGGTGTCAGCAAAGTTAAAACATATGTTGATAGATGTCTTCCATGCTGCAGTAAGATTTCCTGAAAGAGGAGAATTCATAGTCTAAACATTCTTGTAGGATGAAAGAATGACTTACTGTATGTGTATAGATAAATGTTCAAACTTTAAAAGCATAACATGAAAACATTCCTCAATGCAGTTCAAGGTTTATTCTTACAGTCTACATCTAATTCCGCACAATTGCCTATTGTCAGATACATTTTTACATTTACAGACTTTAAATACATGAATAACATATAATCTATGAAAATAAAATCAATACATAACACGTAAAATAGCAAATGACCTTTTACAAATGACTAGCCTTTATTTCATGCAAATATAAGATTGACAAGGGGGTGTGTTGAATCTGAATAGACTTAGGGATCATCTCAAAAATCTAATCACACAAATACTTTCCTTATATTTGTGTATTATAAATGTATTTTTTTCTGTTGCTTTCATTTATTTCTGTCACAAACACACACATGCTCATATACAATTATAGGATTTTCTTAGTGTTATTAACCAGAAGCAGTGTTGATCTTTGACATCTTGTTTGAGTTTTCATTAGACTTTGATCAGAGTGTATTAACAACACATTTCTAAATATATGCAATTGCAAACTGCAAAAAAAAAAAAAAGTGATAAATTATGTATTCTCAATTTAATAATAAATGTTGAAATGTTACACTATTCATATGGGATAAATCAAAAATTTCTTGAACAAAAAAAAAAGACCACAGATCAGTGGTTGCATGAAATTAACACTGCATGAACACTAAAATATACTGTAGTAGTTTGAGTTTAGTCTGTTTAAAAGTCCTTATGAGAAAATGTCAACAAATTAATTTTTTATTTTATATTTCTTTTCATTTTTTTAATTTTAGTTCATTTCATTATTTAATTATTAATTTTTTATTATTAACTGTTTATCCGTTTTTTTATTTTATTTGTATTTATTTTATATTTTGTCATTTAATTATTACTTTCATTTCATTATTATTTAATTTTTATTTTTATATCTCTTTTATTTCATTTTTATTTTTATTTGATCATTTTGTCATTTATTAGTGCTGGGCGGTATACCGGTTTATTATCGAATACCGGTTTTTATTTTTGTTATGATATTAATTTTTAAAATACCGCAATACCGGTGTATGTCACTTAAACAACGTTCGGAACGGGTCCCTTTTCACTGTTGCACTGTGGTGAGGGAACAGCTGTATGTGTTACTAAGCGTGAAAGTTCCGAAACTGAAGCTGTAGAACTAATAGAACGTGATGACACAGAAGAACTCATCCACAATATCCACACTGATCGCCACAAATATCCACCGCCCCCTGCCATCAGCTCCCGCGTCTCACACTCACGCGAGCGCGACTTTAGCACTAGATTTAGCAACTTTCAGACCCTTTTAGCTGATTTTTCCATAGAATATTCATACTGACAAACCTAGCGACTTTTGGATAAACCTTAGCTATGGTTCAATTGGAAGATTTCGCCAGTGCTGTCCCGCGAACGCGAGGTCTGACTTTCCCGGAGAAGTGTCACCTCTCTCGGCGTCTGTTCTGTGCAGTGAGCGGCAGAGAAGCGGCGCATTCAGTTGGCCGCACCGCAGCCGACTCGTCAATAAATGAGTACAAAACAGCCTAGCACCTGTCGCTTACTGATTGTTTGGAATTATAAACATGAGCGTAGTTCGTCTGTTAATATCACATGCACTTTTTTTGTGTGTTGTTTTTTTTAGTTTGTTACAGATGCAGGCAGTGCGCTGCACGAGACAAAAAAGTAATCTAGCCAAAACATCCGCATAGCCGCTCTTTAGTGTAGATGCATGTTGATTTTATCAGACGATGCCGCGATTATAAATGAGAGTGACTCCTGGTTAACATGTATAAAAGGGGTCGTGTTTAGTCACTATTTAGTGTGGTATTTTTTGACAATATTCACTCATCATGACAGTAAAATAGGGCATTCTAAGTCAATATACTGCAGTATTTCCTCTCTCAATCAGTAGAAAATATGGGTAACACCCTGTCATGCATAAAAAAAAAATACCGTCATGTATCGGTATAATTTTGAAAAATACCGTGATATAAATTTGTGGTCATACCGCCCAGCACTATTTTCTTTTATTTCGTTTCGTTTCGTTTGGTTTCATTTCGTTCATTTCATTTATTTTCATTTTATTGATTTATTTGTTTAATTTAATTTGATTTGATAATCAAAAATGAATGAGGCATAAACATATGGAGACAGATCAGCCTCAAAAATAACACATTTGCAAAACAAAATTCATAAATGCACAGCACAATTTACATTTACAAAATCCGATTCGTAAATTCAAAACACAATTCATAAATACACAAGTAAAAACATAAATATTTCCCCAAATGCTCACACAAATGCATCTTACCTAAATACGTTTAAAATGTTTACACAAATATGTATATATCAAGGTCTTGAATTAATTTCCATCACACATTTATGAATGATGTTACATGTATTTATGGATCGTTGAATCTGCATTTGCAAATCGTCACATGTGCGTGGACTGCTTTGAATATGTGTGTGGTATTTTTGAGACCTTCCTGACAGGTTAAGATTCATAAATATCTTTTTTTGGAGGATGTTCCGTTCAGCCAATCGCGGTGAGCTTTTAATACACCAATCAAAACACTCTTTACTGAACAGACTCAAGAAGCCCAACGCTGTGCTTGTACTGTGCAGTGTTCCGTGATCGGGTCCGTGATATAAAGACATTTTAATGGGCAGTGTTGGGCAAGTTACTTAAAGTAATTAAATATGATTACTCCTTTTAAAAGTTACTATGTTACTGTTATGGATTACTTATTTCAACGAAATTAGTAATTAGTTACACGTACTAGTTACTGTACTTATTCTCCAGTAACCATTATGAAATCACACGCATTACATTTTATTGAAATATTTATGTTTTTACTTGTGTATTTATGAATTTTGTTTTGAATTTACTAATCGGATTTTGTAAATGTAAATTGTGCTGTGCATTTATGAATTTTGTTTTGCAAATGTGTTATTTTTGAGGCTGATCTGTCTCCATATTTAAAAGACAACACTCACGGACTAAAGTCTGACGGTAGCCGTTCACGTTTTTACACGTTTTAGTCAGAGTAGGGAAACTGCTGACAGTCCCTTACTGTAGCATTAGGAGCGAGTCTTGAGCTCCGTGGAGTCACTCTCTGCCTGACCTGTGAACAGAAGAGGCTGTAGTACGCGTGGTCTCTTACATTTACACTCTTGTTTACTGACGGCGATGCAATTTCAGTTTTAAGCGTTGGAAATAAATCGTCCAGGATGACGGTGGATTTTGAAGACTGTATCAAAGATTCACCCCGCTCTCGGTAAGCTGAAATATCTGTTTTCCACGATACGTTTGTGATGAGAGGTTTACATTAATTTAGTTAGTTGGGTGATATTAGGCGCTGTAATTAAATAATGCCATGTTGCGAATGAGATTTTGCATAGCTTTTATATATTTCCAGTTGCAAGTCTGCTATTCTGTTGTTTACTCCATTTAATTTTAGTGAATGGAATTTTTAATTTTCGTTCATTTCGTCGGTGCCATGCAAATTCATTATTTGCCAATCCTAGTGAAGCTGAAAAATGTATGTAATTTGAACAGAATTGTTACTGATTTATTATTATTATTATTATTTACCCGTGCGTTTTGAAAAGCTGTTCGTAAAGCTCAAATCTGGTCTGAGAACTAAAAGGTCGCAGGTTTGAATCTCAGGAGTGATTCTCCATTGATCACCATTGTGCTCTTTATCAAAATTATGACATAATGCACTATTTTGGTGCTTAAAAGAGGTACGATGTGGTTTTGTCCCCCTGTAAACACACAATAAGATAGCGAACAACTGTCTAGGCTGCTCTTTTCCATGCAATGAAAGTGAATGGTGCCGCGGTGTTGAAGCTGCAAAATTGAAAAAAAGCACCAACAAAATAGTCAATTTGACTCATACACTTGTTAAGTATGCTAAAGTGTGAGTGAAATGAAGTGATTAATTCACTGCTATTGTGCGCAAATCTTGTCTACATAATACTTGATCAACCTGAGGGTGAGTAGATTATGACAGATTTTTAGTAACTTGGGATAAAACCTCTACTAAATGAGTAATTAGTCTGCAATTTGTTGCTTGAGTCATTGATTTGACCCTAATTACCTGTGAGAACTGCCGATCAGATGTTACATTAGTACTCTGGTGGTGCTTAACACTTACTGGCTTAATGGTCAGGATTTACACTTGTATAGCACCAAATCTGTTCACCGAAAGAGCTTCTATTGATGTGATGTTGATTGTAGTTTCCACCATGTCAGCTGACTGAGTGTGAGAGGGATGTTTGGCCAGCTATTCAATGCCCAGCAGTCATTGATTTTCCATGATTCACTCAGCGTGGCTCATATCCCATGCACTAATGTCCTGATGTTCCTCTCTATGGCTCAGAGTAGTTTTTTGGCTGTGGTTATATGGGCACTTAAGGTTGAATCATGCACAGCATTTCTTCATGCTTGTTTCCTTTTGTTTCTTTGAGTTAATGCTCAAAATAATGCCTCTTTGTCTTGGGTCTAAATGTGAAAATTAAAATTTCTTTGCCAGTAGCGCTCAGATCTTCTGCTCACCAAGGCTGCATTTATTTTGTAAAAAAAAATTTTTTTTTTGCAATTTAAAGTATCTATTTTCTGTTTTAATACATTTTAAAATGTAATTTATTCCTGTGATGTAAAGCAGAATTTTCTGCATTATTACTCCAGCCTTAAGTGTCACGTGATCCTTCAGAAATCATTTAAGATTCTGATTTGTAATGAAGAAGATTTCTGTATTTCACAGTTGCGCTGCTTAATATTTTTGTGGAAACTGTGACAATTTTATCTCAAGATTCTTTAATGAATATAAGGTTCAGAAGAACAGCATTTATTTAAAATATAAGTATTGGTTACAATTTAGTGCATCCTGGCTGAATAAAAACTTTAATTAAAATATACTATATATTTAAAATGTACTAATATATATATACTGTATATATAAGTACATTTGCCGTATTTATAGGTCATTTGGTGTCCATGAAGCAACCACTGGGTAAAATGCTACATTAAAAGCAGAAGCGGATTGATACAGTTGGTGAATGTAAATGGCTGAGAAAATTCCATTCCCATCCGATGGCTCGCTTGACAATATATTCCGAGAGGAAGGAGGTACGCTGCTCCAGCGTCATGGGGGAACATGGGATCTAAAGAATTCTGAATGTCCCACGCACTGACTCTAGCTGTGACTGTGGTAAGCACCGAGATCCAGAGGTTAGACAAATAAACCAGCATTCCTTTACACCCACATCCCCTCCTCAGCACCAGCTCCAGTTACTCCCCACGTGAGCGTTTGTGTGAGTAAATGTGTCGGAGTGTGTGTGTTTGAGAGGGCGGCATATATAATCCCTGCTCCAAATCAAAGACTTCCAGACTGGGAAGCAGCACCTTGATGCCATCTGTCTGTCTGAGTCAGGGCTCCGCAATCTCTTCAGGGATTTTCAGGAACTTTCTAATGTTTATGAAGAAACTAGATTGTTAAATCTTCTCAAGAAGCCACAATGTTTGAGACTGAGATGTCATGCGTATATGAGCACAAACATACATTAATACTTTGGGTGAGCGAGGGGACTTGCATTGTCCAAAGGAGCAATTAGGACACAAATAGTGAGAGGAAACTGTATTTTTCAGGGAGTTGACTATTTTAGAATTTAATTAAAAATATAATATTTATCCGTTTTTTTTTTCTTCAATAATTCAAAAATTTAAGAATTTTCTGCGCACAATTTGTTATTTATAAGTGTATATTAATATTTGAATGTATAATAAATGTAATAAACAAGCTTGTAATCAAATTTTGTCATTCATTACCTAAACATTTTCAAACCCAACATTTTCAAACAAAAAGAATGCACTACTGTTCAAAAGTTTGTGGTCGATAAAAATTATTTTTGAACATCTCTTATGCTCACTGAGACTACATTTATTTGATAAAAAATGCAGTAAAAAAACGAAATATTATACAAATTTCAAAGCCACTGTGTTCTATTGTAATGGTTTTTAAAATGCTATTTATTTCTGTGATGCAAAGCTGAATTTTCATCATCATTACTCCAGTCTTCAGTGTTGCATGATCCTTCAGAAATCATTCTAATATACTGATTAGATACTTAAGAAACATTTCTGATTATTATCAGTGAAAACAGTTGTGCTGCTTAATGTTTTTGTAACCTTGATACATTTTTTAGGATTCTTTGAATAGAAAGTAAAAAAAAAAAAATTCTAAATAGAAATCTTTTCTGTCACCTTTGATCAATTTAATGCATCCTTGCTGAATAAATTATATGAAATATTGTTAACTTAATTTTACTGACCCCAAAATTTGAGGGTGGTTCAAGCCTTGATTAGCATCCTGTATGGAGGTAAAAGCTGTTATGTAAGATCCCAGGATGTTTCTGGGGTTTTCCTCTTCTAAAACATTTAATACAATCTACTTCCTTCACTTGTTGCTGCATGCTGCGCATTACCTCTGCATGGCTAGTTTCACACACTGACTCTTCACATGGCATTCATGCATCCACACCCTGTACAATTATCCATCCCTGTCATCTGGAGCAATTCTATTCCTGCCAGTATCTGGCAACCCTCAAAGACCTTGCGCTTTGGATGCAGACCCGTCCAGTCACTCTGTGAATGGTCATTTGAAAGGTCAAGGCCACAAAAGTGCCAGTAGGTTTTGCATTTAAAAAAAAGTCTATTTTGTTTGTGCTCAATAAAATATGTAGTTCATAATGGAGGTCATCTGCATCATTTATGTGCAGTTTTCAGATTTCGGTTATACGTCTAACAAATACGGAGTAGATTGTAGCCACCTGACTAAATATTATTCATCATTCCTGACTCAAGTCTGCTGTGTCACCTTCCTTTCCAACCCCCGCTGAGAGCGAACCAATGCATTCCAGCGCCTGGACAGAAGTTCCTAATTTCATTACATCTCCAGAACTTTCACTTCCAATCTCCAGTTTCGTTTGAGGCCTTTTACTGTCTGGGGAAACACAAAGCACATTCGAGCCGGTGTTGTTTGGGTGCTAAGCTTAATGGTTCAATCAATAAAGTGTCTTACGTAATGACTCGCTGGAGAACGGACTGCTGGTTTCTTTGAAGCTCCATCCTGTGATGCTTTTTAAGTTACTTTGTTGTTTCGTTGAGTGCACTTGAGGCTTTTGCTTGCGTAAAATGGTTATGAGAGGTCACTGCGGCTATATTTGTCCATGACCACTGAAACCGTCTCTATAAGACTGCATTTAGCAAGTAAGAGACCTATCATCATATAAGAGCTTTTATTATCATTCTTATAAAAAATATTGGCATAAAACATTCAGTGGACACTGTGCAGATTATATATTTGAAAGAGGCTTATATGTGTTTGATTTTAGTTCAATTTGTTTTAATATCAAGTACTAGGGATGCACAATATATCAGAAATATCAGTTATATCAAAATATATAAAATATATCCAATATAACAAAAAATATTGGATATATTTTAGCCTACTGTATATTGGATATTTTGTTGTGCATGCTTGTTGTATATTTACATCTATTTTAACTATTTTTAGATCACATTTGTTAACATCTAATGCTCAGTTCATCTTTAAAAACACTAAGAATTTTATAACATCGTTAAATATAATCATTTGTGTTTATAATCATTTGTTTATTTTGTTTCATGTTTTAATTTGTCAATTTTATATTTTACTTTCCTATTTTTTAGTTTTATTTCATTATTCATATATATGTGTGTATGTATGTATTATAAATGTCATTGCCTCTCTTTTAAAAAAAAATCCTTTTAAAGTTTGTGGAAACCTCAGTCCTTGTGACTTTGAGTGTCGTTGCCTGAGTCTTGAATGGAGCTGCTGTTTATATGTATGGGGCATATTGTGGGAAGAGGGCACATCCTCGTCCTGTTGCTGTGACCCGCAGCATAAGTTCAGTTTATGATTCACATGTGTCGTCTCCAGCTCGTTGCAGAATGTTCTCATTGTTCATGATGCCTCTCTGTCACACTGGCTCCTTTCACTGAGACCGATCAATTGGGTCAACATGATTGGAGACCAACAGCTGGTTGATGTATGGCTTCTCATGATCATGTGAGGACTGTAAGACCCAGTCACACCACAGGAGTACTTTTGGACTTGTGTACAGATTTAATTAAGCCACTAGGTCAGCTGAGTTTTGTTTGATGTGAAACTACAAAGACCAAAAACATATTTTACACAAACATGAATGCATTACACCAAGTTGTTGTACATATTTAATGTTGATACTTCAAAGACTATCACAAAAGTTAAAATGTTTGTTTATAACTAGCTAACTTGTACTATTTTTATTATTTTGTTTACGTTAATGGTCGCTTAAATTATATTAAAAGGCATATATGAATATATATTCAAATGTAATTTATTCCTGTGATTTAAGGGCTGAATGTTCAGCATCATTACTCCAGTCTTCAGTGTCACATGATCCTTCAGAAATCATTCTAATATGCTGATTTGGTGCAGGATTTCTTATCAATGTTAAAGTGATTGCTTTTTAACATTTTATTTGACTTTATTTTGTTTTGTTTTCATTGTTCGTGCCCATGATGATTTACAGTCTGAACTGCTTCATCTTGAATTGTTGACTTTTGATCCAGTTTTAGACAATGACCTCATTAATCTGTGATCGCAGATCATTTTAACCCTGCTTTAGAGTTATTTTGAGCAGATTAAGTGTGTTGTCTACAGGTGTTTTAGATAACTGTTGCATATCCTTAGACTAAATACAGACAGTAATTAGTGTCAGGAGAATATATCTGCCAAAGAAAGCTAACCAAAGATAGGGAACGGATTGCTTTATTTACAAACCTTATAAACCCTTTGTACATTTCGCTCTGAAAGTGTGCTAGACCATCAACCAGGCTTATTATAGTTAACTAAAATTAAAACCATGATATGTGTGTGTGTATACATATACCTAAATTAGTAACTTATTTTATTTCAGTTAGAGTTGCCATTTAAAATAACTAAACCTGGTTAAAATGACCACACACACACAATAAAAAAAATTAAAACTTCAACTAAAATTAAAATAAAAACAGAAAATAAAAAAAAATAATTGATTGAAATATTAAAAAAAATTATACTTCTACCTAAATAATACTAAAATAACACTGCCATTAACCAGTCATTTGATGCATTTTGCACATAAAAAAATCAAACTGTTTTTTTAGATTTGAAAGAAATCTTGCAGCATGTCCTCAGAGAGGCAGTTGTTCGGTACAGATTTGAATTTGTTCCTGAAGAGTTGCTGTTGCTTTGAGCTGAAAAGGATTTCTGCAACATGCTCTTATTTCTTCTGCTCTACTTCATATTGACCTCCTTCTGTTCTGAATGTGTGCCAGCAGGGCCAACATCTTCCTTGCCTTCCTTAAGAATGGAAAGCAATGTTATGATTCAAATAAAAACAATATATGCAGTATATTTTGTTGTGTCCAGTTCTCTGCACTGATGATGACATATCCTCTGGTTGCTCATCCACAAACCCAGATGGGCTCAGTTGACCCTCCCGTAATTGGGCTGCGAGCCTCTGTGCTGCACGACCGCGGCCATCAAGCAGTGTGGTCATAACAGGTTTCCTGACCAATTATAGGTTGCCTAAGACCTTATAGCATGATTCTAATATAGATAAGAGTATCTGGGCTAATTAAAATAATAAGCACACACAGTGATTGCACAGTTTTGATCTTGAATCAATGTGCATCGCCTCTTTAGCTCTGTGTATAGAGCTAATTAGACGCCCCTCACGTCTAGTTTCTGGCTCGCCCTCAAGGCTGTCCCGTTAATTTAATCATTCTGTTTTTACATGATTAAATAAGATGCTGTGAGTGTGTCATTGAGACCGATGGAGATGTTCTTCTCATCTACGAGTGTCACTGATTTGTCTTGTCTTTGCCTTGTGGGACGATGGGCTCAATGTGAAAGCAACAGGGATTAGGTCAGCAGTTTGAACGTTTCTGCTAATCATGGATTAGCCCACATTCCCCCCACGAACACGGTCCCGGGACGTCAAGGTGTGCGGACAGCTGTTTGATCACTGCTGCTTGATCCAACTGCTCCTGATCCAATGAAAATCGTGAAAACAATGTTAGATGACTCATCTTAAATAATCAGTGTAATGTGCATTATATATGTATAGCTGCATAGGCTGCATTTATTTAATCAAAACTACAGTAAAAAAGTAATACTGTAAAAAATTATTACAACTTAAAATGACTTTTCGATTTTAAAATATTTAAATTATTATATAATTATATAATAAATATACACACACACATAAATAAATAATACCAAGTTTGAAAATTAAATTTTTAATGTAAGGTTTCATTTATTTGATGAACTGTACTGTTACACTGTATTAAAAATATATATCTATATATATATATATATAATAGATATAGAAAAAATTTGTAATGTTTTTGAAAGAAAGCCTAGCTTACAAGGCTGACGTTATTTTCCAACAGTAAAAAAAAAACAGTATTTACTAATTCCAAGTTTTACAATTACTTTTTTTTTTAAAGGGGACATCGGATGCCCATTTTCAAGTTGGTATGATTCTTTAGGATCTTCATGAAATGAAATGTCTGCAAAATACTTTGGTTGAAATTTCTCAATGGTAGTGTAAAACAACACCGTTTTTACCCTGTTAAAACAGCTCTGTCTACAGCAAGCCGTTTTATTGCATACCACTTTAAATGCAAATGAGCTCTGCTCACCCCGCCCCTCTCTTCCGAGCCTCTCTCCGAGGGACTGTTTACTTTAGCCGCATCCATTGTGAAACTTGCTAACTAGCACATTACTAGGAAAGGCGATATGCAAAGATTCATAAAAGAACCTTTTACTCACTTCTTCTGTAGGTGAAGCTGGATCACGAATGATTCATGCGAACATAGACTCATTTAGGTAGATCGGGGGCGCATTCCCTTAAAAACCAACGTATTCCACTGCGTCTTCAGCGGCTCAGATGTCAGGAGTAAATGACGACTGCTATGTTCATTATTACATCCAACAACAGAACACCTCCATCGCTTAGGAGTCATTCTTGTCCACAACTGCTCCAGCTGTGAAACAATGGCGGACTGATGACGGCTCTTTCAGGGCGGGTCTAAGGTAAGACGCTAGTAGTCAATCAACAATCGTGGGAGGGGCCTGCCAGTGTGATGTCACACCGCCAAGAATCTGAGAACGGCTTTATGAGAAAGGGGTTTGGATTTATCGAGATTTTAAAAAAAGCACTGGGTGGATCTTTATCATTATAAGGTGGATGTGTGTACACACACTGCCAACACACATTTCAGTTCAAACAACTTGTGAATTTTGCATCCGATGACCCCTTTAAAATATTATCTGAATTTTCAGGAGCCATTACTTTAGTCTTCGGGTGTCACATAAACCTTCATAAATATTTGTATTACATTTCCTTACCCATCTAAAATATAATGAAATGAATACATTTTATATGCAATTTTATTGATATTAATTTTATTCGAATTGCATCAAAAG
The DNA here is from genome assembly GCA_018155175.1 of Sinocyclocheilus anophthalmus. Taxonomy (NCBI): domain Eukaryota; kingdom Metazoa; phylum Chordata; class Actinopteri; order Cypriniformes; family Cyprinidae; genus Sinocyclocheilus; species Sinocyclocheilus anophthalmus. The sequence continues at coordinate 276,484 of JADLZN010008867.1, read as the reverse complement.
CAGGTCATGAGGATGCTGTATTTAAAATTATTTTGGATGTTAAAATGCTTTTAATACCCAAACAACTGGCAAAGATGGTAGCTGACTTATTGGTAAGAGTCCGTTAACATAAAAGTTTGTCATGTCAACGTTTGGTTCTCAAGTCAGTGAAAAGCTGCCCGTTCTGGCTCAAGAACCAGCACCGTTTTGGTCCAAAATGAGTAATGCAGACTTGTCAGTGGGCTTTTTTTTGTTTGTTTTTTGACTTGGCCAGTTAGCAAGCAGCCAGAGCAACTTGCAAAAAATCATTCGGAACACCTTAGTAACCATATGGCATCTCTAGTTTGTTTGCTGCTGTGATAAACTCTTCGAGTGCCGACCGCATTCCTTCCTCTTCAGGAAATGGGATGAGCCTGTAGATCTTTGACAGTCAGGATTTCTTAAGCTTGCCAGGCTCAGGACAGCCGTCGGAGAATTCCTTCCTTGTGATGATATGACTGTGTGAAACAAACCAGTCCCAGGACATGCAGTTGCCTTCAGAGGAAGAGCAATCTGCAGAGGATTGTGGGGGAGTTTGCTTTGTTCTATGGCTTAGGATCTGAGAAAGAGACCATGAGATTCCCATTCTTAAGCCCCGTTCACACCAAGAACGATAACGATATTAGCATCCACACCAGCGAACGATATCGTCTGTTTATTCTAAGCGCACGTGCGTCTGCCGCTTTAAATTCTTGAGCTCGTTACAGCAGGATGGATTCTGATTGGCTGTCAGTTTTTTTTTAATCGTTCATCAGCTGGAGAAAAATAGTTTTGAAAGTGATTCCAACGATATCGTTTCTCTTTGTCTTTATCGTTATAGTTGTGGTGTGGACTCTGCTATTCTTTAATATTGAGAACGATTTTTAGAAACATATCTTTATCGTTATCGTCCTCGGTGTGAACGGGCCTTTATCCTTGATTTGGAAGAATTTCAATATTTGAAGTGTAAATGGGAGTTTCCTCAACGGTGTGTAATTTGGTCCCACCACTGTGTCCATTCCACCACATCTCAAATATTCTGTGGTGAACAGTGTATTGTGATTAGTATTATTTATATACTACTATAGTATTTATTACTATTTCGAATTCTTTTATTTTTATATTTTTTGTTTTCATTCCAATTTTCAATTTTAGTGATTTACTGATTTTTTTTTTCTCTCTGTTAAATAATTTTCAGTTGCCAAGCCAACATTCCTAATTTCAATTTTAACTTTTGAAAAACGAATAGCTTTATTTTATTCTACTTCGGTTTAATTAAATTCACAAAGACTATTTTAACATAATTTGACAATTTTACCTTGATTTTTCTTTATTCTGTTTCATATTTCATCTCAGTATCTTACATGATACTTTTCTCTCCTTGGTAAAAAGTACAGTATAATAACTTTAGGAGTTGATTTTTTTTATATAAAATTTATTAGGAGCAAAATTGTTCAGTGGGGTGGAAATTACAATTTTATTTATTTATAACAATTAATTTTCATGCAATAAATATTGAAATTCTTTAACTATTGGTTTAGATTATCCTTTATATATTCATATTCTTTTATGATGGATTTCAGAGTTTAAGATGGTAAAGACAATAAAATCATAACTTAAAATACATTTGTGGTTGCAAATGGCAAAAAAAGACCATTCTGCTACAATACAGCAAAAATGAAGCAGTTGAAATCTCTTAATTATAATAACCTTAGGACGTAAAAGTGTCTGAAGCAAATTAAATCTCTTAATTATAATAACCTCGGGACATAAAAGTGCCTAAAGTTGAAGAAACACCCCAATATAAACATATTTTGTGGCGCAAACTGTCCCTAAACGTTGGTTGTGATCTTGAAACCTTTAATGTTTTCCATAAATCATCAACAGAAGAGCATGAAGGTGAATGAGAGCACTAAAACCCTCTTAAGTCATGTTAAACAGACTTAACTTATGAGGCTGAGCTGATGTCATTACAGGCTTTTGTGTGCACGGCTCTGTGTGAAGCCTGGCAGTCCTTCCTGTCTACAAAAGCTCAATAGCCTCTCCATTCACACACCGCCACACAAAGGCAGTGCATTCTGAGCGGTTTGCACATCTTTATGCAACATCCTGGAAGAGACGCCACCATGAGTGAGGACCCTAGAGTGCGAGCGGTTTATTAAGCGAAAGGAAATCTAATAACACGGCCGTATGACTCAGTTTGCTTCCTGTTCGTGTTTGGCTAATGATGGAGGTTTGTTTTGTTGAGTCACAACACAGTCCTTTGTTGATGGTTGCACAGTGCACAGGAAAGGGGAAAAAATAGGGTGAGATTTTGTTTTGGAGGCAAGCTAAAGCTGGGAAACCTGAAACCAAAGGTTGAATTGGCAAACAAGTGGTTCTTAAAAAGAATGTACATAGTGTGCATTTGATCTCAATTGCTCTCAGATTTCTTCCTTTAAAGAGTAAATCTTGCACTCCCACCACTTTTTACACTATAAAAATGATTTTTCGAAGGTTGTTGGAGTATATTTTACAAGAAAATGCTATTTCAGTCTTTGTAGACAAAAAAAAAATGATGTAGAAACCATTTTCAACCGGAAATTGCTAGTAAATTTAACAAACAATTACGAAGACGCAGCAAGCAACACAAAATTAAACTTAAATTAGTGAAGCAGAAAAACTGAAACAGTATTTTCTCGTAAAATGTACTCCAGACATCTGCTTTGTTTACTGAACAGCTTTGAAAAATCATTTTTTACGGTGTACTTCAACATTTCATGTTTATGTGTTACGTGCAGTTTCTCTGTAGTGACATTTTTTTCACGGCAAATTCCGTTCGGTGTACTTCAAATATTTTTCAAATTGTAAATAAAACATGATAGAGTTAGTGCTGGGTATCGTTCCAATTTTCGATATCGCTACCAATACCGCTACCTTGACTTCGATACCGTTCCTGACCGAAACGTTTTCGATACCCAATTTTCTGAACAATTTTAACAAGATTACCTACTCAAAAAAAAAAAAACTTTGGTTTTATTTTTCAGCTTGTTGATGTTTATACAAACTCAAAGACTCATCTCCTGAGCCACTACACAAAGGAACAAAATGTAACCAGCACAATAAATCAGTGCAAATAGATTTAATAAAGCTCAAATGGTCTTCAGTTTACACTCGTTAGTCAGCTTTACACTAGTTAGTGTTCCGTTTTAAAAAAAAACGCATAGCTTGACATAATCATGATTTTCTAGTTATTTTCACGATTACTGATGACATTAGGCAGCTTCCAGCGTCTGTCTGCTTGTGTTCTTCTTCCATGAATCGCTTCTCTGACTCAGCATAGGTAATAACATATTTCATTTCAGCCACATTACATGGCCATAACACACATTATGGCAATTCGGAAGTTATTACAAACACTCAATGGTGGTTTGAATTGAGTTTTGAGTAAAAGCGGAATATAATTCTTATTTATTGTCTTAGTAGCATGATGCTACAGTTTGCATGAACGGTCACATAACACGCGCTTTCAGTCGTGTAACATTAGTATGAACGGACATCTGCATATGAACAGAACTCCTCCATTTTGGAAATGTAGGGACTGAACTGAGCGGTGTTGTCGTTTGGTCAGATATGCGGAAAGCCGGCTTGAACGCAGTGGACACACCAGTTGCGAGGATCGTTTTTATTTAAAACATTAACGCAACTCATTGTAATTAGCCTTACATCTAGGGGGCTGGGATGCATTCGCACTACAGCCTCAAGTGTGCGTCACATCTCAGTCAAGTCAAGGCTGCTTTGTCAATTCTTCCACATATACATATAGAGAATTGAAATTGCGTTACTCTCAGACCCTTGGTGCATACTAACAGTAGAACATAAAATACAGATAGATACAGATTAAATATAAATTAAAATACAACTATACAAATATACAAATAAGGTAATGTAAAAAAAAAAATCTCTGAGTGTAACCAGGGTAAACACAACCAACCCGCGCTCCCCTCCCCTGTGTTCGACTTGGCTCGGACTGACTGTGCCAGACCGAGCGGTATTACAGTACCAACGAGCGCTAAAGCGAGCAACTGGCCCGTGCGCTTTCGAATCGCTCTCGCGGATGTCAAACACTGATCGATCTGATCTGCCCCACACCTCTTCTAGTCGAACACACTGGCTAGTGCTGCAGGCTTATTGGCTCACTGACGCTGATGAGATTAACCCCATTAGGTATCGAAATTTGGTACTGAACGACAAGACGTTTTTCAATACTCTATGGTATCGAGGCATTTCGGTCGGTGCCTAAAAAGTATCGAACTCAATACCCAGCCCTAATTAGAGTACATTTTACAAGAAAATATTTCACATGTAATTCAATTTGTTACGTTGTTTCTTTTAAATTATTTGTGAAATTTACTCCGTTTCTGATTAAATGTTTTTAAGCCATTTTGTTTGAATGGACAGCAGGAGGTTACTGTAAAGAGTTTCCCATGAAGCCCCCCTGTTGATACATGATGCAGTCTTTCTAAGTCCGTCTCCACAGGAAGAACATCATGAAGCCCTTTATTCAATGCTAGGAACTCTAAGATATGCAGCATTTCTTAAAGTACTAGTAAACAACCTCCAATCCCTCAAAACACGGGTAAAGCAGTTAAAAGCCCCCTATAGCGTGACCAACAGGTGGATGTAATGGTTCTCAATTAGGATTATCGTCATCCACCCACTCCCATCTTTCCCTTCTGCTGACCTGCACAGGAAGTTCACAGCAGGCAGCATCTCAGCGGGTGGTTAGGACTTTGTAAATCTCTTATAATTTAGCATTTCTATAAATAGTTACCGTAAAGCTCAATGTGGATTAGTCATGTATACTGTAACCGGTGTGATTTACTGCCGTCAGGCATGAGGCTGGGAAATTATGCTGACGCTCTTATCTTGTGTACTTAAAGTATGAAGTGAACATACTTTTTGCAGTGCGACGTTCAATTGATTCTTTTCAGTGAATCAGCTGAATCAGTTGGTGAATCAGACTGATTCGCTCTTTAGAGTCATAGGTCTGAATCATGGACTGAATCAACTTAGTGAAACACAGGTTGTTATGTCTGACTGGAGCTGAGAAGCAGTACTGTTATTTGTACTTTTTGAAAAGAATGAAAGCCAAAAAATACAAGCTTGTAAGCAAGTAAATAATTACATAATTAAATCGAATCTTTTGTACCTATCAAATAATGTGTCAAGAAGGAGATGCTAAAAATATCAACTGATATTGCATCCAAATAATACACTCTACAAATAGATCAGTTCAGAAAGATCAAGCGCATGGCATTGTGGGATACAGTAAACTTGGGCTGTATACTGCGATGTTACAAATGTAGGTCATGCATTTAGAAAATAATTTTGCTGTATTATTTATACACTATTATAGAATTTATGCATTTTAAATTACATTTTGGATGTTTTCAGATTGCATTTTAATTCATTTTTAGGAGTTTTTATGTGCTTGTCATTTTTGTTAGTATAATATTCTAATTTATAATATTCTACATTTTTTATTTCAGTTTTAATTTCAGTAAGTTTAGTACTTATTTAATTGCCAAAAGCGGCAGTTCTAATTTTCTTTTTCATTTTTCATCTAATATTTATATTTTATTCTATTTCTGCCTTATTTCAATGAATGAAAACCATGCTTTTTTAGTTTTGGTTAACAATAAGCATACTGAATGCTGCGTTGCTCTGTAAATGTTGAAACAAGTCATACCCAATATTGTGCAAGACTTCTTACTGAAATTATACAACACTTATTCTGGGAGAAAAACATAAATCCACATCCAGTTGCCTCTGGACAGATAATTTTAAGGGGACGTGATACGGTCTACTATCAGAACTGAATGGGAGAATGTAACACTTTAGCCCCGCCTTACAGTTAAAACAGGCCATCCCATTTTTCATAGGCTGTGTGGTGTGTGTGTGTGTATATGTATATATATATATATATAAAGATATATATATATATATATAAAACCAACCTTAAGGTCCTCGTCATGTCTTAAGACATTATGACATAGTGAACAATTGGACTGCAGTTTTTTGGGGGTTTTTTTTCAAATTAAAGTACTAAAGTATATTATAGTATATTAACAGTTTGTTTTAACTGGATTTTTCACAGTTTGGAACTGTGGATTAGAACCAGCTTCAACTGACTGTAGTTTTCTGATTGATGTACTTGACTGTACAGTACAGTAAAGAGGAACTGCTTTGGCGGAAGTCCAGAGGGGGAACCTGGCATTAACCAGACTTCTTTATTTTATTTATTTCTTCCCCCTGAATCTTTGTCCTGTATCTAACGGTTCCTCTCCCGCTGAAGGAGCGTGTTCATGAATCACGTCGCTCCGTCTGGGTCTGTTTCTGGGATGCTGCTGACTCACATCTGGAGCTCTCACAGGCATCTGGTTCTGATCGGGACAAACCCACTCGCTTTCTCAGCACGCTCGGGGTCTTTCTCTCTGCGCTGCTCCATCCTGTCCCTGTGCAGCACAGGAAGCGCATGTGGATGATGGTGGCCTACTGGAATATTAACGAAGGTTCGGCAAAGTCAGCAGGGCGTGTGTGTGTGTGTGTGTGTGTGTGTGCTTTATTCACAGCACCCAAAGCTCCATTCAAACTGAGTGAGCCAGGTTTTTCAAAAGCAGTACAATAGCACATTGTGACATACAGTTGTTGTGTACAACATTCTTTGCAGTTGAATAATAACAATAATCACAGTAGTGCACAACGTTGAGTGTCCTCTTGCTCTATTAAAATGAGGAATATGATGTAACACACTAATGTTCAACTGTTACAAATAGTAAATATTCATATTTACAAATAATAATAGTCACCAAATGTTTTATTTATTATTTTTCGCATTTTTCTTGTCCACTAATCGATAATCACAAGATTGTTTAAAAATGGTAAGATTGTGGTGGTAAATATCCTAAATGTTGTTTATCAGGTGAAGATAATAACCATTTTAGGCAACACACAGATTTTTGCCCATTATGCCAATTTTGCACTAAAACACCTTAACTTAATAAACACCTTAACTTACCTTATTAATCTTCTAACTTGTTATTCAATTAGTGCATTGACATGTCTATGTTTTTCACAAAAAAAATGTAAGAAAACCCAGATATTTTCAAAGTTCTTGCATTTTCTTTTCCCGTTTGATTTTCAGAGTTTGCATATTACATTAATTTTTTAAACGGGTCATCCAGTCAAAATTTGGGGTTGTAACTAACTATATGTTTTATAATAGTCTTTGCTTTAATGCTCTGCCATTCAAACATTTTGTATAAGTATTTTTTTTTTTTTTTGAGAAGTTTCTTATGCTCACTAAGGCTGCATTTATTTGACAAAAAAGTTAATAATATTGTGAAATCGCTGTTTTCAGCTATTTCACAATAAACTTGCCTTGAATTACCTTGCCTTTCACTGAAAATAGCTATTTTCTGTTTTAATAGGTTTTAAAATGTATTTAAAAAATGTAATTTATTCCTGTGATGCACAGCTGAATTTTCAGCATCATTACTCCAGTCTTCAGTGTCACATGATGCTTCAGGAATCATTCTAATATGCTGATTTTATGAAACATTTGTTTATTATCAGTGTTGAAAGCAGTTGTGCTGATTAATATTTTTCTGAAAATTGTGATACATTTTTTAGGATTCTTCAACAGCGTTTGTTTGAAATATCTTTACTCTATAATCTTTACTGTCATTTTTGATCAATGTAGAGCATCCTTGTGGAAATAAAATGATTAATTTCTTTTTTAAAAAATCTTAACTGACCCTTAACTGTATTATAGAAAAACAACACGATTTATCAATTCCGGCATTAAATGCTTCAGGCTTTAATGGCTCATTAGTGTGCCCGTGTAATTGTTTAAGGCTTTCCCTTCATCTGTGGCATGCTTCACTGTTAACATTGAGGGCTCTGATCTCAGAAGTCTTGGGTTGCGTTAGGCTAATGAGGCTTGAAGGAACTTCCTCTTCCCGCTGCAGGCCTGTTTGCACACTGATGCAAGCTCGCTTCCCAAAAGACCTGCTGCCGCACTTCCCAATAGCGCTAATATACTCGACCACATCCATCATTTTATAACAGACTGGATCTGACACTTACTTTCAAACCACCTTGGTTTACAGATTGTCTTTTACTTTTGCAACAAATGACTTTGTTAGTTTAATATGAGTATTCATTTACTCACAAAAAACATTTTGCATGTTTACATTGTTAATTATATACTTCCCCTGAAATTGAATGAGAAATGAAACAAGTGGGCGCCACCATTGTGCTTGAATATGCCTTTTATACTATCGTTGTGTATAATGATGACCTGTGCTGTAGCTCCTTCGCATGCCCTGGCGTATACGCTGGTTTCCCCTACACAAGAAAGTTGATCAAACATCCTGGTCCTGTTCAGGAGGACACCATGGTGACGTCTAGAGCTTATTTATGAAACCCACTTTTCAGGAAGCACCGGGAGAAGGAGAGATGAGCATAACCTTGACCTGTGGCCTCCCTCTGGTTTGTTTTGCTTTTAGCTTGGACAGTTCCTGGTGTTATTATTTGCTCTGTCCTAGAAATTCTGCGGAAGCTATAACCTCATCCGTCCACTGATGGCAAACCAGAAGACCACAAGGTCAGTCCCTTGGGTGCACACTTATGTGTGTGTGTGTGTACCTGTTTTTCTATTCTGTTGGGGACTTAAACCTGATACCACACAGAGTTATGGGGGGGGGGGGGGGAAAAAAAAAAAAAACTTTCGTGCTGGTGGGGACCTAATTGAGGTCCCCCCCATGTAAACAAGCTAAATAAAACCACAGAAGGAAGTTTTTGAAAAGCTAAAAATGCAGAAATTTTTCCTGTAAGGGAGGTTTTAGGGTAGGGTTGGTTAGGCAATCTAAAATACGTCTGTACATTAGAAAAAACCATTACGCCTTAAGGAGAGTCCCAGAAGCAGCTGACCATATGAATTGTGGTGTGTTTGCGGCGTTTATTTTATTAATTTTTTTTAACACATGGTATAGCATTTTAATATCAGACATTTTTGAGTTGTAACAATAAGTGAAGTTAAGTGACATGTGCCAGTATGGTGACCTACATCATAATTAGTTGCTCTTCATTTACCCATGTCCAAAGTGCACCACCACAACCGTGCACACCCGGAGTAGTGGGCAGCCATTTTTTTTTGCTGCATCGCCCGGGGATCAGTTGGGGGTTTGGTGCCTTGCTCAGGGGCACCTCAGTCATGGTATTGAAGGTGGTAGAGAGCACTTTACATTCACTCCCCCCACCTACAAACCCTGCCAGTACGAGACTCAAACCCACAACCTTTAGGTTACAAGTCCGACTCTAACCATTAGGCCACAACCTTCCCCCCCAATAACAAAGAATATCGCATTTTACAGGCATGTTAAAAATGAAAAAAAACTTAGTGTTTTATTATTTATTTCTGTATTTGACATTTAATTTATTTTATCAGCAATACCACAATGTCGCTCACTAGTTTGTAATTTTGAAGAACGATTTTGCTGCAAAAGATCTCCGCAAATCTCACTTATTTTTATTTTTATATAGACCTTTTTTAAATTTTATTTGAAGGCACTTGTATAATTTTTGTTTAATATCTGCCAGTTATCGGGTTATTTCAATACAAGATTCTTCATCTTGTCAGCTATTTGTTATTTTGCAGAATGATTTTGCAGCAAAATAGATCTTCAGCAAATCTAAAAATGAATGTATTTTTCATACTGTCTATTATAATGTTGTCATGCCTGAATTCACTTGTAGCATTTAAAAAAACGATTGTTTTTAGTGATTTATTTTTAATTTATACTTTATAATTACATTTTGAAATTTTTTTTTAGACATGATATAGAATTTTTATATTGGTCATTTATCGGTTATTGGCAATAACAATAACATAGTTTATCGTCTTGTCAGCAGTTTGTAATTTTGCAGTTAAAGAGATCTTTTACAACTCCTGAAACTGGTTTCAAATTGCAGCAATGTGCATTTCAAAAGCCATTAAAGAAATCAAAATACATATTTTGTGTCACAGTGAAAGTTTCAACTGCTCAGTCTGTTCTGAGTCCGTTTTAGCAGCTTTTTACGGGATACATTTCCAGGAACAAAAACTCCCCGTGTCTGGTATGTTGTTCCAGAGCCCGTCCAAATTACAAGTGCAGCCCACAAAAATGTAAGATCTCTCCACAGCTTCCGCAGTACCAAGATGCGAGCTCAGAGATTCTTTTATGTGCGATTTTTGTCTTTTTTTTTGTTTTTTTTTGTTTTTTTTTTTTTTTTTCTTTGTTTCCACTCATATGGTCAGAAACGGCAGCAAAAATCCTCATTCCCTCGTTTTCATTGAGCTCTCTCTCTCTCTCGGATGAGAGTTGGGAGTCTCTTTTTGTAGTCTCTCAAACCCCGGCGTGTTCTTGTGAGTCTTTTCTCATAGCCAGCGACCCAGCGTCCTCGATCTTGTCTCAGCCCAGCCATGAGAAGTGCGTCTGTGTGTGTCTCTCCACATCTCCATTGACATTTTTGCACGCTGGAGTCACGACAGACAACCCTGAGCTAATATAACCTCAGCCACGTCTCCAAGAGCTTCACATGCTGAAAAAAACACTCACTGTACTGGCCCTTCGTCGTCGCCTCCTGTACCTCCAGTTTGGGTCTGATATTTCAACTACATCACGTCCTTTCGCCCCAAGTGTTAGGTCTACTGCTCCAACCAGTCTTGCATTCCTGATATGCCATTGCTTGAAAGTTAAATGGAAACACTGTAATGTGAGAGATGCTGTGTGGAATGCGCACCAAGCGCTCGTCTATATTTGTCGTACTTGGTGTGGAACAGAATTATGATACGGATGTGGTGAGAATGAAATACGTGCCGCGAAAGGGTTAACTATCCTTACTTTCCCCCCCCTCCCTGTGATGGGCTTTGTTTTGTTGTCTGGTCTTCACTCCTGAAGTGTCCCGTTTCCCCATCTGCGGTGCCCTATATCCATCGCAAGGCCACAGTGCAAAGAAAGGGGCGTGGGGGCCGTATACTGCAAACACGTGCGGCCTCCTCACTTTAATGGACAACCCGCCGAAACTGAGACCCCTCAGAGTACTGTGAGACTAAACTGCAGATCGAGAGGGTCCAGCACAGATTGTTTTTTTGTCACACATTTGCCCTTTTTTTAATGTATAAAACCATGTATCCCTGCACTTTGTGTATTCATTTATTTTTATTATAATAATAGTGTACTTTATTGATTAGACTACATTTCAAACTTTTTTCTTAAAACAGAATCTTTTAGAAATTATATTATTTAATTATAATTAAAAAACGTAAAATTATATTTTATGGTTATAAATTAGATATTTATTAATACATGTGTCAATGCATATTTTTTTTGTAGTTTATAACTCTATACAACATTTTATTTTTAATATCTGTTGATTCATTAGTTTAAACACGCATGCAAGGTAGTTTGTATTTATTTGTAATTATTAGCTGGGCCACCGTTGTGCGAATTTTTTATTTTATTATTTATTTTTTATATATATATATATATATATTGTGTGGATGTTATATATTCTTTTTAGATAAGTTTGTTTTATATTTTTAAGTAATTGATATTACCATATTCAGTTTTATTTTATTTGAAGTATATAAAATTGTTTAAATCTGAAATGTGTTAGTTGATAAATATGTGGCTGTGTGTTTTTTTTGTGTTATAGATATATATATTATATCTATATATATATATAAGTATTTTACTTTTGTATATTATTATATATATTTGAGCTATGTTTAATGCTATGTGACGTGTTACATGAGATATATAATATATTTGCTGTCCTTTCCATATACTTGACACATGTCCCTGTGAGACTATAGTGAGCTTGATGTACAGTATTGTCTTTTTTGTGTGGCTTTGTGCTTTTCTTCAAAAAATCCTTCCGGTTTTTTATTAGACTGTAAAACACCATTAGTCACATCCTCTCGTCAATCCACTGATATCATTTCTCGTTTGTCACATCCGTTATTTACTCAACAGTTTGCTGACATTGCAGGTACCAAACCGTGTGATTTTTAAAACGCAGCGGAAAATGGCTAGTTTGTCCAGATTGTAGCCTGGCTCAGGAAGGATGTTGCGGGTCAGAGCTTGGAGTCCGGCTGGCGTCTGTCCCTCTCAACCTCACGAGACCCGAGCCTGGTCTGTGGCCCCGTCCTTCCTCCAGTCAGGCTTAAATCCCAGAGGATTCGCCCATAAGCCCCAGCGTTGTGCTGGCCGCTTCCAGGCTTTAGCATCGACTCTTGGACAAACATGTAGCGGTAATGAAATCCCACTAGACTGTGACAGAGAATACACGGTTAACAGCTTATGCTAACAGCCTGTCAAAACCATGAGAGCTGTAAAAATAACAAAGCTAGAGCAACAATACATAGTTTGTTACAGAAAAAAGAAATTCAGGAATATTTATTCTTTAGCAAACCAAAATTAAAACTTTAAAGCGATAACGACCAGATTAAAAGTTTATTTGGCTTCTTACAATTTTCTAAGAACGACTTAATTACCTCTCGTCAGTTTTAATGTGAGAGAAAAGCCATCAACTACAGAACATTTAAAGAGTTCACCAGAAATTGGAAGTTCTTCCATCATATATTCACTCCAAACACTATATGACTTACTTTCTTATGTAGCGCTAGGGCTGGACGATATGGCCAAAACTTATATCACAATATATTTCTTAATTTTGGTCGATACCATATAATTCTGATAACGATATGAACCCAATATTGTGGGCCAAGTACGCCCACAACGGATGTCTATACCTACAAACATCTGAAAAATGAATTTACCAAGTCTATGAAACCTCCTCCTAATATTCCATCTCTTCCGTGTCAGGGCTTTATCTCCTGATGCAGATATGCCATGGACATCAGGAAGGAAGTGATTTCACGCCCCTTCTGTGGAGATTCACTCTTATGTGTCCTTCCTCTTTCATTTCCTCAGATCGTATCGAGACAATATCATTATATAATGAAGCTAGAAGAACATGCCATTTGAGCCACAATGTTTTCTTTTTTAAACTTCTTGAAACTCTGTATCCATGCCACACAACTACTATAGACCACCTCTTGGCATTCCCACCGTGGTCTGGTGTTCAGTGGCTGCACAGGAAGTGGCTCTAAGCTTTCCTCCAGTGCTGCTCAGAGGTGGGTGGTAGAACATTCCTCCAGCGACGGCTGTGAAGACACTGTATCTCTGCTCCGTCAGATAACATGCTGTGAGCTGTGTGGGGTTGTGGGAGTGCAGTCTATCCTGAATCATCTCATTTAATTTGCTGCAATCAAGTATCCATTAGACTTTTCTTTGAAGATGACAAGAAGTGTCGCACATTTCAGTGGATTAATCTCACAAAACCTGTCAAGAACTTGTATTTTACATGTATATATTTTTTTCATAATTATGTAAAAAAAAAAAGAAAAAAGAAGTAATTTTCATGACAGCTAGGCACATTTCACTGTTTTACAGTAATTATAATCATCTTTCTCAACTCTCAACTCAACTCAAACTTTATTTATAAAGCACTTACAACACCACGACTGGAACCAAAGTCCTGTACAGAGAAAGATAAGGGGGGGAAAAATAAGAATGATAAGAATAATATAAAAACAAAGGAATAAATAAATGTAAAAAAAAAAATTAAAAAAAATAAAATAAAAAATAAATAGTGACACAAATATCATACACGCTAAAAAACATTGTCAAAACTAGAGAAAGACAAATGAGTTTTTAAGCGAACTCTGAAAAACACCCAAAGTTGGAGAAGTTCTAATATACAGAGGAAGGGCATTCCAGAGCCTAGGAGCTGCCACAGAGAAAGCACGATCCCCTCTACATTTTAGACATGATCGCGGAACCATTAGGAGTAGTTGTTCATTTGAGCGCAGAGATTTGCTGGATTGACAGACACTAATTAAATCCGTAACATAGTCAGGTGATAGACCATGCACAGCCTTATAAACATACAGCAATGCTTTGAAATGAATTCTGTATCGTACAGGTAACCAATGCAGTTTGATTAACACAGGAGTAATATGCTCTCTCCCCTTTGTACTTGTTAAAAGTCTGGCAGCTGAGTTCTGAACAAGCTGCAAACGAGAGAGAGAGAGCTGATTCAAACCCAGATACAACACATTACAATAATCCAAACGAGATGACAAAAGCATGCACAACTTTCTCCATATCTATCAAGAGACGAGTATGGAACTCACTCTTAGAATTGACCTTCGATGGAAAAGCTATTTTTTAACAACCGCCTTAATTTTGGTCGGTCCAATTTGACTCAGATCAAAGCTTACACCAAGGTTTTTTTACACATGGACATTTTTCTTCCCAGGAAAACTGCCCCAGGCAGTCAAGATATCCTTACCCCACCCTATTGTTATACCAAGTAAAATCATCTCTCGTCTGTCTTATCTTCATTCGCTTGAAGAAAATTATTGCGCAACCACCCGTAACGCTCTGTCAACATTGAAGCTGCAGAGACTGCAAAGCACTTTTATGGTCCTGTTTCAATGTAGTAAATTTTGTGAATCCATCCAGCATACAAGTGCATTAATGAAGCCCAAACTTTTCAAAAATCAACTCAATGTCAACATATACAGATAAATAAAATTTGTCCCAGAATCGAGCCCTGAGGAACCCCACAGACAAGAGGAGCAGTAGAAGATCTTTGAGATTTATTTTTATTTAACTTTCTACTTTTTGTTTTGAAATTCTAAAGATAATTGATAAGAATGTTGCTTACTTGATTTAACAATATATTTTTTTTAGTATATTCTAATAACGTTTCACTCTTAATAATATTTAAAATATGAAAATAAAATGAAAGATGCTGACAAATAAGAAATTTCCCTGTTTTCTAATAGAATAGAATAGGAAAAATTAGAATTTTACTATACATGTACATTTTAGATATGATTATTTAAAATAAAATGAAAATTAATTCTGTTTTAGGACCATTAAGATGTTTTTCCATTTGACATTATTTTCAACATTATATTATGTAATCATATAATATTTTACATGTATATTTTAAATATAATTGTTTAAACAGGAAAATTAAGTTTGTTTTAGGACCATTAAGATATTTTTGCATTTGTGACAATATTTTCATTCAAATTCAAATATGTTCATAAATTCATTTCCCTGATCTACATCGTGAATAATCATATTGAGAATATTTTTACTTTTGACTTTGTTTGTAATGCTTATTAAATATAATTGAGGAAAATATACTTAATTTTCATGAAAATAGTGTCAGTGGGGGAAAAAACTTCATAAAAACAGGATTATACCATAACATAACATAACTATGTGTATATTTTAAATGTAATTAAGGAAAATTAAGTCTGTTTTAGGACCATTAAGATATAAGATATTTTTCATTTGTGACAATATTTTCATAAAATTTAAGTATTTCCCTGATCTACATAATGATAATCATCATTGAGAATATTTTTACTCTTGACTTTGTTTGTAACTCTCATTAAAGATAATTAAGGAGGAAAATTAATTGCCCTGAAAATAACGTCACAGTAGGGGGAAAAACCTTAACAGGATTATATTATTTCTTACTTAATATTATAATAGTCCATTAATATAATATAGTCTTATTTATTTGTTTGTACTCATTGTACAGTGTATCATATAGAGTTAATTCATTGAGTGACTTTTGGTGTTTGTGTTGTCAGGAGTGTTGGCTTCATAACAATCTGATCTCCATCTGCTCTGACCTGTGAGAATGTGTGTGTAACATTAGTTAAACTCCCACACTGCACTGCACAAACGCCTCCTGGACGCATTAGCACCTCAGCACGTCTGGAGACGTTTTGTGACATCACCTCTCAGACAGCAACAGATTTTTGGCGGGAAAGCGTCCGATAAAGCGAGGGCCGCTGTGTTTTCTCACACATGATCCTCGCAGGCGGGTTTCGGAGCGGCGATTAGGGGATTGTTTGCACGCACACGCCAGCTGGGTTCACTTTGCCCTGCCAGAACACCACTAAACACAGATAACTCATGGTGTATCTGGCCGTGGTGGCCTCGCGGGGTCTGAATGGGGAGGGGTCCGGGTGGGCCGCTCTCCTCTCATTTACTCATGACACATTTTTGATGCTTGACTGCACACTGACCCTTCCAAAATCAACACGCTTTCGCTGAGAGACGTCTGAGAGCTGACGTCTCCACTGAGCTGGACGGCCCTGTCCTCCACACGCCACACACCCATAAAGCAGGCTAGAAAGGAAGCCCGCTTGGGTTAAATCCATCTGTGGCTTTTTGGAGACTAAAACCAGACCTGAATTACAAAACAAACACAGACGCAGCGAGTCATGCAGCTGTAGAGGAGAGAAGTAGTGTCACTGATCGATGTTTAAGGGGATATTTGAGTCATTATCACAAAAATAAACTTTGCTAGAAAGTGGGGGAGTCTTTTTATCAACCTGAAGTTGTTTATTTTGCATTAGTGATACTTGCTGTACATTATCTTGCTTGCTTGTATAATCTTTCCATTTATGCATCATTGCGTCCCTACATGATAGCAGAGGCTTCAAATAAATGAAGAAAAACTAATAATGTAGAAAAACTGACAGCCATTAGAAAATGTAATGGCTCAAAAATGTGCATTAAAAACATTGTGATACTAAAAGAATTTGTCTTTTGAAGTATAATGCATTTTAAAACTAAATAAAATTATTATTCTTTTTTTTTTTTTGGTCAGTGGCCGAAAAAACAGCAAACAAACAGATCCAAAATGTTAAAGCAATTAGTTATTATATAGTTATAATTGATTTTTACTTCATTTTTTCCCCATACTTTTCAACCAGGATTTTTTTTTCTATATGGTCCACATGCCACTATTAATTAAATTATTCTGCATATTGGCTACATTGATGCAAATTCATGGATCATTGGTCATTAGTACACTGACATCGCATTTAAAATGTTCAAAGCTATTAGTAAAATACATTAAAAACCAAGAATATGTAATCATAATTTAACATGTTCCTATATAATAATATTTTTGCAACCAAAATTTGCAGTTAAACCATTTTTATATATGTGGAATTAGCCATTCAATTATAATGCATTTTAATATACCACTAATGTTGCTTTATTAATTCAATTATTCTGCACACTGGCCTCATTTGATGCACATTTTTCATTTATTTATTTTTGGTCAGTGGCCATGAACTCGGCCTCCAGATAGATTCAAAATATGTAAAGCAATTAATTAGCCTGAATGCATTCAAAATCTATTTTTAAAATGATCAAGACGTGTTTTTTATGCATTTCAGTCAAGTGTTTGTAATCTTTTTTTCCATATGCTCCAACTTAAATAGCACATTTGAAAACAAACAAAAAAATATTCACAGAATTTGCTTTTGAATTATAATGCAATTTAATATGCAATAACAACAACATTGTTGTGTTAGTTCACAGTGGTCATGATGATTCAAGTTGTGCTCTGTTTTTGATCATTGGCCATCAATTCGATGACATCAACAAAATATTTAAAGCAGTTAGTAAAATTCATAAAAAATCTAATTAAACATGTTCATACACTGTTAAAGCAATATTTTTTTTCAGTATACACCAATATAGCAATTAAAAAACAATATTTGAAAGCCTAATGTGCATTAAAACCATTGCGATATTCACAGTTGTCTTTATAATAAAGCAACATTAATGGCATTTTAAAGTGCATTATAATTAAATTGTTCTGCACACTGGCCACGCTGATGCACGTTTTGCTCTGTTTTTGGTCAGTGGCTGTATAGCTGGAGGCTGCAGGAGAATTAAGGCTTTTACTGAATTTAAAAGGTCCAGACATGACACTAGAGGGGTTTGTACGAAAGTCTAGAATTAGGGACAACAACAACCACCACACACACACACCTTCTCGTCTGGGACGACTCAATTTAGACACCCCGGGTCTCCCACTAGGAGGCACTCAGAGCAATCATTCAATCAATACTGAGCCCAGTGACGTCATCATCATCAGACCCTCATGATGACCTCATCCGGATGGAGACCCTTTTAGCAAATCTGTTTGCAAATGGGGGGTACAATTCCATGCAGTTGGATATAGCTGTTGCAAGTGTAAACAATGAAAAACTATTTCCCTATGGAGTGTGAGATCGTGTCTGAGGAATACAGGGATGTGATTTTTGGCACATTAGTGAGTAATTTGAAAGCGTCCGCTGGAGGTATCTCTCATTATGTTGGGCTCCAAGAGAACGAGGGTTGTGCCCCTTTCAAGCTGGTTACCTTATGGCAAAGCGGTCAAGGTCAGTAGTGGGTTGCAGTTCACCCTTACGAATAATCACACACCAGCCATCAGCAGGACGGAAATATTGTATTTTCATGAAATTCTTTCTATCTGGTCAAATGGGGTCCTAAGGAAGGTACGGGTCAGTACAATACCAGTATGGTGCGATTTGGGGACCTGAACAACCCTAATACAGCTTGCGTTTTCCACCACCAACAGTTTACCCAGTATTAAGTAGCGGATCGCCGAATAAAGCGCGATCAATAAGCACAATCTGCCTTTTTGTACAATGCCAGTTTTAATGAAACAATTAATAGCCATTATAAAAGTATAAGTAAAAGTATAAGAGGGGCTTATATAAGAGGAAAATAAAGACAAAAAGCTAATACAAAATTCAGTCAAACGTGGGTGAACGTGCTACAAAAAGTCAGCGCGCCTGTACTACGGTGAAGGTTTCAAAACAGGTAGTCTTAGTTATATTAAACAAACTGTGTTGCTCAGCCAAAAGATATGACTAGGAACAAATAAATTGCGATTCATGAGCCACGAATGCCTGTTAAAATTACCCAAATGGAAGTGTATCCGTGTTAATTTTTCAATCAGAGGACATCAGAGGCCAGCGGGCAAAGGTCGGAAGGACTAGCCGATCTAAGCTCGCTCTAGGTAGATTTAAAAGAGCACTGGCGGCCCGCTTGTCGTCTGGAGCGCCAAAAATCTGGCACTACATTTTCTCGCCTAAAAACTCTAAAACTACATTTCATAAAACTAATAACAGTAATATTTTGAAATTACGCGGGTTAAGACAAGAACGAATATTGAGAAACGAAACGGATATTGTCTGTGTGAAAATATTAAAATACAGTTTAGTTTTTTTGGTGTTTGCCACTCTGACTGAAAATAGCCCACCTCAGCGCAGCAGAGCGGAAACGAGGAACAGTGAAGGAGAAGCTTTATCCCCTTGTAGCACGCAAAAGTGACCATTCTAGTCAACCAATCAACATTCTGCAGTGAGTTTAGCTCCACCCTTTTGGTACCCTTTGCTGTGCTAGGTACCCCAAGGGAAGGGTACCAAAAAAGTGGTACGGTAGGTTCGCTGTTTTGGCACCATTCACAACTTCTGACAATGGAAACGGACATAATTGCGTACTGTACCGTTACATACTAACCATATCCCGCTCGAGGGAAACGGCCCTACAGGAATTAACTTGTATTGTGATTGTTTTGTTTTTTTGTTTGTATTAAACCAACATTAGTGTAGGGATGGATTGGATAAAAAAAAAAGTTGAATAAAATTTGTTAGTCTGTGATTGTGTTAATGGTTATTATTTTGTTTCCCTGCCCACATGGCCTTAGTTATATCAACAGTGATGTTGAAAGTGGAGAACGTTATAAAGAGGAAAGTCAAAAAATTTTCATGTTGTCCTTAAACCATATTTCTATTGTATTCTCTTCATTTGCAAGATCAAGTGATCTAGTCAGAGATAACGGGGTTTATAAGTGTGGGGTCGGCCTACGCAGCGGTTGCCATGGTTACAGGCCCGGGGGCAACGTGTGCATCCATCCTGGGAGTGCCATGTGCAGTGAGCTGGGAGCGGGATGGCAGCTGTGCTTCTGCCCAGGAAACACATCAGGAGGTCAGACAGCTGCAGGACACTCCAGATGAAGCTCAGCAAGCCATGAGACATTATTTAAGCTGGGCCTGGGTTTGTTGTCAGGGCAGGATTCCCAGAATGAGCAAATGTTTTGGTAGGGATAAAAACAGACTTTATTTTGGTGCAGGTTATACAAAGAATGAACAAAAACAGTTGAATTCAACGAGAAAGCAGCATATTAAATATCTTTGTGACACCGGTTTGTGATAGAAGAATGATTTTTCATTTTCAGAAGAAGTGCTTGTCCGTGTAAAACCCATCACTGTGGATGATGGGATGTGTAGGTGGTTGCCCAGGACATGCTTGCCGCTGCAAAAGGTGTTTTTTGAGCGGAGGTATGGAATTGCAATGTGAATTCCAGGGATTGTAATGTAACTTTACGGGATTTTTCGGCTTTTTTTCTTGTCTGTGAGGCAGAAATCGTAAGGCAGTGCTTTGACACTGTCATGTTAATTCTGTGTGTGCATGTGTATTTTATCATTTGTAATAATAATTTATCATAAATATCTGTATAAATATACATAGTTTTACTTAAATAAATTTTTTTAAAATGTCCACCCCACCCCCGCTGTGTGTTGTAAATTATAATGAACATATATAAATTATTAGTTTTTTAGTTCATAATAAGTTAAGATATTTATCTTTTTTTCAAATTTGTTAGACTTAATTATAGATGTGTGTGTGTGTGTATGTGCATGTGTATGTTATCATTTATAATTATTTTTCATTGAATTTGTTTATATAATATTTATATTGTGTTTTTTAAGAATAGGTGTGTACATATAAAATACAACACTAGTTTTTTTTTAGTTCGTAATAAATATATTTACATTATCTCTTTTATTTTGTTCCCAATTTGTAAATGCTTTTCATTATAGGAGGTGTCTGTGTGTGTGTAGTTTGTTTTTAGTTCTTTATGTATTTCTTTTAAGTTTAAATTTTTTTGGAAATTGTTCTACTGCCATAAATATATAAACACAAATATACATATTAGAAAAATTTGAAAAAAATGTCAAAAACCTGTAACTGGGGTGGTTCCTTTTAGGCCTAATGTGTTCACCTAGGTAAATATGGTAATGTTCAAGGTAGGGTCAGGAGGGTGTGTGTGTGTGTGTGTGTGCCTAACTGTATGTGTGTGTACATCATTACACGGCATAAATATTTAATATATGTATATACTCTATAGTATATATTATATAATGTGTACGCAAATTTTACCAGACGTTTTTAGAAACCTGGTCCATATCAATACCATCTCGTGTGACACAAGGTTGTTGTCTCGTAATCGAGGCCACCAGTTGCTTCTGCTCTAAATGAAGAACACGTGCATCAGCGCAGCCTCACTCAAACACGTCACACGCAGAGCACAGCGAGAGACAGAGAGATCACTGACTGTATAATAGTCTGAAAAATAATGCAGAATGCATTTTCTTGTCTCGAGCGCTTTTATGGACGGGGCTCAGTGATATGGCTTAACATAAAGCCTGAGGCTTTAAAACAGCCTTACAGTTCAGAGGAAAAACCTTTCTCATGCAGGAAGACTGGACAGAGGGAGGAGACGGCAACTTGTAGTTTCAGCCCTTCTGAAAAGAGAAGGACAGATCTGATTGGTCAGTTGTGTTCAGGACTTGTCAGGATGACCATAATTACTAGATTAAAAGACTTTAACTTTTGAAGCTGCTGTCATTTTGGTTGTTTTTACATGTTGGAGCTACCTTAAAATGGCAAATTGTAATTTTACAAAGATATGAAAGGTTTTTACTATTCAGAAGCTCATATTTACAGTAAATCCTGCATGAAAGCACCATAAAGTCACACAATGGCTATGTCTTATTTGCATACTCGTGCATACTACAGTATGCACTAAAAAGTGTGTACTTTACTGGCTGTGGGAACGTACATACTTTTGAGTGTGCAGTCAAAATGTATGCCAGAAATTTGGAGATATTACCATCCTGATAAAAGCCCAAGTTTTTTTGCATATTGTTTGTGTTACTATCTCATCTAGGAATGCAAAATGTAATTCATACTTCACGTTTACATTTATTCTAATAAAAACTGCAGTAGCAGCTTCAGCCTTGGGTTTTTTTAGTCTAAATTTCTTACAAGTGGAAAATCTGCCTCTTGCCTTGTGCAAGGGTTTGTTAGTAATATTAGCCAAAAAAGTATGTTCTTTGAAAATCAACTGGAAAAATGAACATTAGACTGTAGGAATTATTCCACAATAAGCATTTCATGCTACCTTTTTATCGCGACCTCACTAAATGTCACATGACCTCAATATGTTATATATTTGCTTGATTTTATTTCCTGTCTGTTCAACACTAATCCGGATTTTGTTTTATTTTATTATGAATTTTATTTTATTTTATTTTTGTCACATGGCCTTATGTTGCATATTTGGTTGATATTATTTCCTGTTTATTCAAACTAATATAAATTTTATTATGAATTTTTATTTTATTGTATTTTATTTATCATTTTATTTTTGTCACTTCACTACGTGTGTCCATCGGGTTGCAGTAAGTGGGGGTTCCAGTTATAATATGGGGATGAAATGGTTATTTTGGCTTTTTGAATCCCAGGGTTTTATGGTAAACAAATTAAATTATTTATTATCCAACAAGAGTATATATTATATATATATTAATATATATATATATAGTATTTGTCTATTTAGAATTATTTTAGATAAATCAAATTCAAGAAAAAAACATGTTAAAAGCGGGTTGAATAATTCACTTTACATTGCATTATGGGATTATGCAGTGTGTTTGTTGTATACTATACATTTTAGCAAATGTAGTTGTCATCTAGGTATTCTGGGTAAAATTTAGCGAGTATGAATTCTGAATACTGCAAATATTGTACAATTAGTATGTCAGTGTGATATTGTGAACATTTTTATTCTCACAAAATATTTCGAGTCAATACGAAATGAAGAATGAAATGTAGATCCTATGAAATCTGCTGTTAATTTGCTCCTTTCTGTGCCATTCATCAAGTTGCGAATGTGGAGCCGAAATAATTTACGTCATCATCTGTCTTGTGTTCCAGGGCTAATATTGATGAGGTGGAGACGGAGGTGGTGGAGATCGAAGCCAAGCTTGATAAGGTACAGTAAGACGCTTTAAAGCAGTCACTTGACCTTCTGACCCCGTCAGAGCACATTTAGGCCACATGTTTGAAAATCACAGCTCGGATTTGTTAGAAATCACATCTAATACCTTCTGAGACCTCTGTAGCCAAACACTGACATCAGCCGCTCCCATAACAAGGTCAAGCGGTCAAGCTCAGGCTTTACGGATCATCAGTGTGTGCAAATGCTGGTGTAAATCCAGCAGCGAAAGCAGAAAGCAGGGCAGTTTGTCATTAGAGAGCAGAAAGGGCATGTGTGGAGAGACTTTTGTGGTATATGAGATTGGAGGAACATTGTGGATTAATGTATAGCGATGGTAATCCTGTTTAAATGCTGTAAAGATGGCTGAACGTCATCGACAGGAAAATCTAATAGTGTAATACAGGAGTCTAGTCTAGTGCTCCCAAGACACTAGCCTTTGGGCAGTTGACATGACGTCAGTCAAATCTAATTTAATTTAATTTAATTTAATTTAATTTAACAAAAACTAATGCACAACATTTTATTGTTTTTTTAAAATTTTATTCCAATTTAACATGAATTACATTTGCCTATATTAATAAAATTTACCTCTTAACATTTTGGAGTCCAATGAAATAATTATGTGGTTGTATTGTTATTTATAATAATTTTTAGATAAAGAAAATTCAATTTTTGTGATCTTTTTATATTTATTTTATACTAATTTAATATGAGTGAAGGTTTGTCTTATATTAATTAAATTGACCTGATATTAATACAAAAAAATGATGGCAAGAAGTGGTGACGAGTTACAAGTTAATCTAAAAAGATAAACACATTCCTATGTTTATACATTTAATCTAAAAAAAAAAAAGGACCATTCATGAGAAGTGAAGGTGAAATAATATTTAAGAAGTGTTAATTGCTGGACAGATTGTAACAAGCAATATGTTTCTCTATTCCTGCGTCTCCATCTGTCCTGAAAAATTGAGTGAAAGCTGCCAATCCAGATTACAACTGTTACACTTGTAAAACGTCTTCTTTGGTAATTATTATTATTTTTTATTCCTGAAATTATCAGGATTTGAAAACAAATTACTTAAAATTAATATTTATTATTATAATAATTTTTTTCAATGTTTTATTTAAATTTATATTTTACTATAGAAAAGTCCTAGTTAGTGCAATAACAGATATGTATATGTATGCATGTGTATGTGTAGTGTGATATGCATGTTTTAGGCGCAGTGATGCAGAGAAATGAATTGGTCTCCTCTTATGCATTTGGTTTAGTTGTTTGTTGTTTAGTGCTTCCATGCATTTTAATCACAACAGTGTGCAACTTTTGATAATTTCATCAGGCTCTGCAAAACAACAGCTTCAGCACAGACTTCTGATCTCATGTGACTTTTCTCCAAGGAAACTGAAAAGGAATCTTATTGTTTGTTTTGCATATGTAGGAAACTTAACATTTGGAGTCTTACTCACAAAGAGTAAATGATGCATCTCGGTCTATTTTTGCATGACAATTTCTTGTTAGTTCTCGCGTCTGGCTCTTCAGATGTGGAGTCTGTGGGTCTGTTCAGCAGCTGTGTAGAACAAGGCTCTCTGTGTTTGTTAGATTGACTCATGAGGAGAGTCTGGGAAATTAAGAGATTTTCCCAAACTCATATTTTCAGCTGGATGTGCGTGAGTGGACGCAATCGAAACGGCACCTGAGGTAAGAAAGAGGAAGATAAAATACAGAAGAAAGAGCAAAAGGGAACTAACCGGACTCGAACGTGGAGACAGACACATGGAGCCCATCTGAGAATGTGTCCCATCAGGCACAAAGCAAACACACAACCACATGTGAAAGCCCTCCGCTGAGTCTGAGATGTGTGGCATGTGCGAAAGTGGGACATTTTTGCCTTGGCCTTTACATGTGGGAACTGGTAATTGGCACATTAGTGAGGAGAATTACTGCACAGATGAGACCGTGCCTGTTGTGTGTGTGTGTTTGTGGGATTTAAATAAATATTTCAGGTTTCAGTTAACCTAATGTTTATATAAATGTACTGCATTGATATTTTTGACTCGTAAGAGAAGTGTGATTATAGTAATGCTGTTGTAATGAAAGGCTACAAGCTCATTGTTATGATTTTAGACAGAGCCGATCCTAGACTTCTGGGGGCCCTCCGCAAAACTGTGAATGACGAGTTATGAATGAAAGAAACGCCTTTGTCCGCTTGAGAAACGGTGTCTCTTCCGTGGCTCGGTACACTTTCAACTCGTTTTTTTGTTGTCTCGAGTAAGACACTGTATGACATTCACGTAACATGATTTGAATGATTTTTACGTAGAAAGGGCGACAGCACACCACATTAAAATAAATGACATAACCGCTGGCCAAATTCAAAAACGAAACTAAAATTAAATCCTCTTTGAGAGCAAGGGGGCCCCTGGTGTTTCGGGGACCCTACGCAGCTTGCATACTTTGCGTATAGGGAGGATCGGCTCTGATTTTAGACAACTTTACAGCTTCGGTAACAAGTTTTTTTTGAATACTGAAGGATTCATTTAAATGCTTTTTAATGAACTAGTCTGTGTTGCTGAGCAAATCTTGAAGTGAACACATTTTTCTTGTTTCCACCTATATAATAAAATGTTAATAAAATGAGACCCATTTCAAATTCTTTGATAACACATAAAAAGACACCTACACTCTTAAAAATAAAGGTGCTTCAAAAGGTTCTTCAAGCGATGCCATAGAAGAACCATTTTTGGTTCCACAAAGAACCATTCAGTCAAAGGTTCTTTAAAGAACCATCTTTTTTTACCTTTTTGTAATCTGAAGAACCTTACTTTGCCACAAAGAACCTTTTGTGAAACAGAAAGGTTTCTTCAGATGTTAAGGTTCTTTATGGAACCATTTAGACAAAAAAGGTACTCTATTGGCATCGTGAAGCACCTTTATTTTTTAGAGTTTATTGGTCAACATCTACAGTGTAAATGAATCTTCTGCATGCAAGACGAACCAAAATCCCCACCATTAACGAAACCAAAATACTAACAAAAATAGCGCTTTTCTAATAGTATAACAAAAGTATTTCACATAATTAGAATGTAATATGAACTAAAAAATGGAAAATTTTAAATAAAGAAAGGATGCAAAAAGCATACTTTTAAAAACATTATGTAAAAAAAAAAAAACAATTTATGAATCGATTAAAGGAAATGTATTAGAAGAGAGGCAAGTCACAATAACATTATAAATCTTTTATCAAATAATTGTGTTTTGCTACAAAACGTCAAAGGGTATTAATATTCTGCTCTGTCAGCGCAGTTTCTGCTGATACTCTAAAACGCATTACGCATGGATGGCTTATTGTGTCTTATGTTAACCTCTTTCTCTGTCTGTTTTCTTTAATAGCTGGTGAAGCTGTGTGGCGGTATGATTGAAGCTGGGAAAGCATATGTCACCGCCAACAAGCTCTTCATCAATGGCATCCGTGACCTATCCCAGCAGTGCAAGAAGGACCAGATGATATCGGTAATATTTTATTGTGTGTGTGTGTGTGTGTGCCGTTTATGGGGTTTGAGGAGGACACAAATTTGTATAATGACATGGGTATGACATAGGTTTTACAATGAGAAGGTGATTTATGAGGAAATTTTTTTCAGTGTCCCCGTAATTCAAAAGGCTTATAAATAATTCAGAATGAGTTTTTTTTTAAATCTAAAAATGCAGAAAGTTTCCTATGAGGGGTAGGGTTGGTGTAGGCCAATCGAAAATACGGTTTGTACAGTATAAAAACCATTACGCCTATGGAGAGTCCCCATAAACCATAAAAACAAAACTGTGTGTGTGTGTGTGTGCGTGTGTGTGTTGTGAGTTTGCTTTTTTTTGTATGTCAGTTCTATCACCAGAATCGTAAGGGGAATTGTAGGAAATATGGGTGGCCTAAGATGTATGGAAGATTCTTGGAAGATGTCACAAGATGTCTGCAACTAAAACCATAAACAACACATTTTATTAGGGGTGTCCCTGACTAAGGATTTTCATAGTCGAATCTGAATTTTTTCCAATCTTGTCGATGGTCGAATCATATGTTTGGGGGCGGGGAGCAAAATACATTGCCAAGAGACAGTCATAATTACTGACGTTAACACACAGTGAAAATGTGTAACGGATGCCTCGCAGACACAAAAATTATTTTTTATGTTTTGATTAAAAGATAGTTAAAATTAAACGTCAGCGAAACCCTAAGAATTCACAACTGTTTTAAAATTAGTTATTAATGTTCTGCATTTCTGTTTTGGAATCTGCGCGCGCTGTAAGATGACCAGTCGAATGGAAGCCATAGCAAGTTTTAATCAAGGGATTTTAACTCATTGACTCATGGTAGAATTTGCTTAGTATATATAACAAATAAGTTAAGATTCGAACTTATAGGCTATCTGCACAAAATGCCTCAAATGCACATGAGCGTGTCTGCGCGGCTTTGAATGAACTGCTTTTGTGGATGCGTTCTTCATGCAACAACATGCAGAAACACGGCAACTACACCACAGTTATAATAGTGTTCTCATATAATGTTATGATTAGACAGAACAAGCGTAAGGCAGTATTATGCATTGTTGTTTGGTCCTGCTGCGCTGAAGAGAGAGCCTAATCACTGTAGTACTACAATGAAGCGCTTTACTGCAGCGTAACTCAACCAAATGTATCTTATACGAGATGAAAAAATATGTACACGATATATATATAAACCGGCTGAAAGGTTTTAAAATCACTTGTACCCTACCTGATCGAAAAAATCCAGTCTTTCACTCTGCCTGTCAGTTTAGTCTTGTTAAAGTTTTAAATCCCTGCCGCCAAGATGCTCCTCTGTCGGTCACGGGTTATGGAAAGTGAAACTTAACTTAAATCTATAGGTGAGTGATTCTATAGTTGCAGGTACATTTGGTGTCCGAAGTCATAATTTTTTTTCTGCTTTTTTTCAAATGGTTATATTTTTAATTATTTTAATACTGTGTTACTCATTGTTATGAATTACAAGATGTTACAGTCCATAACAAAATATAATATTTTCTGCAAAAAGTGTCTTAAATAGCTGAAAATCATGATTTCTTGTTGTCCGAATTAGTCAGTGCATTTTTTCCATCATGTATCATTGTGTAATCAAAATATTTTATTGTACTTTTCTTTTTGTAATATTTCATTCATTTTATTTATAAAAGCCCTAAAGAGTCATTTACCTAATTCTACAACATTATTAAAAATAATAAATAAACTTTATTCTTATAAAAATAGGTGTCCGTAAATCTTGCGTCAACTCTGTTACCGTACCATACTTTGCCTTTAAATTAGTGGAATTATCTCCCACAACTATGTAAGATACAGGAAATGATGTCACTTTCCCTCATTGTTAAGATCTGAAGCACTGAAAAGTCGATGTGCTATCTCTAAGAAAATATTTTAATCTAAAAAGTTGTTTTATAAAGTGTCAAATCTGTTACCACAATATCAAAAGGAAAACAGATTTTTTTCATTGATCACACTTTGTGTTATTTAAAAGTCTTTTAATCATGATTTCATTAGTGCCATGTGCTCTTAGCATTTATGCTAGCAAGTGGAGTTTTTGGCAAAAAATAAAAAAAATTGTCAATTCTGTTACTGTCGAACTCTGTTACCAAGGTAGAGTAACAATTCTGACAATGCGGTAACAGAATTGACAGTCCATCGGACAATTCTGCCAATTCTGTTACTTTACAATTCTGTTACTTAAAGGGTCAACTCTGTTTATGAACTATTTTCACAAAAAAAACAATAAATTTGTTGTTTAAAATCCTAATAAACATTATTGATTTATTTTTGCACCCTTAAATATTTCAACAACATTTCTTTTTTTAACTGGATATTGTATATAATACATTTTCAGATGAAAAATATTTGCTCCAAGTGGACGGTTCTGTGAAGACACAGGTATTTTTTAAATTATAAAGGTATGCATAGGTGAAATATTATATCAGTTTCAAGTGATGGAATGTAAGGACTGTTTGTCTAATGAAACAAGAAGGATCTTTCCTGTTATGATTTATTGTTATTTCTACACGTTGGCTAATTTGTCCGTAACAGAGTTGACAAACAATACCATAAAGACATCAGTTTTTTCATTAAAAGTAAAAAAAAAAAGGAAGGTCGTCGGTAGTAACTTGTGTTTGGCAAGCACTGAATTGTTAAAATTAAATATGTTTTCAATAAGATACTGAAAAAAAAAATCTGTTAGTGAAAAAGTTTTTTTCTGAACTTTCTGCAATGCCAAATGTATCTCCAATTATAGAACCACCCAGGGGTGGTTGGCCTTTATCACATATGTAAAAAATATTGATTTACTTCAAGTTCTTTATTTTCAGTTCTTATGTACAGAATATTCCTAATAGGATGTAGAAAAGTATGGGAGGGAAAAAACCAGTAGTTCTTTGTGAATCAGCTATTTGAGCAACCCAATATAGCCAAATAAACATGAGCATTAAACACCTCGGCGAAAGTCGCTGTGAGACTGGTATTCAAACACAGGCGCACCCTATAGAAAGCATCGAATCTTGACTCTTATTGCGGGGTTCACCCCTAGTTTGTCTATTATACAAAATGATACTTTAAAAATTGTAACGTTTAAAACTGTTATTTTTTGTTTTTATTTCTTTTATTAGGTAGTCTATATTAATTACTATTATTTTAACTTTTGGTTGTGTTTATTTCAAGTTTTTAAAGTGTAGTAATTGTGATTACTATATATTAGGTATTTATTTATTATAAATACTAATAAATATTATAACAATAGTATTAAACATAAATAATAGTAATATTTGTTATTAATTAATTTCCATTTAATTATATAATATTATATATTTATTAATTTTAGATTATATTATATAAATTACAGTTATGAGTAATTGTAATTTTCAATATTATATAAATGTAATATTATAATAGATAATATTTTGAATTGTTTTTATATATTATTTACATTTATATATTTAATTAAATAACATTAATTTACTTGTTTATTATTAGTTTTCATTATATTAATTGTATTATTTTATTTATCATTATTTACCACTTATTGATTACATTTATCATTTATTATTTTTTTAAGTAGACCTACCATTTATTCCAAAAATTCAAAATCTTCCAAATTCACAACAATAACACTGATTCAGTGAGTGAGTCATTTGGCTGATATTTGACTTAGTTTATACTTCTTTTGGATCAATTCATTAAAAAGAACTGTCTCATAAAAGTCATTCATTCATGAATCAGACCTCACTGCGTGCAACCAAAGAGGAGATTGCCGTAAGAAAATGTATAGCCTCTCTCATCACATTCTTTTGCTGTGGCGATGTAGATAAACAGTATAGACGTTCAAGAACTGTTAGCAAAACTGTACACCATAAATCACTCCATTGTAGTCATTTTTCAACCCTAAACTCACGTCTGTTTTTAATTGTGAGCTCGTTACTGGCAGGCTCACTGACATGAGGGCGTCAGGCTGCTGTTTTGAGTGTCTCAGACACTCTTTGACCCTGATTAGACATGGATTTAGTCAAAAAGAAGCAGGCCGGGGCTCCTGTACTCTCTCCTTTCTCTCTGTCATTAGTGCCAGTTGGGTTAGACTCATTGCCGCCATCTGTAAATGCTATTAAGAGTCTTTTGGCTTCTCTTTCCTTGTACCCAGCTGACTAATGTTGAGCATCTTATTAAAACCTGCTGCTATTTGCATTTTCCACTGTAAAAACATCAAGACCCACAATTACATTTCCATTTTGACAAAAGCTGTTGCACGCTCAGCGAGGCTCGTTTTCCTCGTCGGACGGACTCTACATGGACCAGAATATTTATAGATGATGATACGAGAACAAACATGCTATTGAATTACCAGTACCTCATAATTCATTTTTGGTCTAGATAATGAAAATGACCACATTTGAATTCTGACGACTGTGACCTGTTCTTGTGTTTTCACAGGACTGTCTGGAGAAGTGCGGCGAGAGTTTGCAGGAGATTGTCAACTACCACATGGTACGTCTGCTGTTTTTCTCATTTGTTTCTCCTCCGATGAGTGACTGTGGGATGGATCCGCTGAGAGCGCCTCACGGTGTCATCGTATCGTGAAATGTTACTGTGTTTTCCCTCATGTGTCGCTCTGCTCTAGTGAAGGAAGGGGCCCTGGTCGTGATGTGTGTGAATGATTTAACGTGCTGCGAGGCTGTGAATCATGAATGATCCTCGTGTTGAGTGTAAATCATATATGATGCTCTGTCTGTTGTTGTGAATGTCTTTTCTGGTCATAAGAGACGATAACTAGAGCAGCGGTTTTGCTTCAGGACCTACATTTTATATTTGACATCAAGTGGCGACGCAAAACAGTAACAGAATTGTGCAAAAGCTAAAAAAAAATGTCCTTGGGATCAAATACTAACATTTAGTATATTATATATGTAAATACCAAAAAGTACACATAGAACTAATGTAAGATATGTGTAATATTTCTTATGTGTGTGTGTATAAATAAATATATATATATCTATATATATATATATATATATAATATATATACTGTGTGTGTGGTGTATATAGTAATATATACTATATTTAAAATAAAGTAATATACCTAAACTGAAGTATTGTGTTATATTTAATAGTTATAAGTAGATATAAATAGTAAAATAAATTGGTAATATTCATATATGTAAGTATATTTAATATAATCATTATATAATTACATTAATAATTTATTTATATATATATAATATATATATTATAGATCTATAATATATATATAGTAATAGAACTAAACTAATGTATAGGGTATATTTTATGTGTATGTATGTGTGTGTGTGGGTATAGTTTTATGTACTGTAGCATACATTTAATATATGTATTTATACAATTTACATTAAATTAAAATATGTTCTCACACTACTTGTATGTATTATGGATCTACCATTTCAATATTATATACTCAATTAGTGTTTTGTATAAAACTAATGTTTATTATTAATTACAAAAAATTATAATGTTATAGTTAATTTATATACATTATATTACATATGGGAATTATATGCAATATGCTTAATTTTTAATGAATTAGTCGCACTAACTACTTCCTGTCTAAATGTGTTCAGATTGCTTGGTTGTTTTTCACAAAATGAGTGTGCTGATCTGAAGAAAGGTTTATAGTGTGTGTGTATTATATGTATATGTATAATGTAACATCAATAATTCCATTATTCCACAAATTCTACTTAACAAATAACCTTATAGCTTTACTGAACAACAACAAAAAATAGATGGAGAGGGTTTTGGCTGAATTTTCATGTGTAATACTGTAATTAGTCTGCTATTATCTGTCTTGTTTTCCTTTGGAAAGCTCTAAGCAGCACGTGTTAGGGAGGGACATGACTATTGTTAGTTTCTAACACTCATCTGCTCATTCTATAAGTGTGTTGTTTTCCAGCTCTCACTGAGGTGTTAAATCTGACCTGTGCACCGCAGACTGTCAGTCTGTGAACTCACTGCCCGTTTGATGTGCTCTTTCGAGAAGTGAGCACTGGGTCTTTAGAGAGGCCAGCAGAGCCACATGGAGAAATGACATCACAAACGAGGTATGGCGTGGGTCAGCAGAGGCCTGGGAACTGAATCCTGCTGTGATGGGTGTGTGTGTGTGTTTGTGTGTGTGTGTGTGGTGTGTGTGTGTGTGTTTGTGTGTTTGTGTTGTTTGTGTTGTGTGTGTGTGTGTGTGTGTGTGTGTGTGTGTTGTGGGCAAGCACTAGTATGTGTGCAGTGAGGTATAACCATGAACGCTGAAGGTCACTTATAATGGATGCGAAGACAAACACATTGCATCACAGGCACAAAGCACTTTACCGTGAGACAAGCAGGGATGTACACCCTCCATTATTAATATATATTTTATATTATCTATCTATAATTATATAATTTCAGTCTTCTTTGCTCATATTTCCAGGGGACTAATGTTCGACCTTAACTGTGTTATATTGCATATATTATAATTATATTATTATATTAATATATATATATATATATATTATAATATATATATATACATTGGTATGGAAAGTATTCAGACCCCTTAAATTTTTCACTCTTGTTATATTGCAGCCATTTGCGAAAATCCTTTAAGTTAATTTTTTTCCTCATTAATGTACACACAGCACCCCATATTGTCAGAAAAACACAGACTTGTTGACATTTTTGCAGATTTCTTAAAAAGAAAAACTGAAATATCACATGGTCCTAAGTATTCAGACCCTTTGCTCAGTATTTAGTAGAAGCACCCTTTTGATCTAATACAGCCATGAGTCTTTTTGGGAAAGATGCAACAAGTTTTTCACACCTGGATTTGGGGATCCTCTGCCATTCCTCCTTGCAGATCCTCTCCATGTCTGTCAGGTTGGATGGTAAACGTTGGTGGTCAGCCATTTTTAGGTTTCTCCAGAGATGCTCAATTGGGTTAAGTCAGGGCTCTGGCTGGGCCATTCAAGAACAGTCACAGAGTTGTTGTGAAGCCACTCCTTCGTTATTTTAGCTGTGTGCTTAGGGTCATTGTCTTGTTGGAAGGTAAACCTTCGGCCCAGTCTGAGGTCCTGAGCACTCTGGAGAAGGTTTTCGTCCAGGATATCCCTGTACTTGGCCGCATTCATCTTTCCCTCGATTGCAACCAGTCGTCCTGTCCCTGCAGCTGAAAACACCCCCACAGCATGATGCTGCCACCACCATGCTTCACTGTTGGGACTGTATTAGACAGGTG
This sequence comes from Sinocyclocheilus anophthalmus, assembly GCA_018155175.1. Taxonomy (NCBI): domain Eukaryota; kingdom Metazoa; phylum Chordata; class Actinopteri; order Cypriniformes; family Cyprinidae; genus Sinocyclocheilus; species Sinocyclocheilus anophthalmus. Next base: position 242,570 of record JADLZN010008867.1, on the reverse strand, counting down.
ATAAGCAGTGCCTGGTTTTCTCCACACATACCTCTTAGAATTAAGGCCAAAAAGTTCTATCTAGACCAGAGAATCTTATTTCTCACCATCTTGGAGTCCTTCAGGTGTTTTTTAGCAAACTCCATGCAGGCTTTCATGTGTCTTGCACTGAGGAGAGGCTTCCGTTTGGCCACTCTGCCATAAAGCCCCGACTTTTGGAGGGCTGCAGTGATGGTTGACTTTTCTACAACTTTCTCCCATCTCCCGACTGCATCTCTGGAGCTCAGCACAGTGATCTTTGGGTTCTTCTTTACCTCTCTCACCAATGCTCTTCTCCCCCGATTGCTCAGTTTGTCCGGACGGCCAGCTCTAGGAAGGGTTCTGGTCGTCCCAAACGTCTTCCATTTAAGGATTATGGAGGCCACTGTGCTCTTAGGACCCTTAAGTGCAGCAGAATTTTTTTTGTAACCTTGGCCAGATCTGTGCCTTGCCACAATTCTGTCTCTGAGCTCTTCAGGCAGTTCCTTTGACCTCATGATTCTCGTTTGTTCTGACATGCACTGTGAGCTGTAAGGTGTTATATAGACATGTGTGTGGCTTTCCTATTCAAGTCCAATCATTATAATCAAACACAGTTGGACTCAAATTAAGGTGTATAACCATCTCAAGGATGATCAGAAGAAATGGACAGCACCTGAGTTAAATATATGAGTGTCACAGCAAAGGGTCTGAATACTTAGGACCATGTGATATTTCAGTTTTTCTTTTTTAATAAATCTGCAAAAATGTCAACAATTCTGTGTTTTTCTGTCAATATGGGGTGCTGTGTATACATTAATGAGGAAAAAAAATTAACTAATGATTTTAGCAAATCTTGCAATATAACAAAGAGTGAAAAATTTAAGGGGGTCTGAATACTTTCCGTACCCACTGTATATAAATATATATATGCAATTAGGCATGTCCAAATGTTTGCATTAATGATTGCATGTTTTTCATGCATTTAAAACATTTTCTATTTGAATAGACTTGTGCTTAAACATTTTTTTTTGGATAAATATAAAATTGTTCTTGAATATTTCTGTGCAAATATATATTTAAATAAAAAAATTTTACATGAAAATGCATATGAATGTGTATAGTTAAAATTTTACTAAACTAATTCATAGTTAATTCATGACTTTATTATTCTAAAATGTGAATAAAAGTAATAATTTACTCTAACTTTAAGTGCTTTATTTTCCTTTTTTGTTTTCATATAAACACTTTTTTGACCTACAGTATTGATAGATGATAGATTACACAATTTTGGTAACTAAAATAAAAAAAATAAGAGCTGTTGTTGAGAAATTAATGTTGGATGTTGAATTATGGGGAAAAATCTGGTATTATTGTCAAAAATGTAATTTGGGGGAAAATTTATCAATTTTATTATCACTTAATTTAAAATAGAACTAAACATTTTTTGTCTATACTAGACAGCCATTATCACAGAATTTATTTACACATTATATTTGTGAATTTTGTATATAGGCATTTCTATGTTCCTAAATGGAACGATGTTTTTCTGCATCGGAACAGAGATAATAGAATGAATGGAATTTACCTGATTTCAGGACAACATGTTTATTGAGAGATAGATAGGAAACGAATCATAGTGATGTGAAATGCTGTGATAGTATGTGAAGAGGAAGATCTTTGAAAGAAAGAGGGGTGTCTAGGGAGTTGTTTGGGAAGTTCTCTTTCCTCACCTCTTTATCCCAACAATATAGGAATTGTCTGGAAAGCGGGTGAAGGGATTGTAGGGTGAATGAGGGGCTTTTGCATGTTGGAGGTATTTGATGAATCTCACGTTCTTACAGATTGTCCGAAATCTCGTGCAGAGACAAAAGTCACTAACCCACTGGCATATCAGTGTGGCTACTTGACATTTTGGCATTGTGGGTACAGTTAACCTTTTGGTTAGCCCTTCATACTGTTGTGTGCAGAGAGCAGGAAATGCAGGGGAATTTAGCACAGGAAGAGCACACGCGACAGTAAAGCCCAGTCAGGACATCATTCAGCATAGCCACACGCTCTTGACTTTTACACAGATGTGTTCAGAAAAACAATACAAGACAGGCAGGAAAACAAAATCGAGCACAAACCTATCACCATTTATGCATGAAATACCCCTTCTTTTAATAAGAAAAGTAATTATTATTATTATCTATTCATAATTTAATAATGTATCTATATTAAAATCTGTTGGTATTAAATGGAATTTTTTGTATTAACAATACTGTGTTATTTTATTTTATAATAAATGGGTCAAATTTATTTATTTTTAGTATAATTATAAAAAGGTATGTAGTTTATAATTGTCCAAAATTCAATGCATACATACAAATTAATACTTTTTAATGTTATTATTATTACGTATGTAACTAGGCATAATTGTTTAATTAATGTTTATTTATATCGAATAAATTTAATTTATGTGTTTAAAAAATCCATTGTTTACCGTGCGTGTGTAACCATTTTATTCTAATATGTTAGTATATAATACCATTAGATTTTAATTTAATATTATGAAAATGCATATTCAAAGCGCAATGTATATAAATTATAACTATTATTAAACATTTAATACACATTTAATTAAATGTATTTTATTTGAAGGTTAATTTCATGGTTATCAGAGTGAAATATTTTGTTATTAAGAAATGAAATTAAATGAAATGTTGGTTATTTTTATGTAGGGGCTTTGCATTCGTGTTTGTTTTTTTTTTTTCTTTTCTTTATATTATATATTATGTTTTAGTTCATAGAGCCAGATAAATACGCACTTATCACTTGGAAATGTATTAAACCACAATATGTCAGTCGGTGGACCACACACAGGGTGTTTCTCTCTCTTTCTGCCAAAGAACGAGACGGGCTTTGCTGCGACAGACGGGCGGTCGGTTGGGTTCTTGGTTTCCCAGAGCCTGCTGCTTCATTTAAAGACTGTTTGGAAGCAGGATAAGTCACTGACATCTATTAGAGCTCTGTTTAGTGATGAGCGTCTCGAAAAACAGAGTGTTGTTTTTTGCCTAACTGTAGGGGCCGAACCTTGACATGAGGCACAGAGGACCACAAAAGCATCGCCCTTCATCACCAAGCACCTTATTTGGGCCCTGCCAGAGTTAATGGCGCTATAAACCGACCCGCACTAAGAAAGAGTGAAGTGAACCGCTTAGTTTTAAATGTATTCATCTGGGGCGTAACATCAGAATCTGGCTTTACAGCTCTACTGACTTTTAGATCATATCCTGTTTGTGTTGTCAGTAAAATGAGGTAATTGTTGAAGTGGGATTATGTTTGCATTATGGATAGGAGTTCTGCAGGAAAAACTGCAGGTAATGACACTTGGTGGATTTTTCCTCCAAAATAACCACTGAAAAAAAAAAATTATAATAATTTTTTTTACATTTTTTATTTATATTCTGTTTTGTAAATATCAATGCACATTTTTAGTTATAAAAAAAATTGTGTTATCCAAATTAATTCATATACAGATAATAATTTATCATTTTATACACAATGTATAAATTATATTAAAGGGGTTCTATTATGCTTTTTCACTTTTTTAACTTTAGTTAGTCTGTAATGTTGCTGTTTGAGCATAAAAAAGATCTGCAAAGTTACAAAGCTCAAAGTCCACTTCAAAAGGAGATATTTTATTTAACAGAAATCACTTTTCAAAAACTACAACGAATGACTCGTTTGGACTACATCGCATATTTTCCTGGATTTGTGATATTACAAATATCGACGAATGGGATGAGACCTTGTTGAGCTGCACTAGAGAAGGCAACAGTGTTATCACTAATGTCGGCCACGTTAGCTTTCCCAAGGCAGATGAACTTAGAGTGTTTACAATCATCCAGGTTTAAATCACGATCAAACTGATTTGATTTTGACGCAATATTTACACTGAAGCTCACAGGCGGCTATGGTAAGGGGCATGACATTTCCAGACCAGGTGCCGAGTGCTGCCAATCACAACACACACTGGCCCAGCTAACCAATCACAACACACACTGGCCCAGCTAACCAATCACAACACACACTGCCCAGCTAACCAAGCACAGCACACACCGGCCCAGCTAACCAAACACAACACACACACTGGCCCAGCTAACCAATCACGCCACGATTGCACATGTTGTTTCCTAGGCATGTCCCAGCTAACCATCACAGCACACGCAGCGGGCCCATCTAACCACTCACAACACCCACTGCCCAGCTAAACCAATCCGCAGCACCCATCTGGGCCAGTCTACACAATCACAACACGCACTTCCCATCTAACACTGGCCCAGCTAACCATTCACAGCACACACTGGCCCAGCTAACAATCACAACACACACCGGCCCAGCTAACCAAACACAACACACACACTGGCCCAGCTAACCAATCAAGCACACACTGGCCCAGCTAACCATCACAGCACACACTGGCCCAGCTGACCAATCGCAGCACACTCTGGCCCAGCTAACCAATCACAGCACACACTGGCCCAGCTAACCAATCACAACGCACACTGGCCCAGCTAACCAATCACAACACACACTGACCCAGCTAACCAATCACAACACACACCGGCCCAACTAACCAATCACAACACACACTGTATTATACATATTTTATACACATTTGATACAGGAACTATTCGAGCCTTTCATTCCAGACAGCTGTGGCTAAAAATAATGTGTTTTTCGACCTAATATCTAGTATGAGAGCCTGTTCTAGTACACCCCCAAAACAAATCAAGACTTTGTCAAAGAACATTTATTCATTTAATTTCTGTTTTCAAAATTATATTCATTCTCTCTCTAAATATATATATAATACACAGTTAACTTAGGATTTTTTTATTTTTATATATGTGTGTATGCATGTATAACTTTTTTGCTTAACTTTATTTTATTCATTTATATTGAATTTGTTTTTTATTTTATTTATATTGAATTTCGTTATTTAACAATACATTTAGAAATGTATTTATGTTGTATTTAATTTTTGTTGTGAAAATAATGCATGCGTAATCTAAAGCTCTAATCTATTATAATCAATTATATTATTTAATATACGATTTGTGGTCCCCTTTATGAATTTTATTAGGCGCCGTGTCGCAGCTGTGTGTGTGGTTTGTTGTGTGTGGTGTGTTTTATGTGTGTGGTGTGTTGGTATACACATACACACATTTTCATTTGATTTAATTCATCTACGCCTTTCTATTGATAACTTTCTTATATTTAATCATATAACTTAGAAATATTAATTAATATATAAACAATTTTTAAACATCATATTTCCAAGCCCCAGTTTTTGGTTGTATGGTTGTATGGTTTTATTGAACACACACATTTTATTGTTTATTGTAATTAGGAGAGTTTTATTTGAATGTTGATACCGATCAGTAATAATTGATTTTAACAATTTAATTCAAGTAATTTGAGGACGTGTCTGTATGAAAAAATACTTGCTTTAAACACCAAAGATAAATACTGAATATTTCACAAATATGAATATATGCTTCAAATCTTTACAATCATAGTAAGCGTGTTCCTGCAGTCTGTAAATCAGCCCTGAAGGTCCAGCGCTGTGGGATCATCACGTCCTGGATTTCAGACTATGCTGCCTGTGCGAGGGATGTGACTGAAGCAAAGTATCTTGCATCACCTCCCTTTGTTTTTCTGTTGTTTCCTTTGCTCCATCTCCTCTTTCTCCTCCTCCATGCCCTGCCCAGCGAAGGTTGGACCTGTTTTTCCTGTTTCCTCCGCCGCTGCAGCGTGGCATTCGAGATCAGCTCAGGCCTTGTGCAGAGACTTGGGCTGAATCTCAATGAGGCAGAGGGCTGTGATGATGATGATGATGATGATGATGATGATGTGTGTGTTGGGAGGTCGTACTCACAGGTTTACATCCCATACAGCTCAGATTAAACAAATGCAGAGCGCCATCTAGTGCTGACAGTGGAGCAGTACATGCAATATTCCAATTTCCCATTATTTCTCAGGGTAATCAGTCATTTTTTGTGGCTGTTTGGTCTAAAATACTGTGCTAACCTTACCTTCTGAATCATAGAACAGTAATTTGTTGATAAGAATGTTGTTCCTGGATTAATATAGGATGTTGACTGGTAAACATTTCCTAATAAATGAGCTATTGCTGGCTGTGTTTTCTTATGAAATAGGCTTGTCTATTGTTGCACATATTCATTTATAAAACCGGATAAAGAGATACTCTGATGACATTTGTTCAAACTAGAGTGGCATTTTTATTCATGTTTATTTTTATTTTGTGTTTTTCAGATCCTGTTTGATCAAGCCCAGAGATCAGTCAAGCAGCAGTTGCACAGCTTTGTTAAAGAGTGAGTTTACTGGAATATATTTATACACTGCTGTGTTACTTACTCTAATAAGGAACTTATATTTTACATGTTGAAAAGCATAACAGAATTGTATCAATATTATCACTATTTTATCACTATTAATATTGGGAAGAAATCTTATTGCATTTTTTCTGATAAAAATTGATTGTGATTTAAAATGTTAATTTTTTTTTTTTTCCTTTATCCAGTTTTCAGTCTCAATTTCAGTTTTGCTTATATAGGATATAGAATTGTGATTATATATCATCCAGGAACTACTAAATAATAACAATATTGCCATATAATTTATTAAAAAATAAAGTTTAGAAGTATTTAATAATATGACATTATGATGGTTAATAATCATTAATTATATTATATTTATAATTATTTACAGTACAACTTTGTGCATGTGTGTATACTTATTGTAATATTATTATTTTTTACATTAATATTACACATGTGAAAGTTCTAACTAACATACAAGTTTATTAGCATGTAAACAAAAATGTGTTCATAAATGCTGCAGTTTATTGAAATCATAGTTTTAGTACCTTCTCTTCTCGCCATTAAAATTGCATGCATTAAAATATGAAAATTAAACTTGCTGATAATAATATTATAGTTTGTACCGTACACATTTTTTATGTGTATTTATATTGTACTACACATTTTTGCATTAAATACGAATACCTTTCAAGTTCTTACTAATATAAGCTTATTAGCATGTTGAGTTGTAAAAATATGAGTTCAACATCTGCAGTTTTTTATTGAATCATATTTTTAGGAGGGTTGGGGGGGAGGGGGTGGGAGAGTAAGCAAGGTCAGGAAAAAAAAGGGAGGGGGGTGAGGGAGGGTAGGGAGGAGGGTAGGAAGGGGGGTAGGTGAGGGGGGGAGAGGGAGGGTAGGATGGAGAGAGGGGTAACCGACCTGCTCTTCTCTGCTTTAAAACTACACGCATTAAAATATGAAAATTGAACTCACTGATAATAATAATAATAATTTATTTTAGCAGTACAACTATTTGTTTGTGTGTTTATTGTAATACTATACATTTTTTACATTAATATTATACATTTAAAGTTCTTACTCAAATAAAAGTTTATTAGCATGTAAAAGAAATGTGTTCATAAATGCTGCAGTTTATTGAAATCATACTTTTAGTACCTGCTCTTCTCTCCATTAAAAGTGCATGCATTAAAATATGAAAATTAAAGTCGCTGATATCATTCCGAAAGGTCAGAGGTGTGGAAGTGTGGCCCTGCCGTGGCCTGTTTTTATTTATACATCAGCAAATGTGAAAGCGTTCACGACCACACACTCTCTGAGGAGGGTTTTTTCATTATTGTGCTTCCCGCAGGCTGATTATAAATAATGATCTGACTTTCAGAGCTCATTAATAATTAATGTGTCCTGGTGGAGGATAATGGGATTCTTGAGAGCAGGTTCCTATTCATTTATCACAGGTGATCACTGATAATGCAATGGGCGGAAGATTTATATGGCAAAACTAATGGCATTTCAGGAAGACCGCTGCGATATGAAGCTTTATTAGCTCCACCTGATCGGTCATGTGCAATTATATCAGACAACATTAATATTTCAGACATATTTTGTTCAAATAAGCACAACTGCCTCTCATGCTCCCCCTGAAACTGCTGGAATAGGAATAGTTCACCAAAAAGGCCATTTCTTTCCGAAAACCTTCATTGAAGCCTCCACATCAGCAGCTTTGTATTCATTAGACTACTCAGATAATGAATGTCCATCTGTGCTTTCAGTGACGTGCGTAAATTCAAGGACACGAAGAAGCACTTTGATAAGATGAGAGAAGATTTGGAGATCGCACAGGTGAAGAACGCTCAGGCACCTCGAAACAAAGCCCACGAGGTGGAGGAAGCCACCAGCACCCTCAACTTCACCCGCAAGTGCTTCCGACATCTCGCACTGGACTATGTGCTGCAGGTAACATATAAACACTCCATCTCCAGACTGTTAGGATCAGTGTTGTGGGTAACGCATTACAAGTAACGTGAGTTACGTAATCAGATTACTTTTTTCAAGTAACTAGTAAAGTAACGCATTACTTTTTAATTTACAAGAGTTACTTTTTCAAATAAGTAACGCAAGTTACTTTTTTTTTCTAATTTATTGATTGACGGCTCTCCTGTCCCCATGTTGAGAGAAATCAGATGTTACTGTAGTTCTAAATAATATGAATATGCCTTATTCATCTCACTCAATAAAAAACCACACAGATTCGTATTCCTCAAAATGAATTCAATACTGCACCATATATGACGCAAACCTGCAATAATTTAAGGTTAAACAACACAAATATCCTTTATGTATTTAATCCCTTTATATTAACCAATGTCTTTGCTTCTGACATTCAATGATCCAGTTCAACCGTACTAATAAGAAAAAATTACTCTAGACAAACATTTGTGTGTCTTTTTTTTATTGCTGAAGTGTGTCGAAATTTCATTTTCTGCATTCTACTGTACGGACGTAAATGTGCTTTCCCTTCAGCCTGAGGCTTATTCATTTGGTGTGAAAAGGCTTTTATATTTGTCAAAAATATAACTTTTTTATTTTAAAAACAAGCAAGCAAGCCCTGCCCAGATTTAAAAAGTAATTCAAAAGTAACGTACCGCATTACTTTCCATAAAAAGTAACTAAGTAACTTAATTAGTTACTTTTTTATTGAGTAACGCAATATTGTAATGCATTACGTTTAAAAGTAACTTTCCCCAACGCTGGTTAGGATAGGATAATATTTGGCTGAGATACAACTATTTGAAAATCTGGAATCTGAGGGAGCAAAAAAATCTAAATATTGAGAAAATCGCCTTTAAAGTTGTCCAATGAAGTTCTTAGCAATGCATATTACTAATCAAAAATTAAGCTTTGATATATTTACGGTTGGAAATTTACAAAATATCTTTTTGAAACATGATCTTTACTTAACATCCTGATGATTTTTGGCATAAAAGAAAAATGGATCATTTTGACCCATACAATGTATTTTCTATTGCTACAAATATAGCCGTGTTTTGTGGTCCAGGGTCACATATAAGAGTGTTTCATATAAATCTGTTTTCCCAAATATAGATCAACGTCCTTCAAGCCAAAAAGAAATTTGAGATCTTAGATGCGGTGAGTGTCAGTGATGGTGTATGTAAATGTGTAGGTTTATTGTGGACTCTGCATCATCTGTATCTGTCCTGTCTTGTGCAGATGTTATCCTTCATGCATGCGCAGTACTCGCTGTATCAGCAGGGCTACAAGCTCCTGGATGAGATTGACCCCTACATGAAGAAACTGGCTGCTGAGGTGAGCAGTGTTCTCCATGTATGCTATTGATTTCTGTCTGAGCGCTGGCGGCAGAGTCAACCCACACTGATTCAGTTTGAAAAACAGACTCCAAGAGTGATTTTTTTTTATTTTTTTCATTTTTATTTGACAAATTTATTAATTATTTTAGAAAATATTTATTTATATTTCATATAATTTTGTTGGGTGTGGTGTGTGGGTGTGCGGCGTGCCTGTGGGTGGGTATGTGTGTGTGTGTGTGGTGGGTGTGTTTTGTGTGTTGGTGTGTGTGTGGGTGTGTTTGTGTGTATATACATAATATATAAAATATGTTTAATAATTAAAGTATACTGAATTAACTGCATTAATACTATTGCTTGTGTTTATATAATATATATATATATAAAAAATATATATAGATATATATATATATAATATGCATATAGTCATTCATTCAGTTAATTCAGTAATACTTTTTAAAATATTTTATTTTGCATAATTACCACCCAAAAAGAAGCTATTCCTCTGCCTTTATAGTCCATTTATCATTTTAGCGGTAATGTTAATGTCTTTATTATAACATTTTGAATTACATTTATAAAGCTTGTTAAATGAAAAGGCAGTATTTAAATAATAATTTCTGAATCTTTATTATCAATGTCTGATTCGTTTTTTAATATTTATTTATTTTATGTAATTAAAATGATATGCCAAAAATATAAGCCATTTCTCTACATTTATAGTCCATTTATTTTATAGTTTATAATGTCATGTACAGACCTTTTATTGACATGACATTTTGTAAGATTTGAACATGAATGTTCTTGTACAGTGTAAATTGATTTTGTTTACTTCAAACTTTAAATAAGTAAATACGATTAAATAAGCTAATTTTAATTGATGTGTTTTAATTTTGAGGTCACGCATTATTTTTGTTTGGAAAATTGCCACTAACTCATGTGAAGACCAAGATATAAAACTGAACAAAAAAAATAGTATAACATTATTTTATACAAGTTTTAAAAAAACTGAGAAAAAACCTGGATACATTTTTCAGCATCCAAAAAAGAAAAAAAATCAACCCACCCTCAAAATAATAAAATAATGTGGCATTCAAAATGTGGCAAAAATGATGCTGTGTGTTTAAGCCCTGAAACACATTCACCTCAGACCAGATCTGATTCCTGTCTAATTAGTTCATCGATCAGCCACATTACATCACTGACTTTAGTACTTAACTTACCATCACATCTGAAAGTGCAGTGCTACAACGGACAAGTAGACAACCAGTGCCTGTGGATAATAAACATGATCACGTTTTCCTAATTCACGAGACAACAACAAATGCAATGAGTGATTGTTCATCTTGTCACAGCTGGATCAACTGGTGATTGATTCAGCGATGGAGAAGAGAGAAATGGAGCATAAACATGCCACGATTCAGCAGCGGGTAAGAAACGACACACAAACACATACTGTATAAACAACATGGTGTAAAAAAAAAACCCTACTAAAGATACTCTGACAAATACCACTGTTGACTCGTGTCTAATGCCAGAATTAGGCTGTTAAAGATGCTAATCCTCTGAAGAAAGAAAGTGTTCAGTATTCTTCACTCTGGAGTTAGTGACGGAGGATTATTCATGCTTTAATTGGACTAGTCCAGTTACTAAAAGACTAACTCTAATTCTAAGCACTGCAATCAAACTTGGCAAAACTAGGTTAAATTAGAAGAAAACATCAAGATAAAAGCTGTGGTGCTCATGCCGCGATTCAAGTTCGAGTCTGGCCTGCATCGTATTCCTAACTTCATCATGTGTTCTCTCCATTTTCGAAACATTAAAAGGAAGACAGAATGTGGACTTTAGCCCAGAGTTATTTAAAGATACCTTTTCAGTTTCCTTCGGTGTTTGTACTCCTGTTCTTCTGGCAGGGGTAGAAAAGAGCTTCTGTCCTCGAATGTTCCTGTTATTAATGATGTTGGGCAGACGGGAAGTGGATATATTTTGGGCGAACAGAAAATAGAGCTCGCTGAAGTGCTTTAGAAGATTTTCAGCAAGTGCTCTGACAGCTCGGCTTGTGTTTTCTGACAGCTTCTGACACCTAGTTCGTCACCTTTCTGTAAAAAGATTTATAGACAGATATCTACAACATATTTGCTCCTGTATCATGATTCCATGGACACCTAAACTCAGACTTTGCTGCAAAGCAGATATTTCTAATAATTTATATATTCTATAATGCTTTTTAATTAATTATTTTACAATACCAATTTTACTTCTATAATTTTTATCTGAATTATATTTATTATTATTGTGTTTATTATTATTATTGACTCAATTGCTATTTTAGTACTATTTATATACTATGATTTTTTAATTAATTATTTTTTCATTCAATTTTAATTTCTATATTGAATTCTTTAATTATAATTTCTCTTAGTGTTATTATTTATTATTACAGACAGCAGTTATTTTAGTACTATTTATATACTGTTATAGCTAGCTTTTATTTAAATTTTAATAAAATTTTTAGTAATTTTATTATGTACCTTTTTTGTTATGTCATTTTCATTATTATTATTATCATTATTTTATATACTACTATTCAGGTTTAATTTATTTTTATTTCAGTTTTAGTTCCTTTTTAATTTAGGTTTTTTTTCCGTTTTTAGTGCTTCTACATAACTTCTTCTGTGATTTTTGCTTAAAGTTTTTTTTTCATCTAAATTAATATTTTAATTTATTTCAGGTTTATTTCAATTAGCAAAAATGTTTGTTTTAGATTTAATTAAAGAAAACAACCCTGCAAAACAGACTATACTGTATACTTCAAATAAATTACATCCTTGTGCAATTTTAGTTCCCTTGACAGATGCTTTTCAAGAGCAATGCTGCAAAACTCGATGAAAGAGATTTTTATGTTATTTTGTGAAGTACAAAAATATTTTTAGGTTATTAATTTTTCAGTCTACTGTAGGCAATTAATGGGAAATACTGAGTTTGCACTAAGCATAGTTAAAAACAACCTTATGAATTCAAAGCACTTTATTCTGGAAGTAAAGTTATGCATATTTTTATCCCAGTATAACATGTCAAATTATTTCTAATCTTCATTTTTTTCTATTTTCTTTCATATGGTGCTGGGATTGTCTTCATCCTGATTTAGACACTGTTACAGGTGAGCATTTTACTCTAAACCCCATCAAACGTGGCTGTAAACATTTTTTTGTGACTTTCAAGATGGAAGCTATAAATAATTCATCTGCGCTCAGATGGGTTTTTATGGGGGAAAAAGTGAGTTTTGCTCATAATTCTGACCCAAATCCTGTGTTGTGTAACTGATGATATAATTACAGTTCAGTGAGACTGATTGATTTGTACTAGACCTACAAACGTATCTGGCTTATGTAACGGCTGATGGCTGTCCCATCATCCTCCACTCAACACAGCAATTATTCAGTAGATGTTTCTCCCTCTATGGATTTTTTTCAGTTCCTTATTGCGGTTGATGAGAAGAGCAGACGTTTCTCTTTGTGCATTGTTTAAGAGATGCTTTCTGGGACTGCTTTGGATGCGGTAGATCTCAAGAAACGCTCGCGATCCATCCATCACAGCAATTACCCACAAACCGTGGTGACAGTACTGGGCTGATGGCATCAGAGAGGAGCATATGGTCTCAGAGCCTTTCAGGAGAAACTTACCCATAATTACATATGTTGTGATTTTTAAACCACAGAAGCCTGTTCTGTTTCTGGGTAATTGTCTAAGCTCATATCCTCCTGTCTGTCACAAATCCTCTGGTAGTTCTTACGAAACTGCTTGAAAGTGTTATGAAGTGTCTCTCTCACCGCAAATCTGTCCCTGAACATCAGTTAAACCCATTATTGACCCACAGGAATCGCTGGAAAGGGCAGAGCCTAATAGAATCTGAGTTACAAACAGGAGGACGTGATTGGAATGGATATTTTCTGTTAGCCTAGCCTAGCTTTTTTGGATGAAATGCAGTGCAATACTGAACATTTTTGTTCGATTTGTAACAACTGACAGTGTAAAAATGGGCCATAATCTGATTTTATTGGATAAACGTTATTGTTAGAAGTAGATTTTTATGTTTTGAGAGAATGTGAGTGGTGTAAAACCCGCTGTCACAATGCTATGGTGTTATATGTGGTTGCCAGGGCGTTGGTATGTGGTTACTAGGGTATACTGAATGGTTGCTAAGGTGTTCTGAGTGGTTGATTACTGATCCAAGTCAAAAGAGCCCACCTAAAAGTCTCTTTCTGGATAAAGTGTTTGCTACAGTGTTCTGAGTGGTTGCTAGGGTGTTCTGAGTGGTTGCTAGGTGGTTGATTACTGGTCCAAGTAAAAAAATCCACCCTAAAGCCTCTTTCTGGATTAAGTGGTTGCTAGGGTCTTCTGAGTGGTTACTAGGTTGTTTTGAGTGGATGCTAGGTGGTTGCTAGGGTGTTTTGGGTGGTTGCTATGTAGTTTCTTAATTGTCCAAGTCAAAAGAGCCCACCTAAGTCTCTTTCTAAAATAAGTGGTTGCTAGGGTGTTATAAGTGGTTGCTAGGTCGTTGCTTACTGGTCCAAGTCAAAAGAACCCACCCTAAAGTCTGTTTCTGGGTTAAGTGGTTGCTATGGTGTTCTGAATGGTTTCTAGGGTGTCTTGCATGGTTGCTAGGGTGTTTGAGTGGTTGCTAGGTCGTTGATTACTGGTCCAAGTCAAAAAAGACCACACTAAAGTCTCTTTCTGGATTAAGTGGTTGCTATGTTGTTCTGAATGGTTGCTAGGGTGTTTTGAGTGGTTGCTAGGGTGTTTTGCATGGTTGCTACGTGTTTGATGTTTTTGCTGGTCGTTTGATTACTGGTCCAAGTCAAAAAAGCCCACACTAAGGTCTCTTTCTGGATTAAGTGGTTGCTAGGTGGTTGCTACGGTGTTCTGAGTGGTTGCTAAGTGGTTGATTGGGTCTTCACGGGTCCAAAAATACTCGAACCCGAAGAGACCCGTAAATGTGCTGCACGGAACCGATCAGCACATTGCACAGCAAACTGCTATTAACAAGTCAATAAACAAGTTGCAAAAAAAATAACTTTTTGGCTTTTTGTGTTTTGGGGCCTGGAAAAGTTTTGACATGCCCTGACATTTGTGCTTTTTTCAGTTGCTTACAAACATTTGAATGTCTAAAGTTTAATAACACTGTAATCAGCACAAACTGGGCTACAATAATATGTGAGCAGCTTGTATGTACGTGATTGTGTTTTTGAGATGTGTTTATGCGTGCTTAGTGAAAAACTTCAATTTTAAAGTCACTGAAATAAGGCCAGAAAACACATACAGAACATTTGATCACAATACTTTTGAGAACTGATCTTGAAGTCTAGAGTTTTGCTTCAGAATGATGTGAAAGTCATCTTACTCACTCACTCACAGAAAACAATATATTGATTTAAATTTTCTAAGACACTTTTTGTGTAGAAAAGGTACATGCGAGGAGGCGTGAATGATCATGCATAATGCTGTGATTCACACCTGAGAAGACAAAGGCCTGCATAATGAGCTTCATGTGTGTGACTGAGAGGGAATTGCTACAAGAAAGAATGTGAGAAAAAAAAAAAAGGTAGAGGATTTTTTGGTTTGCAGTTTCATTTCGAATGCCTAGAACAGCACCGAAATCACTCATGGGAGGGTGTGCCATCACATGGCGTAGCTGTGGGCCGTTCTCAGCAGCAGGAAATCTCCATTCCTGACCAGGGGCTGCTTTGCTTGGCTCGCTTTGCAAAAGGGTTTCTTTTCCCTTTATTCTCACATCTTAATAAAAAAAGCAAGCATGCTGTTTACACAAACTACATTATTAACATTATTATGATGTTCACTGATACTAGTACTAATTTATCGAAACAAAGAACACAATTACCACATAGCAAACATAGTTTACCATACAGCAAATAAATCAAATGAAAGTAACATCTGTAAAATAGTGAATGCACACTTACTCTAAGATTCTGAATGGAGTTGAAAACTGAACTTTACTGTGAGAGATGCAAGTGAAGGCAAGAGTGGTGTATTCGGTCCTAAAATAATTTTTATAAACAATTGTAAGCATTTTTCCCACAGTACCTTAGTATAGTATGCATACTTCATGAGAAAACAGTGTTAAAATGTAGTTTCTTTGTTATTGGCATTCTATCAACCACAAATAATATTACCATATAGTCTAGGCATAATAAAAGTACAATTACTATACTGTGCACTTACTCAGTATGATTTTCCAGCGAACTCAAAACTGAACGACACGTGTGCCTTTCTTGTGCAATTAGCCACAGTCCTAAACGAAAATTAAAATAGCCGGCGCAGTACTAAAAGTCTACTTGCTGTCACGGTCAGAGATGGATGACTAATACTTCGCAGTTTATATTTATTTATTTTTTTGTTTTTTGCATTTCGAGTCAACTTCGACTGTTGCGTTTACCCTTTTGAACTACAATAAAGAAACTTTTTGTTGGTTGTAATAAAGACTCAGAGCTATTATTTATAACAAAAAATGTACAGAACAAGAAGTGAGGTCACGCATGTTTTTTTTTTTTTTACCTTATTTCCCGCTCACACTTTTCTCATCCTAATTTTACAAGTTGCAAGTTACAAAACATATGCAAAGTGCTGACTGTCACTGATCACTGGCGGGTGCAGTGTTCTCCGATCGACTCGTGGTATTACACACAATGTTAAACAGACCCGGGACCCAAAGTAATAGATTGGGACTGGACCCAGCTGACCATTTAAAATATAGACCCGAACCCGTACGGGTCCCGGGTCCTCAGGTCTTGGGTCCTCCATGGAGACCTCTAGTTCTGAGCGGTTGCTAAGTGATTGTAAAGGTGTTTCAAGTGGTTGCTACAGTAGGTAGTTGCTTACTGGTCCAGGTCAAAAAATCCACACTAAAGACTCTTTCTGGATTAAGTGGTTGCTAGGGCGTTTTGAGTGGTTTCTAGGTGGTCTCTATAGTGTTCTGAGTTTTCAATTTCAAATAAGCAGAAGCAACTGTACTGGTTTTGTTCTGACTGAATAAAGTTGGTAGTTCCATAGTGAGTTATACTGTCTTTCTGGCATAATTATCAAACTATTATTTACTGGTGTTATCAGTGTTTTGACAGCTAACTCATGAATAACTGTGGGTTATTTCAAAACCGAAGATATTTACATGTGAGTTACAGCTGAAGATCTGCAGGATTGCAGCCAGTCGTCTCTAAAGGAACAGAGTGGCACCTATGTGTGATGTTTCACAGACTGATTAATTATATGGTGTTTCTGTAATTACAGTAGATAGTGGTGGTATTTTTTACAGTATCAGATGAAGTGAGCATGATGTTCTTGAAGTCTTCATTGATGGCCAGCAAGTCAAACTGCAGTTCTTACAGCTTCATAGCACTTCACTACAAATAAGACGCCCTAAATTTGAGTTTTAATATTTCATCCTGTGTTTTCATCCCACTGGAATACTTTAAATTTTGATAGACTTTGTAGTTGAAACAGACGATGGCTTTTATAAGCGCACACGTCATCGGCAGCTCCTAAAATAGCGCCGCTTGTCTTCTGCAGTCTTACAATGTTTTGTGAGATGCTGCACAGAAGATTCTTCAGCCACAGCTGACAGGTATTGAAATCTGCTTTTTAATTAAATTTTTTTGCATCTTGGTTATTTGCTCTTTTAAATGATGGTGAGAATAATTTTTACACTGGAGGTCAAATGAAGCTTAGTTTTGTTGGGACAGGCTTGATGGGTCATGAACTGAACATCAATTATTTATTTAATAATGATGTTTTTTCTATATGCTAAATGCTATTTTGCTATATGCTTTTGCTATATATATACATACTATAAGTATTTTTTGGATATTTAAATATATTTTAAGCAATAATTATATTAGTATATTTTATATTGTTGCATGGACCTTTCTAACTGGCATTTCTTGCATTTTTTTTTATTTGTTTTTACATATTTATACATATATAATATTTTTTTTATAGATATTAAAATGTTTAATGATATTTTTTAGCTTTTGCATACACATAATGTTTGCAGTTTGTTATATAATAGTAAATAATATTAAAGAAAAGTTATCTCTTTGTTTTATATGATTTTTTATTTATTTATATAAATCTATTTTAAATTTAATAAATATAATGTTAATTACCACATTTAATATGTAAATATAATGAAACATTTCTAACTTTTGATGTACATAATCTGGTTTCGCTTGTTCTAATATTTAATATTTTTAAGGAAAGTTATTAAATTATTTAAATTAATTTTTTACATATTATTTATATAACATTTTTAAAATACATAATGTTTGCAGTGTGTTATATAATATTTATAATATTAAAGAAAGTTATATTTGTTTTGATATTTTTAATTATTTATAAAAATATATTTTATATATTTATAAATTAATTTTCTATAAATATTTAATATTTACATATAATGAATGACATTTTATCTAGTTGCATGTACGTAATCTGTTTGCAGTTTGTATATATTAATATTAATTTAAGATGTGATTATATTAGGCTTATTAAAAAATTTATATATTTCAAAAGTTTAATAGCATTTCTAACTTATTTGCATGTACATAATCTGTTGCAGTTGTTATAATTATAATATATTAGTATTGAAGTTATATTGTGTATTATTTTAGATATTTTTTATATTTTTGTTTTATTAATATTATTTTTTATATTAAATTATCGTTAATGACGTTTCTTGCTCGCCAAATTGTTGCTATTGTTATAATAGTATTTACATATTAAAGAAGTTCTCTTATTAAGTGCTCATCAGAAGCGGCTGTAGTGTGTGGTCCGGCAGCGTATGGTAATGAGCTTTAGCTAGGCAGCGGGCAGCAGTGGGCAGCAGTGGGCAGCAGCGGGCAGCTGGGCTGGTGGAATCACACCGGATGACTGAGAGAGATCCAGGGCTGACTGACCACCACAGAGCTGCACTGACTGCATGCTCGATTGGGCTGCACACCCGTTTAGTTCAGCTCAGCTGCTTCTAGGGGATGCAAGGATTGTAAAATACATAAAACATTTAAGGATGAAGATCTTCGGCAGGTTGGACTTCACTTTGGTGAGTTGGTGCATTAATGCAGTTGGTTATTCTCTTTAGATTTTGTAGCTAAATAGAATATAGTGTCAAAAACTGAAAATAGTTTCACTTTCTTCCTTTTCAGGATTTTTACCTATTAATCTCTCATTTCTTTGAATATGCATACAATATAATAGCATGCATTTATTTTATAATTTTTATAGTAGTTTTGGAGTTAAGCATCATTACAAATGTATTTCTAAATAGCCCTTGTAGACTTTCCTTATATGTTTAAAATCTGTCCTATATGTTAGATTGTGTGTGTTAAAGTATATTACATATAACAATACTATTATATATATTCTATTATATTTACTATATGATTTGTAATATTATATTGTTGATTTTGTATAGTTTTGTGCATATAAAATTTGATAAAATTATAGAGTTTATGCACACATGCACCATCTATGTATAAAATAATTGCACAAAAACTACAGAAAAATTAGTATATATAATTTTTATTTTTTTATCATTAATTTTCTTACTTTATATATATATTAGATATTATTATATATATATAATATGATATGGCTTTTTTTTTTCCAAAAAAAAATTTTTTTTGCAGTACATTTCTATCCATCTTTCTCTCTCTATTTATTTTTACTGAATTTTTCTACTTTTTGAATAGATTTAAAGGTATGGGAGCCTAACTGCGTTACATGCCTGTGTATTTAAGTGTGTGGGAACATGGGAAAGCAGCAGAGCGAGTGAAAGGGAGGGTGTTTCTGCTGCATTCAGAACTTGAGTGAAGCATTTAGTCTCTGGCTGTAAGGAAACACAACTGAATGGATGTGAATGTGTGAACAGTCACCCTGCTGAGGATTTGGGTAAAATGAGTGACTATAAATAAGCCTTATTGTCTCAACCAGTTTAAGCAGAAGAAAAGACTAGAGCTTTACATTTTCCGAAGCAAAAGTACCACACCACAATGCTGAAGTGCTGTGGGGGTTTGCTAAGTGGATACTGGTGTGTTCTGGGTGGGGTTCGCTTTTATTTCTTACAGCAGTGTCTCACGTATTTAATCAGGGATCATGGAATGATGTTGCGCAATCTCGTTTAAAGAGCTCTTTCAGCAGAAGGTCCATTCCTGCTGCTGAAGTGTTGAAGCAGTTTTATCTTGAGGTCTTCAGAGGGTTCACGAGAGGCCAGAACGCTTTGAAAGTTTTGACAATGCTGCCACAGACAGATAGGAAACTGAAGGCTGAGGATGTTTGTTTGGCTTGTGAAATGATCTAGTTATGAAGACGTGATGAAGGACCCTTGAGCTCTAATCAGTGTGGCGTCAGTGCAGTTTACAACATGCTGACAAAAATTTGGTGTAGGGTTTACCTTTCAACCGTTTTTGATCAACAATTGCTAGTAAATCTCACTATTAATTACAAAGAAACAGAAAAACTGAAATTATATTTTCTTTTAAAACAAAATTCTTTATTTGCAACTTTGAAAAAAAAATGTTTTTACAGTGCAGTTTTGATTGTAATGCTCAAAGGTTGCTCTTCATGACATATTTCTCTCAAGTATCAACTTTAATGTTTCTGCTAAAATTCCTTAGAAATAGACACAAATAAGGCATTTGTTGACATGCAATAAGAGTAAAGAGCTGTAAAATGAATGCAGATAGCAGCTACACTAACCAAAATTTGGAATAGCAAAGTGAAATATTTCAGATTTTTTTTGAAGTTTTTTATTGTAATTTATTTTTTTTAATTTTTAAAAATTGTTTACATATTTAAATGTAATTTATTTGTGTTTGCGAATTTTCATCATCATATCCAGCTTCATGTCACATGATCCTTCGAAATCATTCTAATATGCAGATTTGCTGCTCTATTATCGGTAGTATTTTATTAAATTATTTAAAGGGGTGCTATTATGCTTTTTCACTTTTCAACTTTAGTTAGTCGTAATGTTGCTGTTTGAGCATAATAGATCTGCAAAGCTCAAAGTCCACTTCAAAAGGAGATATTTTATTTAACAGAAATCACTTTTCAAAAACTACAACGAACGACTCGTTTGGACTACACCGCATATTTTCCGGGATTTGTGAAATCACAAATACAGACGAATGGGACGAGACCTTGTTGAGCTTCACTAGAGAAGGCAACGAGTATTATCACTATATGTCGGAGACACGCTATTTTTCCAAAGGCAGACGAACTTAGAGTAGTTACAATAATTCGGGTTTAAATCGCACTCAAATTGATTAGATTTTGACGCAATATTTACACTTAAGCTCGCAGGCGGCTATGGTAAGGGACATGATAACATTTCCCAACGAGGCGCAAAGTGCTGCCAATCACAACACACACTAGCCCAGCTAACCAATCACAACACACACTGTCCCAGCACAATCACAGCGCACACTGTCCCCCAGCTAACCCATTGTCACAACACACGAACGCTGGCCCGGTTAGCACACACTGGCCCAGTTGACCAATCACAGCGCACACTGGCCCAGATAACCAGTCACAGCACACGCTGGCCCAGCTAACCACTCACAACACACACAGAGCCCCAGCTAACCAATACAACCCACACTGGCCAGCTAACCAATCACAGCACACACAAGCCCAGCTAACCAATCACAGCACACAAACTGGCCCAGCTAACCGATCACAACACACACCAGCCCAGCTAACCAATCACAGCACACACTGGCCAGCTAACCAATCACAGCACACACTGGTTCCAGCTAACCAATCACAGCACACTGGTTCCAGCTAACCAATCACAGCACACTGGTTCCAGCTAACCAATCACAGCACACACCTGGCCCAGCTAACCAATCACAGCACATTTCGTATTTCATAAGGTGGGCCTTTATTTGATACAGGAACTATTCAAGCCGTTCATGCCAGACTGGGGAGAGATGTGTTGTAATAATGTAAAATATGTGAACAATAATGTGTTTTTCGAACAACCTAGTTATGAGAGCCTGTTCTAGTACACCCCCAATAACAAAAACAAGACTTTGTAAAAATTACAAGCATAATAGGACCCCTTTAAGTGATTCTTATTATTTTCAATGTTTGCTGATAACATTTTGTGGTGCATTTTTTTCAGGCTGCTTTTATAAATAGACATTTAAATGAGTCCAAATTTAATTTGGAAATAGAAATGCAACCATCAATTACTTTGTCATGTTTGATCACTTTAATAGATGTCATTTTGCTGAAGTCGGAAAATATTATCTCTTTCCAGCCTGCAACATCTTGTTTGTAATAAATCTTACCGTACCCCAAACATTGAATGGTAAAATATTACATTTCCCACAAAAATATTAAGCAGCACAACTGTTTTTCAACATTGATAATAATCAGAAATGTTACTTGAGCAGTAAATCACCATATTAGAATTATTTCTGAAGGATCATGTGACCCTGAAATCTCACTGGTTGTTGATGCTGAAAATTCAGCTGTGCATGCAACAGAAATACATACCATTATTAAAATAATTAAGAAGAGAAAAGTCTATTTTAAATTGAATAATGTAATCCAATTTACTGAGCGCACCACGCCCGCATGCCACCTAGGTGAGAATAAGAGACAAAAGCATTAAAAATCTTAATTATTCCCAACTTTTGGCCAGTAGTTTGTCATTTAGTATCAGAGGAATTGAAAAGTTAATGATCTCATGACATTTAATTGCATACTTTAAAATCTGAGCACAGTTTGAGGCACTTGAGATCTTCTCTGAAACTCTAGAGGAGACATTAGGGGCTGTTTTTCTCAGAAGACCTTTCATTTTGCTCTTTGTTGAACTTCTCATTCAATACTGTATACAAGTCTTTCCCCTGGAATGACTTCCACCTGGAGCTTTTGACGTCTTGTTGAGTCTATATGGGTGTAGAATTAAGCACATGTGATGGCTGACAGCGTGTCATTCCTCCACTCAGAGATTATCAATATAAATGACCTGTTGCCATAAGGACCTCCTGTGATGATTCAGGGCTGAGAGCATTGAGTGTGCTGCTGAAACAGGAAGAGGGCCATTATTGTGAGTGGTGAGTGTGAATACAGTATGTGAAGCTCTGGATATGCTCAGATGCTTTATGCAACTGCTTGCGTCATCGTCGAAATGCTCTGGTGGGACATCTGAGAGCGTTGGTTGAGTCACTTCTAGTGTGTGTTGTAGATACATGGAGAGAAAGTGTTGTGCATCTGCTCCACTTACAGCCTCCTGTTTAATAATGAAGCATTATCACAGACAGAATGTCATGTATTTTAGTGCATTGGTGGTTTAGGCTTATTTCATGTATATGGACATCACTTGATGTTTGTCTCTTGTTCTAATGCTCCACTATTGTTTTGTCATTCAGGACTTTGCGTATGACGACCCAAAGTTGGAGTTTAATGTGGATGCGCCCAACGGATTGGTGATGGAGGGCTATCTGTTCAAAAGGGCCAGTAACGCCTTTAAAACTTGGAATAGGTAATTGAGTTAATTAAATTTGCTCATTGAATTGTATCTGCCATAGTAAATCTCATATAGCTTGATCATGAATCTGAATATTCCTGGTTTGCTTTTAATCAGGCATGCAGCTAGGTCAGGAATGCAGCAATATGCAAGAAAAAAAAATCTGAATTATTTAGGGATGGACTGATGTTTTGCATAACAATTCTGGCTTGATACTGATATTATTTTAGTGTTATAGATATTTACATTCTATGGTATTTTGTCTAGATAAATGCAAAATTAAAAAGTCATTTTAAATTCTACAAGTGAATTTTGGCATCACAACATTAAAGTATGGTAAGGCAAATTCATGATTTTGAGACTTGATTACAATCAACAGTGTTGTTAATTAATTTATTATTCTTATTATTTTTTTCAACAATTTTGTCATTGACATATTTTAAATTATATTTTTTTGAAGAATAACTTTGAGTCAGCTCCTGATAGTTAAAAGTAATATAAAAGTAAAAACTGAGGAAGTGAGCATGAACTATTAAATATCCAATATCAATACATAAAAAATCTCTACTATCTAAGTAACAGGGTTATAAATGTTTTTTTAATTGTTATTAAATATTATTATTTTAAATTATTATAATTAAACAATTGTGTATGGGAATTATTTTAAAATAGCTTTTTTTTACAGATTAACTTTGTATTAGATGAAGGTAATAAAGTAAAAAACTGTGGAATATGATCTATAACGGTTTTTTATCTATAATATAAAAAGGAAAAAAAAGTAGTTAGATAGAAAAAGAACAGAAGAAACGGAAGAGTGTTAGAGGGTAAAAATATACTAATTATAATATGTATATATATTATACTATATTAATAGCTAGATAATACCGAGTGGGTACGGAAAGTATTTCAGACCCCCTTAAATTTTTCACTCTTTTGTTATATTGCAGCCATTTGCTAAAACTTGATGTAAGTGAAGTTTTTCCCTCATTAATGTAAACACGCACCCCTATGACAGAAAAAGCGACACGCAAGTTGAAATTTTTTGAACAGAGCTTATTAAAAAAGAAAAACTGAAAATATCACATGGTCCTAAGTATTCAGACCCTTTGCGTTGACACTCATATATTTAACTCAGGTGCTGTCCATTTCTTCTGATCATCCTTGAGATGGTTCTACACCTTCATTTGAGTCCAGCTGTGTTTGATTATACTGATTGGACTTGATTAGGAAAGCCACACACCTGTCTAAATAAGACCTTACAGCTCACAGTGCATGTCAGAGCAATGAGAATCATGAGGTCAAAGGAACTGCATGAAGAGCTCAGAGACAGAAGGGTGGCAAGGCACAGATCTGCCAGGTTACAAAAAAAATTCTGCTGCACTTAGGTTCCTAAGAGCACAGTGGCCTCCATAATGGAAGATGTTTGGGATGACCAGAACCCTTCCTAAAGCTGGCCTTCCGGCCAAACTGAGCTATCGGGGGAGAAGAACCTTGGTGAGAGAGGTAAAGAAGAACCCAAAGATCACTGTGGCTGAGCTCCAGAGATGCAGTCGAGAAATGGGAGAAAGTTGTAGAAAGTCAACCATCACTGCAGCCCTCCACAAGTCGGGGCTTTATGGCAGAGTGGCCCGAAGGAAGCCTCTCCTTAGTGCAAGACACATGAAAGCCTGCATTGATTTTGCTAAAAAACATCTGAAGGACTCTAAGATGGTGAGAAATAAGATTCTCTGATAGAACTTTAGATAGAACTTTTTGGCCTTAATTCTCAGCGGTATGTGTGGAGAAAACCAGGCAATTCTCATCACCTGTACAATACAGTCCCAAAAGTGAAGCATGGAGGTGGCAGCATCATGCAGTGGGGGTGTTTTCAGCTGCAGGGACAGAACGACTAGTTGCAATCGAGGGAAAGATGAATGCGGCAAGTACAGGGATATCCTGGACGAAAACCTTATCCAGAGTGCTCAAGACCTCAGACTGAGCCGAAGGTTTACCTTCCAACAAGACAAATACCCTAAGCACACAGCTAAAATAACAAAAGAGTGGCTTCACAACAACTCTGTGACAACAACTTCTTGAATGGCCCAGCCAGAGCCCTGACTTAAACCAATTGAGCATCTCTGGAGAGACCTAAAAGTGTCTGTCCACCAAAGTTTACCATCCAACCTGACAGAACTAAAGAGGATCTGCAAGGAGGAATGGCAGAAGATCCCCAAATCCAGGTGTGAAAAAAAACTGTGCTTGATTCCCAAAAGAGCCTCATGGCGTGGATGAGATCAAAAGGGTGCTTCTACTAAATACTGAGCAAAGGGTATGAATACTTAGTACCATGTGATATTTCAGTTTTTTTTTAATAAATCTGCAAAAATGTCACAATTCTGTGTTTTTCTGTCAATATTGGGTGCTGTGTGTACATTAATGAGGAAAAACAATTTACTTAATTGATTTTAGCAAATGGCTGCAATATAAACAAAGAGTGAAAACTTTTTTTTTTTGTTACGGGTATGAATACTTTCCGTACCCACTGTATATATATACACATGTAAACCATTAAAAATCCCTAATATCTGTCAATAATCATTATAGTAACAATATATCATTATATAGTAAAATTATGTATTATTTAACATTTTTGAAACATATCATGCCTATCAGACCCCCTTAAATGTTTCACTCTATGTTATATTGCAGCCATTTACTAAAACCATTTAAGTTAATTTTTTTCCCTCATTAATGTACACACAAGACCCATATTGGACAGAAAAATAACAGAATTGTTGTCATTTGAGATTTATTAAAAAATGGAACAAACTGAAATATCACATGGTCCTAAGTATTCAGACCCTTTTGCTCATTATTTAGTAGAAGCACCCTTTTGATCCAATACAGCCATGAGTCTTTTTGGGAATGATGCAACAAGTTTTCACAGCTGGATTTGGGGATCCTCTGCCATTCATCCTTGCAGATCATCTCCAGTTCTATCAGGTTGGATGGTAAACTTTGGTGGACAGACACTTTTAGGTCTCTCCAGAGATGCTCAATGGGTTTAAGTCAGGGCTCTGGCTGGACCATTCAAGAACAGACACAGAGTTGTTGTCAAGCCACTCCTTCGTTAATGGTAGTGTGTGCTTAGCGGTCATTGTCTTGTTGGAAGTAAAACCTTCGCCCAGTCTGAGGGCCTGAGCACTGATATGGAGAAGGTTTGTCACGTCCACGGATGTTGTCCCTTATTTGGCGTCAGTGCTATTCGACTGTTTCCTCGATTGGCCAACCAGTCAGCTCGGTACCACGCCCCCCCCCAAGGCCAGGTGAACAAAAACAACGCCACAGCAGGATGCGACCACCACCCCTGCTTCCCTGTGGGGACTGTCGTGGAAGGTGATGAGCTAGTGCATGGTTTTCCCACACATACCGCGAGAATTAAGGCCAAAAAGTCTATTGGTTCATCAGACCAGATAAATCTTATTTTCACATCTTGGAGGTCCTTTCAGGTGGGTTTTTAGCAACTCCATGCCGGGATTTATGGTTCTTTTTGTTGCACTGAGGAGAAGGTTTCCGTCGGGCCACTCTGCCATAAAGTTCCGACTGGTGGAGGGCTGCAGTGATGTTGACTTTCTACAACTTTTTCCCATCTCCGACTGCATCTCTGGAGCTCAGCCACAGTGATCTTGGGTTCTTCTTTACCTCTCTCACCAAAACCCGATAGCTCAGTTTGGCCGGATGGACAGCTCTAGGAAGGGTTCTGGTCATCAAAAACGTCTTCCATTTAAGGATTATGGAGGAACTGTGCTCTTAGGAACCTTAAGTGCAGCAGAATTTTTTTTGTAACCCTGGCCAGATCTGTGCCTTGCCACAATCTGCCACTGTCTCTGAGCTCTTCAGGCAGTTCACAGGCAGACTTCATGATTCTCATTTGCTCTGACATGAACTGTGAGCTGTAAGGTCTTATATAGAAAGGTGTGTGGCTTTCCTAATCAAGTCCAATCAGTATAATCAAACACAGTGGGACTCAAATGAAGGTGTAGAACCATCTCAAGGATGATCAGAGAAATGGACAGCACCTGAGTTAATAGCGGAGTCTTAGTGTCACAGCAAAGGGTCTGAATACTTAGGACCATGGACATTTAGTTTTTCTTTTAAATAAATCGCAAAAAGGTCAAACCAATTCTGTTGTTTTGCGTAATATGGGGTTCTAGGTGTTTTTTTGTGTACATTAATGAGGAAAAAAAATTGAACTTAAATGATTTTAGCAAATGGCTGAAAAATAACAAAGTGTGAAAAATTTAAGGGGGGCTGAATACTTTCCGTACCCACTCTATACAGTATATATATAGATAATTGTAACTAATTCCTTGTCTCTTATATCCCTGTATTGCTTCTTTTTTTTTCAGGCGCTGGTTTTCCATCCAAAACAGCCAGCTGGTGTATCAGAAGAAACTAAAGGTGAGTTCAAATCAGCATTTAGTAAGTGGACACATTAGTCACAGCAGTTTGGATGGGTTAAGTAATCTGTCATTGATTTTAACGAGCAGCTTCATTATACAGTACCTAGAGAGAATGTACTGAGTTCGTGTCAGCTCACAATCAATGCTGGTGAATCTTTACCTCACAGGTCACTGAGCTGTTAGATTCAGCAGTTGTAGTTTAGCCAGGCAGCATATCTCCAGAGCACTCAGTCTTTTTAAAGATAACAAACTCGTTCCCCGACAAATCAATGCATGCGCACAGCACTGCCTGCTCTTCATCTGTTTGGAGAGCATCCATTTATTTGAGTCGAAATGCTTGCTCAGGGAAGTCTGCTTAAATTACTGTGACGCAGTGCTGTTTAATGCACTTCAGAGTGAAACCGGTTCATTTAGAGCGCTTTTCGTCAAGTCAGCACATTTACAACCTTATTGAAGCGTCTTCCCCTCCACAGGATTCGCTGACGGTTGTTGTGGAGGACTTGAGACTCTGTTCTGTCAAACCTTGCGAGGACATCGAGAGGAGGTTCTGTTTTGAAGTCGTGTCGCCTTCCAAGTGAGTAAAGTTCAAACTTTAGATCATAATAAAGACTTTTGGAGCTGTATAACTAGTAGTGATTGTGTTGTATGCATGTGTGTTGTAGGAGCTGTATGCTACAGGCGGAGTCAGAGAAACTCCGTCAGGCCTGGATCCAGGCGGTTCAAGCCAGCATCGCCTCAGCGTACAGAGAGAGTCCAGACAATTATTACGTTGAGGTTTGAACAGTCTACATGCTAAATCACTATAACAAAGGATGAGCATTGGTTGGATCAGTGAACAGAGAAAACCCAAACTCAATTAAGCCTGTGTAATATCGCTATGTTTTTTTTAACCTTATGACGATATTCGATAGAACTGGCTTGTAAGAGTGTAGTTTTTCCATTGCAAACATTTCTCACTATTGTCAGGTTGATTCAAAATGCAAATAAAATACAGTAAAAAAATCATTAAATATATTATGTTTAATTCATTTACATTTTATTAATAAAACGGTACAGAACGATTTACAAGTAAGCCATTGATTGAGTGTTTTGAAGTAATTCCTTAAAATAATAATCATTAGGCTTCAATAAAAATAATATTTTTAAAACAATATTGATAATATTAAATATTGTTGTCGTTGTTATTATTACTGTTAGTAATAATAACAATTAAAAAGTTATCATTATTATTAGGCAATTTTATGCCAAATTGTTTTGCTAACAGAACCCAATACAAATTCTAAGAATATAATATATTTTGTATAATAATAATGATACGTATTATATTAGTCTTCTTATTAAACTTTATTATTAGTATTAGTTTATATATTAAATATTATTCCATTTTGTGTATACTTAATACTTCATCCAATAATGAAAAGTATAGATAACAGTTAATTCTATGTAACAGTTCTGTAGTGTGAAAGTTCTGATTCAAGTAACTGAAAAATCCCAAAATTTGAAAATTCTAAAAATATAACAAAATAAAGAATTATTTTTTTTGTAAACCTTTTTTAAGAGCACAAATGAATCCGTAAGTCTGTTATAGTTTTTGATACTAATATTTAAAGTTTATATGTTCTATTTTCCCCCAAATAACTACTAATAATGTGCTGTTTTGTGTGTCTGTCTGCAGCGTTTGGACCGGACCGCTTTTCCATCCATCAGCAGTATAGACTCAGCAAATGAGCCCCGAGAGCGCAGCGGCAGGGGCGAGAGCATTCTGCAGCGTATCCTGTGTCTGCCGGGAAACCAGCAGTGCTGTGACTGTGGGCAGGCCGACCCGCGCTGGGCCAGCATCAATCTGGGCGTCCTGCTCTGCATCGAGTGCTCCGGCATTCACAGGTAAGGCATAGAAGAGATCATAATCATGATCCATTATACCTGATATCTGAGTTTAGTTTGTCCCGTGACCAGCCACAGTAAACACGCTGTGTCGCTTCCCCCTTGGCTCAGTCGGGTTTCCTAATTGGATTAGGTCAGATTTGATTCTCTCATTAGTCAGAGGCAAGCCAGCGACCATAGGGCTGTCAGGACAAGAGAGAAGGTCAGCGACTGTGGTTACTTTCCTCCACAGGTGGACACACAGTGATGAATATCAAGACATGAACATAATAATAATAATAATAATAATAACACAATAACACATATTAATAAATAAACCAATAATCTAATAAATTCTATTCTTATTCACAATTTATGAAAACTCTTTCCAATGGATATGGTAATGCACTGAAATACATAGTATAATAATAAAAAGAATCCAATGTATGGAAAGTGTGGTCGAATTATAATAACCTAATAACAATAAATAATTACTATTTAATGTTGTCGCGTCTCTGATATTATTTATTAAATGGTTAATAAGAATTAGTATTATTTAAATTGTTAATACTGAATAATAACTGGAATTAATTAGTAGTATTTATGATTAGAAAATCATGCAAATTGATTGCAATGAAAAAGTCGAATAATAATATTTAAATATGTTGTGTTGTTATAATAATAATACTTATATTATTATTATGATATCATGGTGGAAATCGATCAAATAAATATAATGTTAGCCATTTATGCCACAACCAATGTTTGTAATGGAAATGGTAGAATAATCGAATAATAATAATACATATTTCAGTATATGTTGTTATTATGATTATTATTAAATTGTTGAATAATATTAGTAATAGTAATAATATTTTTATAATATTGTTTTACTTGTTGTTTACTTTATGATTATTATATTATTATCTCTGATCCATTTCCCATGCAAAAACCGTTTTGCATAAATTATGATGTTGTTTATACTTAATAGTTAATCTTTTCATAAAGAAAAGTAGAGGTAATAGTAGACTGTAATTAAAATTTGACAGTATTTGTGATTTCTTGCACCAAAAACAGTGGTAAGCGTGACCATTTTCCACCCTTTCTTGAACTTATGTAAAATCATCTTTTACATAACATGACACCTTTTAGGAGTTTACGAGATATGATAACCTTTAGACCTACTGAATGTCAGATTCTGTTTCGAAACACGAGACATGCTGGCTGTTTATGCAACCAGCCGCGTCTGGACTACCTTCTGAATATTCATGCTCTTCCTGACGCCACACCTCTCACTCTAAGCTCCAGACAGTGTGGCTCACTATCACACAGTCGTCACCCGTTCTAACTAGGTTGCCTGGAAACGTGCTGATCTAGTGGGCAGAATGCAGAGTGGGCCTAGTAATGTCAGCCGTCCCAGTGCTGCTCTCCTCAGCTTGAGTGGGAAACATCTTGCTTGAGTTGTTAGTGACTGGTGGGAGCTTGAAACACTTGGAGAACTTCAGCAGCTCAGATCAGAAACCTTTCTCAAGTTTACAATCAGAAGATTGACTGATGCTGCTGTTTTATGACTGATAGAATACTGTTTGTTTGTTTGTTAGTTTTTTTTAATTAATGTGTTCTTTTTGTTTTTTGGACAGAATAATATGTAGAAAATCATTAGACTACAAGAAAGAATAATAATCATCATTATCATCCTGATTATCATTATTAATGGAATTGTATTTATGCAAAATTATTTAATAAATAAGAATTATAAAAACAACATCCGTCATTATCATTATTTATACAATTGTATTAATGAAATTTTTTTTAATAAGTATAATGAATAATAACAACAAGCATAAAAAGGAAATAATTCCTAATCGAACTCAGCAATTATTAATATTCATTTCTAATTGATTTGTCTGATAAATCTGGCATTGTGCATTACAAATATTGTCGGTTTTGGATCAATTGTTTCCTCAACAACATTGTGAAAAATTTGTAAATATTTATAATAATTAATAATAACAATAACCATTGTTATTATATCAGTACTCGTATTATGCCCGGTTTATTATGCAAATTTGATTTTTAATAATATTAATAACAATGAATAATAATAACGACAACCATCATATCATCATCATTAATGACATTTGTATTAATAATAATAATTATAGTATACTAAAATCATTGCCTTGGTGTGGGTGTAGAACGTTTTTATTTATATTAACCATTTAACTATTTTTATAATATTTAAACAATTTTGCATAAATAAAGTTAGCTAAATAACTATGATGATGGTAATGATTGTTGTTATTATGAAATTTAATAAAGTTGGTTTGCAGTCCAAATGATTGCAAATGTTTTGTTTTGTTTTAGGTTGCATGTACAATAATTTTGCATTATGCACATATAATTTGTGGAGAAAACAATCCCAAAAGATGAGAGACATGTACTTGAACTTTTTATCCAATAATGAAACATTTTGGAAGTAACATTAGACTGGAGTTGTAAAACAAAATACATTTTTTGACTAATGTTTTTCCATCTTTTCACAGGAGTTTGGGAGTACATTGTTCAAAGGTCCGTTCTCTCACCCTGGACTCATGGGAACCAGAGTTACTAAAGGTCTGCTCAAATATCTTTTAGGATTGTTTTCCTCCTAATCTCTCTTGGATGACCTTTCACTGTGACATGAGCAAACACGCTCTGACAATAACTGCTGTCTGTTCTGTTGCAATGCAGCTGATGTGTGAACTAGGAAACAGTATCATCAACCACATCTATGAAGGCAGCTGTGAAGAGCAGGGCCTGAAGAAACCGGGACCCAGCAGCTCCAGGTGAGTGATGAGGGACATTGACACCAGTGGCTCTTTTTCTATGGATCTGAATGTTGAGTGTTTAATTGCTGCCTTGATTTTTAAGGCAAGAAAAGGAGACCTGGATCAAAGCAAAGTATGTTGAGAAGAAGTTCCTGAAGAAGATGATGACGGGTGAAGTTCTGGTCAACGGCGGGAGAAAATCTGAGCGGCGATGGAACCCCAGGAAATGCAGGAGACATAACAGCGCCACCACAGTCCCCAAAACACACCGCAAATACAGACAGGAGCCAGGCAGTGCGTCTCCTGCAACCCTTTCCTCCGGTAGTCAATAACATTTTGTTTTAATTAACTGTGCAAGAAAGTACCATGATTGCACTATGTTTTTTGGGCTTTACCGTGCTGATAATACAATGGTATTGTGTGAATTGCTGTAATAGATGTGTTAAATGGTTAAAGTTTTTTAAAACGTGACATTTTCCTCTCCCCCCAACTTTAAGCAACTGCTGCTCTGGAGAGAAAGTTCAGACGGGAATCCCTCTTTTGCCCGGATGAGTTGGACACCCTGTTTTCATATTTTGACACTGGTTCAGGGCCTCGCAGTAAGTATTTTATTCTGGCAACAAAAAAAAAAGATTGCTTCCACACTCGGTTTAATTGTTTTGTTTTTTACATACTTTTGTTGTTGTTTGTTTGTTTGTTTTGTTTTGCCTTGTGTTTTGCTTTACTTTGTTTTTTCTGTATTTTTGTGGATTTGCTTTGTTAATTAGCTTTGTTTTATTTTCTGTTATTGTGTACTTTTGTTTTTTATTTTTGCTTTGCATTTTGCTTTGCTTTGTTTTTGTTTACATTTGTTGATTTGTGTTTTGCTTTGCATTGTTTTTGTTTACTTTTGTTTTGCGTTGCATTTGCTTTGTTTTTGTTATGCGTTTTGTTTTGAATTTGGTTTTTGTTTTGCCTTGCTTTTTCTATTTGTTTACTTTTGTGAGATTGCTTTATTTTAATTTGCTTTGTTTTTGTGTTTACATTTTTTGCTTTGTTTTTGTTTACTTTTGTAGTTTTGTTGACTTTTGTGTTATTTTGTTGTATTATATATTTGTATTATGTGCTTTTTTTGGGGGGGGGGGGTTGTTTGTTTTGCGCTAGGTTTACTGTTTTGCTTTTGAGCTAGTTTTTTGTTTATTTTGGTTGTTTTGGTATTTGTTATTTTGTGCTTTCCTTTTGCATTTTCTGCTTTATGTTGCTTTGTTTTTTTGTGCAATTTCATATAGTTGTGTAGCTGTGACACATAGTTTCATCATGTTTGCCGTCAGTGCACATTTGCTGTTATTGACACTCTAGAGTGTAATGTGCCTGTGGTGGGCTTGTGTTGGTCCTGCAGGTCTGAGCAGTGACAGTGGGTTAGGTGGCAGTACTGACGGCAGCACTGACGTCTTGGTCTTTGAGTCTGTGGTGGACAGTGTCACAGAAGAGGGTGAGTGAACCACTGTGTGACTTGACGGTGCTAACCAAGTGTTTGTTTTCCATACTGACTGTTGAAGCAGATGGATCATGTGTTCCATGTGTTTTGGTAATGTTCAGAGTGTGAGGTTTCTGAAGACTCCAGTAATGAGGTTGAACTGGAGCCGGAGGCGTCAGATCCAGAGGATCTGAGAGAACTGGATCCCGGATCGTTACTCTATAAGGCCTGTCAGGCACGAAATCTGCCTGTCATGGCTGAAGCTTTGGCACATGGAGCTGACGTCAACTCAGTGAATGAAGAGGATGAGGGGAAAAGCCCCCTTATTCAGGCTGTGATTGGAGTGAGTCATTACAAAAATATTCAGATGCATTGCGCATGCACATATTAACAGTAACCTAGATAAGAAGTGACGTAAACGTCCAGCTCATTTTAATGACATATAAAATAATAACCATATGCCATTTTGTGATAGTAAATCCCTAATCCTCTGGTTTTCAACATTCAGGGTTCCTTGATAGCCTGCGAGTTTCTACTCCAAAATGGTGCAGATGTCAACCAAAGAGATCACAGGGGAAGAGGCCCGTTGCATCACGCCACATACTTAGGTCATACCGGGTAAGTGCATGCTTAGTAACTCTGAGTAACTCTAATAAAACAGATTTTCAGATGCCTTTTGCTGTCTTTTGGTGCATTGTAATGTCAAAGAGATTGTATACAAACGGACATGAATGTCACCACAAAGTCATAAATTACGAGCAGGAAACTCTGGATTTTCATTAAGCCCAGAGTTTCTGAGTTGTGGGTGTGCCAGTGAGAAACATTGATTTAAAAAATATATAGTTTAACTTTATGCAGAAATAGTACTTCATCTTGCTCCAACCAAAGTTATTTGAATGCACCCGATGTTGTAATTAAAACCTCCCAACTCATAAAATACAAACTTCCCTGGAGGAATTGTCATACTTTTATTATATATTGTAATACTGAATATTTATTATATTTTTGTACTGTGTTATTTACAAGGTACTCCAAGACATTTGAAAGAATACCATGGTTTTACATTGGTATATGTCCAACGAACATGTTATGACGCATAGCCAATAAAACAAAAACAGTAATATCATGATAAGATATCCAAAAAACAAGGTAACACAATGATACTTCTGGTATTTATTTGCAAGTTCTTAGATACTGTAGCATTTTAGCAGGTCTGTTACTGCGTATGCAGCTTTGCATCAAATTAAATTGAAGCTTTTCTGCAACTGTATTTTCTTTATCATGTGTTTCCAGTCAAGTGTGTTTGTTCCTGAAACGAGGAGCGACCCAGAACGATGGTGATGAGGATGGCCAGGACCCACTGAGCATAGCTGTTCAAGCCGCTAACGCTGACATAGTTACTCTGTAAGTTAAAAAAAAATTCCCATGCATGTGTGTTTGCTTCTGCAAGTTTTACCCAGAGAATATTTACACTATCGTTCAAAGGTTTGGAGTCAGAAAGATTATGTTTTATCAAAGAAATTAGTCCTTTAATTCAGCATGGATGCATTATATTGATCAAACGTTTTGATTAAATAAATGCTGTTATTTTGAACTGTACAATCAAGTAATCCTGAAAAAAACATAACATTTCCACCAAATATATCAAGCAGCACAACAGCAAATCAGCATATTAGACACTGATGACTGGAGTAATGATGCTGAAAATTCAGCTTTACATCACAGGAATAAATTACATTTTAAAACATATTCAAATATAAAATAGTTATTTTAAATTGTAATAATATTTCACAATATTACTGTTTTTACTGTATTTTTGATCAAATAAATGCAGCCTTGGTGAGCAAAAGAGACTTTCACAAACATGAAAAATCTTACTGACCCCTTACTTTTGTATGCTAGTGTATATAAGAAATTGTACAAAGTTTGATTCTAAATCAAACCTCTCTTTGTTTCTTTTCTCTCTCGACAGGTTACGTCTAGCACGTATGAACGAGGAGATGCGTGAGGCGGAGGGTCCGTTTGGTCAGCCAGGTCAATATTCTAGCAGCAGTCCCACAGAGCAGCAGTATAAGAAATGCATCCAAGAGTTTATCTGTCTCAACATAGCCGAGTGCTAGAGAGCCCAGTGTAGCGCTTTTTTCCCATCATTCCCATCAAGAACTGCCAAGTATTTATGTGTTTATCTGCAAAGATGGGCCAGTCTTGCTGGGAATTCCAGCTAAACCAGCTTTAGGTGGTTTTAAATGGTTGCTATCTGGTCAGAGTTGAACCAAGCTGGTTGATCTTCCAGTCAAGTTTAACCTAACCTTTCTCAAACTGGTTAGGGCTGGTTAACCATGTCCCAGATCTGGTTACCTAGCTTGACCATTTCACATGCTGCAGATTAGTCACATGATTGACTGGCCACCATATTTTGGCCTAGCCAACAGTGGTGCTACTCATTTCAAGACAGTTTTTATATAATGAAGGTTACCTGTGATTGAGGTAATTGTGGTGGTAGTATTTATCCAAATACCGATTACACAGCTGAGCTTACAGAGCCCTTACTAGTGTGTCTAAACCGTTTGATGAACTAACCTTCAGCGTTAGCTTCTATACACACACCTGGCTGCACTTTCACTTCAAACAGTATTATACAGTATGTTAGGCAGCTGTCCATCTATTCTAACAGTGTTCTTCTAGTGGCATTTTTGTACACAACAGGCGCTTAAAACTGTGTTTTCTGCTTGCAAACGCATGAGGGCGAGTGGGTTCAAAACTGTGATTTATTATATGTCATAAATGTATAAAATGTCTAATCTACTAACTGAAAATGTGATTTTTGCGACTAAAATGCCCACTGTTCGCACTTTTCTTAACTCCACTGTCGTTTTGTTCGCTTTTTTTGGCATAAATGGTTAGAAACGTTTTTTTTTTTTTTTTTGTTTTTTTTTTTTTTTTTTTTTTTGATTTTACCTCAAACTGGATTTGTATGCTTTTTCTTGAGTAAGCCCAGAGCAATAGGCAGTGATAGACATGATTTTTTTTGTACTGTGGTAACAGATGTATTTTTGTAACTTAAATACATGTGAATTTCCGTTCGCAACCAAACTCAGTTTAGACACCAAAATACAAAAAGTCCAGTTGGATTACTCGGTGTTCAAATCAACAATTACCGGTCAGTATGATTATGTCGTGTAAGTCGACACATGATCACAAGCTGACTTTTATGATCAAAAATACAGTAAAAAAATGGTAGTGATGTGAAATATTATTACGGTTATATAAGTTTGTTATTTGATATATTTAACAGTAATTTATTCCTGTGATGCAAAGCTGAATTTTCAGCATCATTATTCCAGTCTTCAGTGTCACATGATCCTTCAGAAATCATTCTAATATGCTGATTTAATGATTTCTTATTATAATCAATTTTTGAAATGTTAATATTTTTGTGGAAACATTGATGCATTTTCAAGATTTTTTTTATTAATAGAACGTTCAAAAGAATAGCATTTATTTGAAATTAACATAATAAATATATTTTACTGTCACCTATGATCAATCTAATGCATCCTCGCTGAATAAAAGTATTAATTACTTTAAAAACAAATCATACTGACTCAAAACCTAAACTGTAGTGTATGTTAATATATAATGCGCTAGTTTTATTTTGAATTGTTAATTTGTGTTATCTTCAGTGCATTGATTGCTGTTGCTCTGGACTGTTTGGTTTCCTGCTGCTTTCTGTCCTTTATGGATCTGTGCGTGTAAATGAATTCTCATAATACAGTCACTTAAAGATAAAGGATGAACTCCCATGATATGCATATTAATATTGGATGACATCGTAAGCAAGTTAACACGTGATGTCATATACACTGTATTAATTCCTGGGAGTCATAAATACAGTATATTCATGAGACATGTTCTCATGTTGTGGCTGATTCTGATGTAGACTCAGATGTCTTTAACTTTAGATCCCAACCAAAGACCACAATCAAAAACCGCACTTGTTGAGAGAAAATGCATCTATAAATGTGTTGTCTGTAGTTTGTGAACAGGCTAGAGTACTGTAAAGTTTTCCCTGACATGTTTGGGGTGAAAGGTCATTGGTTGGTGTGTCGTCAGTGTCTCGCTAGCCAATGAAATCGTAGCACTTTCTGTTTAACGCGAGCATTTTGTTTTGTGAATATCAAATCAGTGTGACTCCCGAAGTGACAAACAAATTAAATTTTGTGAACGGTGCAGCCAAAGGGGAACCAATATTGAAAAAAAAAAAAAAAAAACTGTATAACCAGATATGTTCTAGATATGGTGGCTGTAGCACATAACCTCTTTTATTGCTTGCTTTCATATTTCTGCTTTTCTTTTCATGTCGGTGTCGTTTGTAAAATATGTCTGAATATTGTATAACTGAACATTCTTCTGTAAATTAGAACCTCTGCAAGTTCTGTTTTTCTTTTTGCTCTTCGTTTCTGCCCTTTTATCTGTTCTCTCCTCCTAAACGGAAAAGAATCTTGACAATAAATGAAACGTGACTGAAGTACTAACTGCTTGTGCTTCACTTCTCCTGCCTCTTTCTTCTCTGTAGTGCTTTGCTGTGTTAGTGTGCAGTATTATATAACCAGCTGCATTAACTCAACTTACTGATTTTGCTGCTGTAAGTAAATTCCGTTTTTTTTTTATTGAGATCTAATATGAAGATTTTTTAACCGTCAAATTCGGTTGTGTTTGGGATCGTAGAGACTCTGAATACTCTACATTTAAAATTCTAATATTCATTTTGGTTAAAATCTTCCTCTGACTGAATCAAACCCCAGAACATGAGGGTATATTAAATATATAATACAAACATACCCT
This sequence comes from Sinocyclocheilus anophthalmus, assembly GCA_018155175.1. Taxonomy (NCBI): domain Eukaryota; kingdom Metazoa; phylum Chordata; class Actinopteri; order Cypriniformes; family Cyprinidae; genus Sinocyclocheilus; species Sinocyclocheilus anophthalmus. The sequence goes on along the minus strand of JADLZN010008867.1, from coordinate 203,893 downwards.
ACTGTTCAAAAGTTTGAGGGTTGGTACATTTTTTTAAATGTTTTTTAAAGTCTCTTATGCTCATGCAAGGCTGCATTTATTTGATTTAAAAAATGCTGAAAAATCAGTAATATTGTGAAATATTATTACAATTTAAAATAGCTATTTGAATATATTTGAAAATGCAATTTATTCATGATGTAAAGCATCATTACTCCAGTCTTCAGTGTCACATGATCCTTCAGAAATCATTCTAATATGCTGATTTGCATTTCTTATTATTGTCAATGTTGAAAACCGTTATGCTGCCTAATATTTTTGTGAAAACCATCACTTTGAACAATTTACTGCATCCTGGCTGAATAAAAGTATAAATAAATTTAAAAAATCTTACTGTCCCCCAAAATTTGAAATAGTGCATTATCAAATATACAGTGCATATTTAATTTTTATTTGAAAAGGTGTCAGTTCAGTTGCATTAACTGCAATCAAATCTAGCTTTTAAAGGAATATTCTAGGTTAAAAAGAAAATAGTTTACCTTGTAAAATAACTCAAAATGCAACTGGTTTACGGTTTTCCTTTAGACTTTCACTGTAAGTTTATAAAATTCAATAGAGCTTCTATTTAAAGAGGGATGTGACCGAACTCAAACTTTTATCTTTCTTTCAATGGTTGTTGTGCAGACAGTAGTCAGTACGCATGAGTACCCATCCTGGGAATACAGGGACAGTCCCCTCATTCTAAATCAAGCATGAGAAATTCACACAGTTTAGCAAAGTGTTCAAACCCACTCTTTGTCCCCTTCAATGTTTCAGCTGTTACCATGGTTACCCAGACAGTACAAAGACCCCTATACGGCACAAGAAGGCTCATTTTCATAGGGTTGCTTTATAGAGCCATTTCTGTTCCTTAAATTCTAACTCTAAATCTCCGAAGTGCATTAAAACGCGCTGAAAACACTGTTATTGTAATAGACTGGACCTCCTTACTTTGGCATTCAGAGCCCTGCTTTTGCATTAATAAAGCTTCTAACATAGAACTATTTACCATCTTTTTATATCGATTTTATACAAAAGCATCCATTCACATTACAGCTGCATTTTAGGAGTTATATGTCCAGTCCACATTAACTGTATTTGATCCCATTTTAGGTGACACCACGTACCTGGACATTTTCCGTGAGTTTTCCCATATGGCATCCCACAATCCTGAGAAGCTGAAACGGAGGAGTGTTCACTTCCGTCACTCCTTCAGGTAGTTAGATGATATCCATTAGGCATCTGTAAAATAAATGTAAAAAAAAAAAATGTTTTTTTTTTTTTTTTTATGTTTTCTCTTTTTAATCCAGAGTGTGACAGATCAAGCTCAGACTTTGGACACCAATCAAGCTGGAGCAGAAGACACTTTGACTAGCTGATATCATAAGTGTGATAAAGATGAGTGTGAAAGACTTTAAACGATAATTATGGTCGTGTTGAATGTTTGCAATGAATTGAATGCTATTTTTGTATCTTTATGGGGTCAGCTGGACTAATCCCCAGTGTTTTGTGTCAATTTTCTTCATTTGTATTCTCCCTCTTTTAGCCATAGACTGTAAAAGGCTCTTAATTAGGCACTATGCAGATGTTTTATATGTTAAAACATCTGCAATTTATGGTTTCATGTCTGTTAAACATATAATCAAAAAATCATGCATGAATGCTTTCTCATTTTTCATTTCATCTCAATACTATTACAAGCATCACTATTATCCTCTATTATGAATCGTATTCAGCGCTGATCGTTTTTTCTGTTTTTAAAGCATAATAAAATAATAAGGAAGTTGTGTTTGGAGAATCTGCAGTGATTTTGTCTGTTGCTATAGTGATGAATGTACTGTTTTGTATGACTATGCTGGTGTAGTCTATATATTTTATCTGTACAGTCACTATAAATCATTGCAAATTCAGATGCAGATATTGTATATTGTCTTTTTAGATGCAAATTGATAATATATCATAAAATTGTGGTATTTTGTTAAAAATGCAGAAACATTGAGTGGACCTTTTGTTGTGGGAAATAAATATATCTAAAAAAATCTGCTGGTTTTCTTGGGTTCATAAAAATTTTTTCAATTAAAATGACAATTTTGCTGCATGATAACCGGGGTTATTTACATATGTGAAGCATCAGGTAAGGAAGGTAAATTAGTTTTTTTTTTATTTTTTTTTTTTTGGTCATTTGATGGACAAGAAGGGCTGAGAGTTAAATTCAGGTGTCCAAATGAAGTTAAGTTTGACATTTCAACTATTCCAGGCGAATGAATCAGTCTTATGAGCCAGCTCTTTAAAAGGAAAAAAAGTTTTCAGGAAAACTTGAAATCGCATCAAATGACCCCTTTAAGGCATAGGGTATTCTATAGTCTTTGTCCGAACCAATTATTTCTATGAGCCAGTTCTTTACAGTGAATCATAAACACACAGTCTGATTCCTGAACGAATGACTCTAATGAGTCGGTTCTTTAGTGTGAATCATAAACATGCATGACGACGAGTACATTCTGATTCCCGAACAAATGACTCCAGCGAGTCGGTTCTTTATAGTGACTCACAGGTCGAGCAGTGTAGTCTGATTCCCGAACAAACGACTCGGTCGGTTCTTTGGACCAAAATCACTGTAGCTACTGACTGCTACACATTATGTATAACTAATGTTTTATATAAATAAATTAATACATTTATAATTTTGATGTGTTTATATGTGTATGAAAGTATTATTCGGCGACATACTGCATACAATGCTGTACAAATGCTTTATTTATTTCAAACATTAAAAAATCCCATCGCAACTCGTCCAGTTTCGTCAGCTTAATGTTAGACATTTATTTTGAAAGGCAGCCGAACGCTCTTCAGAGCTTTTCTTTTTGTTTTTACCTCATCACTTCCTGCTGTTGCGGCAGCCATATTGGCATGGGGGATAGATGACAATTTCACCTTAGCCGAAGAGCTACATTTTTGTTATTTTTGAAAGTTTATCAAGGGCGTATTCACTCTGAGATAAACGGGATATCAATATATCACCCCAATTTGACCGTGGTCGATCCCGTGGAGGGCGTTGAAAGAGGTGAGACTGAACCATTAAAATCCCCTTTCAGTGTGTCAGGCTGTGTTTTAAAACCTAGTAAACTATCTAACGTTACCTAGACAGCAGCTGTTGTCATCATAATGTATAACTGAACGTTTAGAACGCGTATATGACCCCCAAAGATGCTGTCTTGATGGGCAGCTCACTATGTTTTGAAACACACTCCTTGTCTCCGTTTAAGCGCTGTGTTTACTCATGTCGTTGTTGTTTAGTCCTGTTTACATCCGTTTGTCACTGTTATTGTCTTATTTTGGCTACAGTTGCTGACTATTAAGGTGTTATCCGCACAGTAAACACATGCCACCATGTTGTTTTAAATGGCAGAACAGTTCTGGTCATTTGCTTGAACGTCTGCTGTTGAATAATCAGATCTACAGAACACAATGTAAGATTGCTGTACTCTCAGTTCATGATCATACACGGATGTCAAGCTGCTTCCTTATTGACAATCATAACAATATGGTAGTAATTAATATCTGAGTTGTGTTGATGTATTTCAGGCTTTAATGTATACTTGTAAATCTTCTGTTTTGCTTATTAGTCACATTTATGAACACTAGGAAGTGTTCCGATTGTATTGTGTAACTGAGAGTGCCATGTGATTTCACAGATGAGCAACAACTTAAACAAGAGGGCCCCAACCACAGCAACACAGCGGTTAAAACAGGATTACCTGCGCATCAAGAAAGATCCAGTCCCGTATATCTGTGCTGAACTTGCCTCCAACATTTTGGAATGGTACATTTGATTTCCCTTAAAGGGGTCATATGATGCTTTTTTTAAAGATCATTATTTTGTGTATTTGGTGTAACAGAATATGTTGACATGCTTTAATGTAAAAAAAACAACAACAAAAAAACATTATTTTTCAAATACTGTACATTATTGTAGGTCCTCTATGCCCAGCCTCTCTCAAACGCTTCGTTTTCTACAAAGTCCCTCCTGCCGACAAGCACAGTCTGCTCTGATTGACCAGCTGACCCAGTGCATTGTGATTGCATTGGCCGAACACAGAAAGCACTCGCGGAAATGTACACCACTTGACAATAATCGCGAGCTTCCATACCTTTCAAAATAAATGTAAAGACAGAGCCGAAAGGGGAAACAGAGTCGCGTGACAGACACGGTGATGAAGCTGCTATGTGTTTGCAGTACACAAGCCACGGTTAAGACAGCTGACTCCACTGTGATGTGACCTCTCTCTCTCTCTCTCTCTCTCTCGCTCTCTCTCTCTCTCTCTTTTATTTCTCTCGCACACACACCAAAAACGATGCGCAAAAATCTGCATTTGAACAGTCAATAGCAAATACAAACTAATAACAAAACAGTAGCTGATAAAGAAGCGCCAGATTGTCATAGCAAAGAAATTACCTCCTCTCCTAGGTTCATGAAAAAGTCGTCCATAAAATGCATTGCTGTTCAGTTGTAAGTCATCTTAAAGATTCCTAAATGCATCTACTTTCGGAAGGCCAAAAAGTGCTTTTGCTTTCTCTGAGAAAAACACAGCGTCTCCCTGACATTGCTGCTTCAACACTAACTGCAGTTACAGAAACCACGCCTTCTTTCTCTGCGTGCACATTTGGGCAGCATTATGGCAAAATATTTCAACATAGTGAGTTAGACATGTGGGGGCGTGTTAGAACGGGGTGTTTTAGGGGGCGTGGCAGAGTCTTAATTGATAAAGAATATCTCTTTGGTTTTGAGACTTTAGTCTTTGCAACTTAGGGATCTTATCTATTCACGAACAGCTTGTAACACTCAAAGAGAAAGGAAAAATTTAAATCGCATAATATGATCCCTTTAAAACATTTCTTTATATTATTTTGTTACATACATATACACACACTACCACAATGATTAACACTTCTTAAGGGGTTTTGAAAGAAGTGTCTTATGCTCACCAAAGCTGCAATTATTTAATGAAAAATACAGTAAAAATAGTAATTGTGAAATAGGTGTCAAGTTAAACAAATGTTTTCAGTTTAATATATTTTAAAAGCTGATTACTTTTCAATATATATATATATCTATTTATTTATTTTTTTTTTAAATTTTCGTCGAAACTGTGTACAACCATTCTTTAAAGAAGAAATAAATTATTTTTATTTAGCAAGGATGCTTTAAATTGATCAAATGTGACAGTAAAGATATTTAGAATGTTACAAAAGATTTCGATTTCAAAAAATGCTTTTCTTTTGAACTTTCTATTCACCAAAGATATGTTATTGTTCCACAAAAATAATAAGCCCAGCAAAAAAATGATGATAATGAGAAAAGGCTGCTAAAATACGAAACTGGTATGAATATTTGAGCACTAATAAATTAGTTGGTAATAATTAAGTACAAAAATCAGAAGATTAGAATACTTTTTTTTTCTCAATCAAATAAATGCAGCCTTGGTCAGCAAGAGAGACCTATTTAAAAAAAAAAAAATTTTAAATCTTAATTATTCCAAGAATTTGACCAATAGTGTATTAGTGTAATGCTTTATTTTACATGACTTATTGTTTAAGTTTGGAACTTCATCAAGAGCTTTATCTTAATCCTTCATTTTTTTAATAATTCAATTTCATGATTTATATTCTATTTAGCAGATGATTGTTGGTTAGCAGAATGTTCCCTCTGCTTCCATTCAATGAAAGTGAATAGAGAATGATGCTGTCAAGCTCCCAAAACGTTACAAAAGCACCATGAAAGTGGTCTATAATGACTAAGACGATACATTCATAGTCTTCTGAAGCAGAATGATGCCTTTATGTGAGGATTTGGGCTAATGTTAATATATATAAAGTGCACTATTTGTATGGACTACTTTGATGGTGCTTATTTTTCCTTTTTGGAGCTTGACTGCCCATTGACAGTCACTATATGCTTTTGTTGTATGTAAAACGTTTAAAATTTTCAAAAATGTCTGACAGGACTTTTATCACCTAGAGTAATCTACATTACAGACTTTATATGATTAGATACTACCACATCCCTGGCTTGCTTTCTCTTTCAGGCATTATCTAGTACGTGGCCCTGAGAAAACTCCATATGAAGGTTATTTCCTCCTCTAATTTCACATTAGTACTTCCTTTTATACATTGTGCAGTTTCTGCTTCATTTTGACTTGTCTTCTGTATTTCATAGGTGGCTTCTATCATGGCAAACTCATTTTCCCACGGGAATTCCCGTTCAAACCACCAAGCATATACATGATCACACCCAACGGCAGATTTAAATGTAATACAAGGTACACAAGCTCAGACTTTAACTTTCAATCTTCAATTTTTTAAGACCTTTATTTAAGCGCAAAGGTATGTAAGCATTGTTATTTTAAGCATAGTTACAGCTACAGGTCATTGTTAGGCATGACATTGCCATCAGTGCCTTACTGCTTTTATGAAATGTTTACTATGTAATAAAAATCTTTAATTGGAACATCCATCTGCTGCTACATGTAAACTAAGTTTTTCCTCTATTATTTGACTTCATAGTTGTTACTGTGAGTTTTTGCTCGGTTGGAACACTGAATTGACGAATCAGCAACTACATCGGTTTCTTTAAGTCTAAAACATTCAGCTTAGAAGAACAATACTGTTCACAATACCTGCATAATGAGTTTCTTTCTCTTTCAGGTTGTGTCTTTCAATCACAGATTTTCACCCTGACACGTGGAACCCTGCGTGGTCCGTATCCACCATCTTAACCGGCCTCCTGAGCTTCATGGTTGAAAAAGGCCCGACTCTCGGCAGTATCGAAACGTCTGACTTCACAGTGAGTGTCACACTGATTTAAAATCACAGTCAAATGCTTTAAGAGACTTTAAGAGACATACACACCAGTAGGGTTGGGTACTGGTATCGGTACCTGAATTTCGGTGCTGGTACCCAACGGTACTTTACTCTCTGTGAAATTACAAAAACATTTATTTCAGGGAAAAAATAAGTCAAAAAGTCTCAATTTCAACATTTTGAACAATAGGTCCCTACAAACTTTTTCTTTCTTTCTTTCTTTCTTTTTTTCCCCCAGAAATTCTTGTTTTAATTTTTCTGAAAATCAAATGAAGGCATTAAACATTTATTTTAAATCAAATGAAAATTAAACCCTTTTATTTTTTGGCAAACAAACTGAGATTTACTGTTGAAATTAATACATGGAAGAAAAATTTTGTGAATATTCTTTTAAAACATTTTTTAATAGGCTAATACTTGTATTATTATTTTTTCTAAAATTAAGTGATTAATCTAGTTGTAATATTTATTTTTTATCATTTAATTGTTTTATTTAAATTTGATAGAAAATGGAATATTTAAAGATGTACATTATTCTGTACAAAAGTAATACAAGAGTAATGTTGTGTGAATAAATTAGAATGTCGTGGAAAAGTTAATTTATTTCAGTAATTCAACTCAAATTGTGAAACTCGTGTATTAAATAAATTCAATGCACACAGACTGAAGTAGTTTAAGTCTTTGGTTCTTTTAATTGTGATGATTTTGGCTCACAAAAACCCACCAATTCACTATCACAAAAATTAGAATATGGTGACATGCCAATCAGCTAATCAACTCAAAACACCTGCAAAGGTTTCCTGAGCCTTCAAAATGGTCTCTCAGTTTGGTTCACTAGGCTACACAATCATGGGGAAGACTGCTGATCTGACAGTTGTCCAGAAGACAATCATTGACACCCTTCACAAGGAGGGTAAGCCACAAACATTCATTGCCAAAGAAGCTGGCTGTTCACAGAGTGCTGTATCCAAGCATGTTAACAGAAAGTTGAGTGGAAGGAAAAAGGGGAATGGACTGAGGCTGGTTTCAAGGCATCAAGAGCCACCACACACGGACGTGTCAAGGAATTTGGCTACAGTATTCCTCTTGTTAAGCCACTCCTGAACCACAGACGACGTCAGAGGTATCTTACCTGGGCTAAGGAGAAGAAGAACTGGACTGTTGCCCAGTGGTCCAAAGTCCTCTTTTCAGATGAGAGCAAGTTTTGTATTTCATTTGGAAACCAAGGTCCTAGAGTCTGGAGGAAGGGTGGAGAAGCTCATAGCCAAAATTGCTTGAAGTCCAGTGTTAAGTTTCCACACTCTGTGAGGATTTGGGGTGCAATGTCATCTGCTGGGGTTGGTCCATTGTGTTTTTTTGAAAAACAACATCACTGCACCCGTTTACCAAGAAATTTTGGAGCACTTCATGCTTCCTTCTGCTGACCAGCTTTTTGAAGATGCTGATTTAATTTTCCAGCAGGATTTGGCACCTGCCCACACTGCCAAAAGCACCAAAAGTTGGTTAAATGACCATGGTGTTGGTGTGCTTGACTGGCCAGCAAACTCACCAGACCTGAACCCCACAGAGAATCTATGGGGTATTGTCAAGAGGAAAATGAGAAACAAGAGACCAAAAAATGCAGATGAGCTGAAGGCCACTGTCAAAGAAACCTGGGCTTCCATACCACCTCAGCAGTGCCACAAACTGATCACCTCCATGCCCCGAATTGAGGCAGTACTTAAAGCAAAAGAAATCCCTACCAAGTATTGAGTACATGTACAGTAAATGAACATACTTTCAGGAAAAACCAACAATGATTTTTCAATTCATTCAATTTTTTTTTTATTGGTCTTATGAAGTATTCTAATTTGTTGAGATAGTGAATTGGTGGGTTTTTGTTAAATGTGAGCCAAAATCATCACAATTAAAAGAACCAAAGACTTAAACTACTTCAGTCTGTGTGCATTGAATTTATTTAATACACGAGTTTCACAATTTGAGTTGAATTACTGAAATAAATGAACTTTTCCATTATAATTTATTGAGATGCACCTATACAAGAGTAATATATTTCTGTTACATGTTAAACCGTACTTTTATTTTGACAGGTTGCCATGAAGTTTCTGTGTGTATGCAGTATGATGATGCTAGTTTTCTCAAATGAAACGGTAAAATTCTCGCGAAGTGACTCACAGCAGCTCTGGAGTTTAAGTTTTTGTGTTCATGCCGTCATATAGTGAGACGCAGAGGCCGAAAATCACCGTGAGTGTCACGCGTGCTTCAGTATTTGTGTAGTAAACAAAACCGCGTTTCCGCCATTCATACATACAGAGGCAAGCGGAACATGCAGGATTCATATTTAAACCGTCTTTTTGCATTTTAATATTCACAGACACTAGTTCATATCGCGATTCGAATTAAGTGGCAGTGGCTACTTTTGATTTATTTGTCCAAAATTGACAAATTCCGTGGCATTCCGCGCTTTAGAGTAAATTACATTTTTATGAATGGACTCCGTGATCCCGTCCGTGTTTTCGCATAAACCATATGGCTCTAGAAATGTAACCACACTTCACAACATTTCGGCTTGCCCTGTGTGTTGTTTGAACGAGTTACAGGGGTGACATCATGTCACAGAGTCTCTCTTTCTCTCTCTGAGAAATTTGGCACCGATTGATTTAACGTGGATCGGTACTCGGTAGTACCGACGCAATTCGGTCGGTACCCTTAAAAGTACAGAGTTTCGGTACCCAACCCTACACACCAGTGCCATTTTTTTATTTTATTAAAGGAATAATTCACCCACGTGAATAAATTAGCACCGAATTTTCTTTTCTTTTTTTATTTTTGATGGGGGTGTAATTGTTTTTCTTACCATATAAAAACCCTCAGAGGTTTTTATATGAAATACTCTATGAATGCTCTAAATATGCTAGAAACGTAGCAAGGACATCAGCGTTGTTTACGTTCAGCATGTGCGCAATTACGTTCTGGGGTACTCTCCAAAATGATGGAAGACGGTAACTCGGGGCGAAGAATTGTTGGATAAATTATGTTGTTATTGTTTTCTTTGCGCACAAAAAGTATTCTCGTAGCTTCGTAAAATTACGGTTGAACCACTGATGTCACATGGTCTATTTTACCGATGTCCTTGCTAGGTTTCTGGGTCTGGGAACATTGCAGTTGCATTGCTGTCTATGGCAGGGTCAGAGAGCTCTTGGAATTCATTAAAACTATCTTAATTTGTGTTCCGAAGATGAACAAAGGTCTTACGGGCTTAGAACGATTTTTGGGTGAACTAACCCTTTAAGTTCTTAAAATGTGCCCTTATGCGTAAACATGCACAAAGTACATACATGGAATCAATTTTAATGGCATGTTTGCTTTTAATGTGTTCTCTGCAGAAAAGACAGTTGGCCTCCCAGAGTCTTGCATTCAACATCAAGGACAAAGTCTTTTGTGAACTGTTTCCAGATGTTGTTGAAGTAAGTACCGTGTCAGACTTCCTCACATATGTGTGCATGAGCAGTAAACACATTCTTTTAACAAATATCAAATATGTTAATACTTGACCCAATTTGCCCCCCCCTCCCCCTTTAAACAGGAAATCAAGCAGAAGCAGCGTATGCAGGAGGAGCTCAGGTCCCGCTCACAAGCGCTGCCCCTCCCTGACGTGGTGCCGGACGGCGAAGCCCACCATGCGCAAAACGGGCACCTGCCCATGAACGGGCACCTGCCCCCTGGCGCGGTCCAACCACCTGACCTCCAGCAGGTCAACCGAAACCATGGACTCCTGGGTGGAGCGCTCGCTAATTTGTTCGTCATCGTAGGTTTCGCCGCTTTCGCCTACACGGTCAAGTACGTTCTGCGGAGCATCGCACAGGAATGAATCGCCCAATGAGAAACGCCGACGGGAGGGACTAAAGGCTGGTGCTGTTCTCACGACCAAAATAGGTAGCGAGAAATCAAAAGGGTTTTCTCACAACCAAATAAAATGAAGCAGTGTCCCGTTAATGAAATTGAGAGCTTGGTGATTTCCTCCGTAGTGGCGACAACCAGATCTTGTGTAACACGGCCACTTAAAGGTCAAGGTCACGTGAAATGATGGCTTTATTAACATGTAAGGAAATTTTAAAACGAGCTAATTTTCTACCTTACCCAATTCCCAGAAGAAGACAACGTCATGTGACCGTGAAATGAATCCGAGTGGGCTTTTTTTAAAAGCTTGAATCAACAGTTTTTCACATTTCTCAAACTGTAAGATTTTAGAATCTGTGCATATAGGTGAGTTTTTATGTGAAAGATTAAAAGAGAAAAAAGGCCCATCATTCCTTAAAAACAGCAACAACAGAATAAAATGCATTTCTGAAGTGTGAGGCACCATTTATTGCTGTGACGAAAATCCCTGACTATTTTATTTGATGGAAATGGCTCAACTGTAAACGCGCTTTACCAATGCAGATTTGTTCTTAAATGCATTTGTGCTCGCTTACGCTACACCAACCGTAACAACCAGTTAGGCCAGGAAAGAAGCGGTGTAAAATTAATTATTTGTCTCTTGTTTGTCTGTGATGCAGCGCTCCAAGTGTTCATTAACTTTCTTTCGGAGGGGGTCACAGTCGGCCTAAAGAAAAGCATATGAACTCGGTTTTTTTTCCAGGCCATGTAACACTAAATTGTTTTTGTGCAATATGTAGGATTGTCAGCACTACTTTGCTTTCACGATACACAGCACTTCTTTTCTTTTCAAGGGTTGTGATTCATGCAATAATTCTTAATAAATTTAAATATAAACATAGGCAGGCAAATATGCATTACATTCTTACCTTTCCTGTTGTACTGTAAGATCTTTGGTTGTGCTCATTAGGACAAGTATTTTGAGTTGCATAAATAATTCACAACAAAGACTTACAAATCTAAGGCTAGATTGCTGAGACCTACATGCACTGCGAAACATCTCTTTCTGAGTCAGAATGGTCGTGTCGCTGCTCATTCGGATTTGGAGGGAATTAATGCTCTCTTTGTACCAGTATACTCTGGTCTCCCCCAAAGTGTTTGGATGTCCCAAATACTAGCAGTAATGCTTTTTTCAGCACCTCCATGAACACTGTTGATTGATATCCTTTCCTTTAGAGGGGCGTGTAATCCGAGGTAGTCATGTTGTGTTTACATTTTGAATAAATAATATTCTGTTAAAGAAAGCGGTCCTTCGTGTGTTATTCAAATTCAGTTCTTGCCATTTGACAAAACAGTGATTCAATATCAACAAATTCTGTTAAAATACCCAGAGACAAAACACTTCTTAACCTCATGCCTCATGTTACTATATACATTATAGACATGTTATTCACAACCACTAAGATGTAATTGCATTTGAACACTCCCCAAGTCCCTTAAAATGGAAAAAAATATGCATTAAAATTGCCATACACATGCAAATTCTATCACATAAAAATCATCCATATTCGTAGTTACTGCTGATAACAGTCTTGGACGTATGTGTATGTATATTTTCTGGAAATGTAATGAAAAATTACCATGAGGTATCTAATTTTATATTTATTCCATGCTAATATCAATGTGTTTTTTGAAGAACCTTGCTATATGAACAATACGCCAAAAAAATGTTAGTAACAACATGGTGCATTAAACATCATTTTACATCATGGTTTCCCAAACTGTGGTTCGTGAGTTTAATGAAAAGCAAAAGCAAAAGCAATAAAAAAGTAACTGTAGTCTGATCAATAGTATTTTAAAATGTAATCTAATCTAATTACAAGTACTTAATTTTTGGAATCTGATTGCAATGTAATCGGTTACTGTTTGTACATGCATGTATCATCATTCATGCATATCTTACATGCATTATGAAACTTATGTAGATATGAGCGTTTTAACTGAAAATCTTTTATATACCCATATTGCAGGTTTTATGACTAGTTAAACATAAAAAAGTAGTCAAATAGACGAAACATCTTGCGTTATAAAAAACAGCAATATATTTTAGTTTATGCATGTAAAATTTTTTAATAAAACACAGAAATGGAAAACAATATGCTTTTGATACTGCATCGAACTGTGCCGCAGCTACATGTCATCATGACTAACAAGTCTAGATTACTGATTTATGCACCACGTGACCCGCGTCCGGCCAATCAGCGCTCGATCTCACACCCCGGAAATGGAGTCCGTTTAATGTCCTACATTCCTCTCCAGGTCTCAGTCATAATTCTGTGCGCTGTCCTTGCAGAATATTAATGTGTAACGATGGTGTTGACGGTGCATTGGACTCTGTTTAACAATATTAGACACCCGGAAGCTTGTCGGCTCGAATAAAGCGACGTTTTTACGGAGGGACCTTTCTATAAAAAAGAGAAAACGATGAGGCCTAATAGGAGAGATGAGGAACAAGTTTCAAGCTGAGGAATTCAACACACAGCAGGTGAGCTGTAAATATTTTACACTGCATAAAGACAGTTAATGTGAGGATTTCTGAAGCGTGTTGCATGTATGACAGCACGCCCGGTTGTATTTCCGCAGCCAGCGAACTATTTGACACGACAGTCTCGGTGTGTGTTGACTCAGTCAACTTGACTGGTAATGTAAGTACATGTCAGTGCATGTTTGACTGTCACAATGAAAGTTGAATAGTTTGTTTGTGAAACATTTGTCGCCGCCACACCTCTTTTTTATCACACAGTAGCAACCATTGCCATGACAACCCCTCCCAATTAACTGGCTACAGCCATTTCTATAGCAACCACCCTGGCTCACCTAGCTAGAGCGGTTGCTAGGGCAACGGACGTTTGTTGTGTTCTTGGCTTTGTCTGGATGTCTTAAAGGGGTCATATGATGCTTTTTTAAAGATCATTTTTCAAATACTGTACATTATTGTAGGTCCTCTATGCCCCGCCTCTCTCAAACGCTTCGTTTTCTACAAAGTCCCTCCTTCCGACAAGCGCAGTCTGCTCTGATTGGCCAGCTGACCCAGTGCATTGTGATTGGCCGAACACCGCAAGCACTCGTCGGAAATGTAACGCCCCTTACCAAAATCACGAGCTTCATCTTTCAAAGTAAATATCAAGACAGCCCGAAAGGGGAACAGAGTCGCGGGACAGACACAGTGATGAAGTGGTAGTGTTTGCAGTACACAAGCCACGGTTTAAGACAGCTGACTCCACTGTGATGTGACCCCTCCTCTAGCTCTCTCTCCTCTCTCTCTCTCTCTCTCTCTCTCTATCTCTCGCTCTATATTTCTCTCAAACAACACACAACACACAAGTCGCGAGGCACACACACACACACACACACACTCACACTCACACTATTGAACAGTCAATAGCAAATACTTAAACTAGATTCAGAAGCGCCAGATTGTCATAGCAAAGTCAGAATTACCTCCTCTCCTAGGTTCAAGAAACAGTCGTCCATAAAATGCATTGATGTTCTTTTGTAAGTAATTTTAAAGATTCCTAAATCTACTTTCGTAAGGCCAAATAAAGTGCTTTTGCTTTCACCTAGAAACACACAGAAACGTCTCCTGACATGCTGCTTCAACACTAACTGCGGGTACTGAAACCACGCCTTCTTTCTTTGCGTGAACATTTGGGCCGCATTATGCAAATCTTCCCACATAGTGAGTAGACATGTGGGGGCGTGTTAGAACGAGCCGTTTTAGGAGGGCGTGGCAGAGTCTTAACTTTGATAAAGAATATCTCTTTGGTTTTGAGACTTTAGTCTTTGCAACTTCAGGGATCTTTTCTATGAACAATCAGTTTGTAACACTCCAAAGAGAAAGGAAATTTTTTTATTGCATCATATGACCCCTTTAAGATTATTCGGAAATGCATTAAAATTGCAAATGACTTGAATGTGTACATTTAATGATGAACATTCTTTAATTTCTGAATTAAAAGGTCATTTCGATAAGGTTTGTGGGGCTAAAAAGTAAAAAGATGATGATGATGATGCAACTGAAAAGTGTCTTTAAAAAGGTGAAATTCTTGGGGAAAAGCATGTGGATTTAGCATAATATTGTGCTATTGTGTAGTGTTATTTATTTAATAAGCAGTGAAGCAGTTGTTTTAAAATAAAAATAAATAAAAAACAGTAATGTTAAATATTAGAATAATGATTAAGTTCTGCATGGAAATGATTTTATCAAATTTAAATGTTATTTAAAAGTTATTTTTAAAAAAACATTAAAATTTTAGCCATATAAACAATGACTTTAATCCATCTCCTCTGTGATAAACCTTTTTAATTTCTGAATTAAATGTCAATTTAATGTAATTAAATGTAACTTTTTATTTACTTGTTTGTTTGTATTTATTTATTAATTTTGAGGAACTAAAAGTGAAAAAATATCTAGTTGGTATAAATGTAGCTGAAAAAATTATAAATAAAAAATGCAATTCTTGAAAAATAAAAAGAAATGACAAAAGTTGATTGTATCTTAATGACATAATAGTATTTTTTTTAAATAAATAAGTAAATAAAACAAGTCAAAAGTGTAGAGAATGTTAGTGTTTGAGGGTCATGTTTTATAATAAATAAAAAGAAGACAAGTAGATAGAATAGAGAAAGCTAGTGTTAGAGGATTTTTTTCTTATTAAAATAGAATAGAGAGTGCAAGTGTTAGAGGGTCAAGTGTTTTTTTCAAATTTTTTAAATAAAAAAAGAAAACGAGTAAATCAAATAGTATTAGAATAGAGAGTGCTAGAGTTCGAGGGTCAAAAGAAGGTGGAACAGATGTGTTTTTAGTCATTTCTTGAAGATGTCTAAGGACTCAGCTGCTCTGATTGAGTTGGGGCAGGTCATTCCACCAGGAGGGAACATTTTATGTAAAAGTTATTATTTAATTTTAAGTTATGCAAGAAAATTATTTTCAAATTTTTTTCACTTTATCTTTTTTAGGCATGTCCTCACAAATGCAGGCGTTTTCCTCTCCCTCCGTGTCCTCCAGTGGCCTGTCCCGCTCCAAGAAACTGAAGTTGGAAAACCATGCATGGAACGTGAGCAGCCAATCGGGTGAGAGCAGCTACTACCAGCACAGCCCAAACCAGCCGAATGGCTCCTCCCCCTCCACATCTGGATTCAACCCCAATTACAACTCCTCCAACCTGGTCTTACCTCCTTCTGGATGCTCGCGGGAACAGACAGTGGTACGTGTCGCAGACAGCACCGGCAGCGTCCCGGAGCCTTCATCCTCCTCCTCGTCATCATCCACATCCAGTCAGCGTGGAAAAGATACAGGCTCCACCTCTCTGACATGTGAGGGCTATCAGAAACAGGGCAGTCTGAAGCGGAAAAGTGAGGAGGTGGACAGCAGCGACAGCGTGCAGATTTTGGAGGAGCTGTCGGCTCCTGTGCTCCCCAACCGTGTGGCCGGAGGTGGAGGCAACGCCACGGCTCATTCCACATCCACCACCAAGAGCAGCAACTCCCACAGTGAGGGGGACTACCAGCTGGTGCAGCACGAGATTCTCTGCTCTGTCTCCAACAGCTACGAGGTTCTGGAGTTCCTCGGCCGGGGAACATTTGGACAGGTCTCGAAATGCTGGAAGCGTGGAACTAATGAGATTGTGGCCATTAAGATTCTCAAGAATCATCCGTCATATGCCCGCCAGGGTCAAATAGAGGTGAGCAGTTAACCAGTATCAAAGTCTTTCCCAATCATTGTATTTTAGTGCTGTAAATGACTGAAGCTCCTTTGTGCCTTAAGTGTAAATCAAGAAATAAATAAGAGATATAAAGCTGCAATTATGAGAATTAGTCGTAAGTGTGAGATATACAGTTGCACTATCAACAAAAATATACAGTTTTTAAAAAAATATATATACTGTTGCAATTATGGGAAACCGTCACAGTTATCAGATATACATATGCAATTAAGCGAAATAGTCGCAATTGTGAGGTAAGCCTACTGTATGTCACAAGTAGCAGTTGTGAGATATATAGTTGCTTATGAGAAAAAGTTTAAATTGTGAGATATACAGTCGCAGTTGTGAGATACTACGTCGCAATTGTAAGATACATAGTCACAATTACGAGAAATAGTTGCAATGGTGAGATGTAATCGCTATTGTGAGAAATAGTCACAATTTTGAGATATGCAATCACTATTACAAGAAATAGTTGCAGCTGTGAGATATACAACTTCACAATTGTGAAACATTCAATCGCTATTACGAGAAATAGACACAATTGTGAAACATTCAGTCGCTATTACAAGAAATATACGCAATTGTGAAACATTCAGTCGCTATTATGAGAAATAGACGCAATTGTGAAACATTCAGTCGCTATTACAAGAAATATACGCAATTGTGAAACATTCAGTCGCTATTACAAGAAATATACGCAATTGTGAAACATTCAGTCGCTATTACGAGAAATAGACGCAATTGTGAAACATTCAGTCGCTATTACGAGAAATAGACGCAATTGTGAAACATTCAATCGCTATTACAAGAAATAGACGCAATTGTGAAACATTCAGTCGCTATTATGAGAAATAGGCGCAATTGTGAAACATTGAATCGCTATTACACAGAATAGACGCAATTGTGAACATTCAGTAGCTTTACGAGGAAATAGACGCAATTGTGAAACATGCAATCGCTATTACGAGAAATAGTCACAATTGTGAGACAGTCACTATTACGATAAATAGACACAATTTGTGAAACATTCAATCGCTATTATGAGAAATAGTCACAGTTTTGAGGCATACAGTCACTATTACGAGCAACCGTCGCAATTGTAAAACATTCTGTCGCTATAACGAGAAATAGACACAATTGTGTAGATGTTAATAAAACACAATCTAATCCACATTTTTCTGAACGTGGAAGTCTCGCCCGACTGGAACAGTGCTTTACATTTCCGGTCTCTGGTGTTTCTAGTCACATTTACATATTTTCTGAGCCGACAATATAATGTAAAACCTATAAAAATGGTTTAAAAAAAGCACATGGCGCCCTAGTTTCATCACTTTACAGTGTCGCAATGACCGTCTTTTTGCAGTAAAGGACCTGTCTGTCATAGTTTGATGAGTAGGAAGCTGCATTAAAAACAGATAAACGCACATGTATGTATACTGTTCCTGATCGGGGTGAAGTTCACTGGATTTTGTTCACAGAATGATAAGAGCACACATTTTAACATATTCTTTTATTATTTAATTAACACTCAGTATTTTAACTTAAGCGATGCAAGCTATGCATACAGTGCCGGAACATTGGCAGATTTTCTGGTACACAAAACAAATATTTTAAAGGAATTCCTTAGCTTATTGCCATTACTGTGGCAGCCAACAACAGCACAGCTTAGCCCTGCGCTCATTTTTATATTTAGCTTTATTGAAAAAGTTTCAATTCAGTCCATCTTTTTATCCCGTTTTAAGATTGATTTCTAAGGAGATCGGCCGTAGCTATCGAGCAAGATGGCGGATAGCAACGGCGGCACTTAATATCCGCGTTCTGATTGGTCAGATTGCCTGTCAATCAAGCTCCCTGCGAACAATCGCTATTACAAGAAATAGTTGCATATGTGAGATATGCAATAGCTATTATTAAAAATAGTTGCAGTTGTAAAATATACAGTCATTATTATGAGAAATAGTCACAGTTATGAGATATGCAGTCGCTGTAATGGTGAGATATACAATAACTATTTGCCAGAAATAGTTGCAATTGTAAGATATACAGTCGCAATTACGAAAAATAATCCCAATTACAAGATATGAAGTTGCATTTGTGAGGTGCTAAGTTGCAATTGTGAGATACACAGTCACAATTACTAGTATTAATCACAATTGAAGGATGTACATTAAATAAAAATTGCACATACAGGAAGTACAGTTTTACAGTTTGAGGTGGAAACAGACTTCTGTAGCAAATACTTATAATTAATATCGGACTGATGCAGTGATAAATGTAATGCATCTATTTCGAAGTTTGCTATTAATCATCAATCAAGTGCTTGATACAGATCTATTTAAATGTAATGAACTCAATCCTGTCCGATTAAAGGTGGGCATCCTCAGCCGTCTGAGCACAGAGAATGCAGACGAGTTCAACTTTGTGCGCTCTTACGAGTGCTTCCAGCACAAAAACCACACGTGTCTGGTGTTTGAGATGCTGGAGCAGAACCTCTACGACTTCCTCAAGCACAGCAAGTTCAGCCCACTGCTCCTCAAGTGTATCCGGCCGGTCCTGCAGCAGGTTGCCACGGCGCTGCTGAAGCTGAAGAGTTTGGGTCTCATCCACGCTGATCTGAAGCCTGAAAACATCATGCTGGTGGACCCCATCAGACAGCCCTACAGAGTCAAAGTCATTGACTTCGGTTCAGCGAGTCACATCTCGAAGGCGGTGTGCTCAACCTACCTGCAGTCTAGATACTACCGGTAAGGGATATTTGATGTCAAAAGGAATGGACAAGTGGTTGTACATTTACATTTGTGCATTTAGAATCAAAAGCAACTTAGTGCATCCAAGTTACATTTTACTAAGCAGCGTAAGAATGTACATACATGCTAAACAAATAAAAGCAAATGCAAGATAATTATACTAATGTTACAGGCATGAATTTATATAAATTCATATTGATATGATACTACTATGTGCATAAAAACTATTAAACTCCCTTAAACCCTAATATTGAGTTTACATTTAGATATAGGCATTTGGCTAGTTTTAGGGTTTTATTTGAATATAATGAGAAATAGTCACAATTGTGAAACATTCAATGGCTACTTCGAGAAATAGTCACAATTGACCTATCAGTAAGCCCCTTCCCTCGAACGCAGATGAGCCAATGGCAGTCGAGTATCAGTTGCACGTAGGGTTGGGGTATTTTTCACTGCACGTGAAAAATAATTTCCCGACTGAGAAAATGCTCGCGAATCAAGTCGGAAATCTCTAATAATACAAATCCAACACATCTTTGTAGTAACGAGAGTGTCCATGTTGTTTTCACATTCCGACTTAAGCACAACTCTGGAAATGAGAGCATTCGAGGAGCGCGTGAATGCAGTAATTACACTTGCTCTGATGGCAGCAGGTAGATACCGTTATCTAGCTAAGCTAAACATTCTTAAATTAATGCCTAAAGCTAAACTTCCCTTGTTTTCACATTTCTAAACCTGTTGTCCAACAAAAGAGAACATTATAACCTTTTTACTCCACAACATTTTCGTGTCCATTCCTTTAAACATTCTAATATTGTATATAATTTTGGTGCATCATGGAGCCGCTCTCAGGATGCGGTGTATTTAAATATTTTTGAATGAGCGTTTGCACAGTTTACTTTTGATTTCGCAATCACTCCGCACGCTGTGCAAAGGAGCACATCTTACCAGACAGAATTGTAATGAGCTCAGGATCTGTTTGAGCAGGCAAAATACTCCAGTATGGTCTTGGTTCCCAGTCATCTCATCCTTATTCTCGAACAGGTGATTCCAAAGACTCCTCAGCTCCTTGACTTGGATTTAGGGTTGCCAAGTCCGTGTGTTTTTTTATCCACAGAATTGGGGCTACTTTTAACCTGTTGCCATGGGTGATTTGTTCCCACGTGGGATTGAAGGTTTTGAAATATTGCATAAATGTACATTGCCTGAATGCTTGTAACATTTTTGGCATTCTACCTATGATAAACAATTTTCATGGACTTCTACCTTAACTTTCCTCCTGGTGGAATGACCTGCCTAGCTCAATCCAAGCAGCTGAGTCCTTGATATTTTCAAGAAACGGCTGAAAACATCTCTTTCATCTTCATTTGACCCTTTAACTCTAGCACTCTTTATTCTAATGCTAATTCTAATTTTTTCTGCTTGTTTTTTTTAATTAAAAAACTTGCCACTTTAACATTTGCACTCTCTATTCTATTTCTATTCTTGTTTTATTTATAAAGAAAAAAGAGCATCTAACACTAGCATTCTCTAGGCTGTCCACTTATTTTCTTTTTATTATTATAATCATGACCTTCTACACTAGCATTGATCTGTTCTTTTTTGTGTTCTATTGATTTAATTTTAATTTAAAAATGAACCCTCCTAACCCTGCTTCCCTATTCTTTTTCTATTCTTTCTACTTTTTTTCTTTTTATTTATTATAAAAACATAAGCAAACAACCAAAAAAAAAAAAACTAACCTACTGTTAGGTGAAGCCCCGTCCCCGAACCTAGCCCCCTACTGTCCTTTTTTTTTGGAAAACTAAAATATGGTCACCCTATTATACATATGCTTAATTATTATGAAAATACCAGAGATGGCTTGAATAAGACTATACATTGTAGCAGTTGAGTGTTTATTGTCTTTATTTTATCATTCAAGACTTTTATATGTTCTGTTTACTCAGTTATAGATATAATAGCAATGCCTTTGTCCAAATAAGTGATTTCCTGGAGGGTCATGAGTTCTCTACTTCTGTGATTGGATATGTGGATTTTCTGTGTGAGGGTGCCCTCTGCCGTCCAGTATGAATGAAACAGACATCAAGCGTTTATAGTGCTAATGGCCAATCCATAATTTTTTGGGGGGAAGTTTTATTTATTTAATTTTAGTTTAAGTATCGGTTTAGGCACCGGTACCGTTTTAAAAGTATTGATTTGGCACCGGTATGGAAAAAAAAAAAAACAATACCCAACCCTAGTTGCACGGGGAGCAGAACTCGGACATCTTTAGGTTTCAGCACCATAGAGAAACATTGGAGGATCTGAAGCTTGCATCAGTTTTATGGTGTTTATGCTGCAAAAATGGAAAAACAATGTGCCTGGGGTACTTGTAACACTGATTCCAGGTATCCTGAGAGGATAGGCAATAGAATTGATTTTATTACATTTCCTAAACCCAAACAAAACAGAGCAAAATGTCCCTAAGCATTCAACCCCAATCCCAATGAAGACAAAAACGTTAATTTTCTTGTTGTCATACTCTCATTAAGTTACTTATGTGACGTTAATGTCATCTTGTGTTTCAGCAAGGTATCTCTGGCTAAAACTAAAGTTAAAGTTAGTGAGTCAATGTTGTCGGTACAAACCTAAATAGCGGACTGTTTTCACATCATGTACAGTGTAGGTCAAAAACACATAAATGAAGGTCTACATTTCAGTGCCTCTCCATATTAAACTGGTTAAATGTACATTAATTTAATCGTACCCTGCGATACATGAACGGTGTTGATCCTGCGTGTTGTCATCCGCGATTGTGACGGCCGTAATATAAGACTTCTCCCGCTTGCATTGTGATCTGTGAACCCTCGCGTCGAGTTACCCCCACCATATTTATTTAAAAATCTTTTATATATCCCTCCATGGAATATTTAATTCCCACTTGAATGGCGGCCTTTCTGTGTCCAAAATTGTTCAAAAACATCGTGGGACAAGGTTTTCACACTGACTGCTGTCATTGTAAGAGAGTGAGCAGCTCCATTTTTTTGTCCGAGGGAGCAACAGTAACTAAGGGGGGCGGGGGCTTACCGATAGGTCAATTGTGAGACATACAAGTAACTATTACGAGAAATAGTCGCAATTGTGAAACATTTAATCGCTATTACGAGAAATAGTCGCAATTGTGAGACCTTCAGTGGCTATTGTGAGAAATAGTCGCAATTGTGAAACATTCAAACGCTATTAAGAAAACGACTTATTTTCGTTCTCAAAAATCATAATATTTCTTCAATTTAGTTTTTAAATATTAAATAAAAATGTGTTTTAGTACTTTTTGGTAATTACACAAATTTAAAAAAAATCTGCATTTGATGATAATTTTAAAATGACCAAATATCCATATACAGTATATGTCTGTCACTAATTAATGAATTCACATGTCTTCATCCCTAAATAATTTGTTTACTGTAAATCATATATATATTTTATTACATACTGGTAAAAGATGTATAACCTGAGTGCACGCTAAGTCGCTTTGGATAAAAGCGTCTGCTAAATGCATAAGTTAAGTTATATATCTCCCTACCTGTAATTCTCCCAATCTAATACACCTTATAAAAATATTTGCCAGTGAAATGAAGCTAATTTATTTATTAATGTGTTGTAATTTGCCTGTTGTGGTGTAGAGCTCCTGAGATCATTCTAGGCCTTCCTTTCTGTGAGGCCATTGACATGTGGTCACTGGGTTGTGTCATTGCTGAACTGTTTCTGGGCTGGCCTTTGTATCCAGGAGCCTCAGAATATGATCAGGTCAGTAATGAGGTTTTGTTTGCTTAAATTTAATCAGTTTTGTGCTAAATCAATTAGTTTTATTAAAAATTCAATTGAGAAGGCTATTAATAGATTTGGAAAGCAACACAAGGGGTCGCTAACACTTATGATGAAGAGTCGTGCCAGTACCGGTAATCTTAAAACTGACAATACTGGCTGAAATATTTGTTTATTACTAGTAAATAATCATATACAGCAAATACAGACTAGTTTAGCTTTCTCTGCATATACTACTTGGCTACAAGCATCTGTCCATCTGTGAAAAATGGGAGTGTAATCTACATTTAATGTATATCTCTACAGATTCGGTACATTTCCCAGACTCAAGGTTTGCCAGCTGAGTATCTCTTAAGCGCCGGCACTAAAACCAGCCGTTTCTTCCACAGAGGCCCAGACTCCAGCTACCCTCTCTGGAGACTCAAGGCATGTCCCACTTAAAGCACTGCTGTGTATTTTATGTTCAAAGGCATCAGCGGTCAATTCATGATTGATCGCTTTCCTCACTGATGTTTTTCTTTTTTTAGACTCGCGCAGAGCACGAGGCAGAGTTTGGGATAAAGTCCAAAGAGGCTCGCAAATTACAGTTTTCACATGCCTTGAAGACATGATGCAGATATAGTGCATATGTTCCTTTTTATTTGTCCAAAACTCACTTATGTGTAATATATAATATATATATATATATATATATACCCACACACACAGACACACACTTTTATTTCATAAGGATGAAATCTTTTTTTAAAGAAATTAATATTTTTATTTATAAGGAAAAAATGGAAAACTACAATAAATTTAATTTTGAAATATATTCAAAAAGAGAAGATTTATTTAAATCTAATAAATTTGTCACCAATAAATATTGCTGTTTTTACAAAATTTTTGATCAAAGAAATGCAGCCTTAATGAGCAAAATAGACTTCTTTCAAATGAAACTTCTTTTGTGATTGGATAAGCAAGGTGTTGAATATTAAAATCGCCAACTGATTTTTCCAATCATAAAAGAAGTCATTTACATATTAAATTCATGGTACAGTTGCAAAACAGCCTGTTAGTTTCTGAATGTCAAGTCGTAATGAGCATGTAACTTAATTAAGTGAAACCTTGACTCACTTAATATAAACAGTTAAACTTCATTTAACTGGTCTGTCCCCGATCTTTTTGATTTAGTTACATTAATAATGCAGGATCTTTAAACCTTATTATCTTTGATTTATTAATTTTTTTTAAATATTGAAACTTATTATATTGCCAGGTTTAAGTTAGTTCTTTCTCACACTCCAGGTCAACATGACTAACCTGGAGGGCACAGACATCTTGGCGGAGAAGGCTGATCGGAGGGAGTTCATTGACCTGCTAAAGAAAATGCTAACTCTAGACGCAGACAAGCGGATCACGCCCACCAAGACCCTCAACCACCCATATGTGACAATGGCTCAGCTGCTTCACTTCCCACACAGCTCACAGTAAGCCCTGCTCTGCTGACGAGTTGATTATCTACATATAATGTAAATATAATAGCCACATCTCTCCCAGTACTCCTCTGATGACACTAACACTAGTGCCGCCCTCTTGTTGTGTAGCGTAAAGTCCTGCTTCCAAAACATGGAGATCTGCAAGCGCAGGTGTACGGCCTTCGACAACAACAAGAACCTGTTCGCCAGCCACAACGCCCCCAGCGCAGCCGCCAACCTCACCGTCACCTTCAGCAGTCAACTCAATCAGCACAGCCAGGTATGTGGGACTGCACAGATGCATTATGGGAAAGTTAATTTGTTTGTAATGCATTTCCTTTCAGTCTGTTGCTTGTGGTGATAAAAAATGAAAAATAGAATTATACGACTGAATATCACCAGTAGTGTCAAACTACTGTAGTGTTTTAAAGGGATAGTTCACCTAACAATGACAGTCTCTGTCATCATTTACTCACTCTCATGACATTCCAAAGTTGTTCTTTTTTCTGTGAAAGACAAGAATGATTTTTGATGAAGCTATTTTTCATACAAAATCATTTCATAGTGGCCAATCTCCAAATATGATGAAAAACTCCCACAAATGTAATCTGTATGACTCAAACACTATATTCCAAGTCTTCTGAATTGATATAATTGCTGTTAGTTTGTGAACTGCTGCAACTGAATAATTGAATCAGAGGGTTGAGAGTCTAAGAATCTGATTAGTCTGATTCATTCACAAATCAGACTGATACTCATCTCGTATTCAGCTCATTTGACTCATGAGGTAACAGCTCACTAGATTACCAGTGAATTTAAATATAAAACTTTGGTCTGTTCCTCACAAAGCTATCGTATCATGACTTCAGAAGACTTGGAATATAGCAGTTTTATATTAGTATTATGTATATGCTATTATAGTGTTTAATAATATTTTTAATTAGTTTTATATTTTAGGTTTAGGTTTTTGATCTAATATTTAGATTTTATTTTATTTCAGCTTTATTTCAAATACCAAAACATTTTTTTAATAAAAATAATTATAATGTACAAGTCATATGAATTACTTATATGGGTTGGGTTATGTTGTTTTTTAGAGCTTGACAGATGTGGTCAAATATAAATTGTCTGCATAAAGAGGCTTGGAACAGCCTGCTTGAAACAACATCAGAACTCATAAATAGATGAACTACTGCTTTAAAGCATAGTATACATGCTATATTAAGATCTTTAGTGCTATTTCTGTGCTTAGTCAATGTTGTTAAGAATCTCCCTCTCTTTCCGTAACTGCCAGATGGCCTCCACGGGGGGCCAGTCCCTGTCTCTTAGCAGCAACGTCCCTTTACTGAACTACCAGCCTGGTCTGTACCAGCAGGCCACTATAAATATACCAGGCTTGGCTCAGCAGAGTGTGCCATTGCAGGCTCGCCCTACTCAGCTGTGTGCCCAGACAGAGCCCTTCCAGCAAACCCTCATTGTGTGCCCTCCTACCATCCAGGGTGAGCCTGTACCTGACCCTACCTCTCTGTCCAAACCCACTTCTCCCTACACCATTCCTTTAGACTCACACCACTTCCGAATGCATGAACTGAATCACTCCTGTTTGATTCCCCAGGGCTGCAGACCTCCAATAAACATGCTGGATATCCAGTGAGAATGGATAACTCTGTTCCCATAGTGCCCCAGAACCAGTCCACCCAGCCTCTACACATTCAGCCCAGCATGCTCACACAGGTAGGCATCATGTTTGTGTGTTATCTGTTTCTCCACCTACACTGTTTTATATGATCCTTGTTTCTCTGTTCTTGTGATTTCCTCCCTGTTTTTTTTTTTCCCTAATCACCTTTTTACTCCTTAGGGCCTTTCGCACCGCGGGAACCTTTTCATAGTACCAGAACTAATTGTGGAACTACCCACTTTTGGTAGTGCAGGCACTTGTAGTAAATGTAGCACTGCCAGTTGTCGTTGGAGATTCTTAGTCCTCCTTTCCGTTCTTTCAACCGCTTTACGTATACGTCGACTTTCCATGTCCATTATTGTGAAACCCGCGAGACACAGCTCCGATCACAGTGTCCTCTATCCTCCTGTTGTTAATGTTGTTCCTGTTGTTGAACTCCGCTCACTAACAAATGATTAATGCTGTCGACCGCTTACGTCACTTCTTAGTACACACTGTCTGTGCGAATGCAACCCTTTAAATGGTACTGGGAAATAGTTCGCGCAAAATCGTCCCAGTACTTTAGTACTGTACATTTAGTTCTGGAACTAAAGCGGTGCGAAAGGCCCAATTAATGTGCTGCAAGAATTACAGTGAAGACTAAAAACAAAAGAGGTAGTGTTTTAAATCCTTTTTAGTCTGTGTCTCAGAGCGGGTGTAACATGAAGTGTAAACAGCCTTTTTCCAGGAAAATATCATCATCAGCTGGCATTTACGTTAAATATAATTAAAACAGGATCATTTCACATGCACACTGCATTTAACAAACGTCAACATTTCTGTAATCTGATCTGTTGAAGTTATAGTTTTTGTTTGCACTGCTTACCATTCATAAGTTTGGGGTTGGTAAGAAATGTTAAATGTTTTTAATAGAAGTCTCTTATGCTCACCAAAGCTGCATTTGTTTTACATATACAATAATACAGGAATCTTGTGAACACATTATTACAATTTAAAATAACTTTTCTATCTTGGTGGCAAAGCTGTTTTCAGTGTCACACGATCCTTCAGAAATCATTCTAATATGCTGATTTGCTCCTCAAGCAACGTTTCTAATTATTATCAGTGTTTTTTTCAGGATTTTTTTGTAGTAGAAAGTCTAAAAGAACAGCATTTATTTGAAATATTTTGTGACTACAAATATCTCTGCTGTCACTTTTTATAAATTTAAAGGGTTACTCCACCCCTAAATGAAAATTTTGTCATTAATCACCCCCATTTCGCTCCAAACCCGAAAAATCTTTGTTCGTCTTCGGAACACAATTTAAGATATTTTGGATGAAAACCGGTGTTGTGTTGAAGTTTGTTCCCCCTATGTTTCCCCTTTGTTTAGTGTTCCCCGTTCCTTCCCTCATACAGAGCCCTCGTCATTGTGCTGTTCCAGGTTGTGGCTATAAGAGATACAGCAAAAACCGGAAGCTAACAATAAATTGAATTTTTCTACCTATAGTTGTGTTTTTTACGTCTACACCTACCCCAACCCTAAACCTACCCCTTACAATAATGCACAAATAGTAATTATTGTTGTACAGTGGTGAGTGTGTATTAAATATATCATACGAATACATATTTATGCTGTGCTTTGAGTATTTGGTACTATTTACTTCCGCTAATTATCTCACACTCATTCTTGCATATACTATTATGTTTCATAAAAAACAATAATCACTTACAATGATGATACACATTTAAATGCAATTTGAGTTGGTATTATTGCACACGGAACATGGAACGGCACATGCGCGTGCCTGTACGCTGCTTGTTGTAGTACGGGAATCTAAACTAAGGGTACACATAGGGGGAACATACTCGACACAGACCCCGGGAGATCTTGGTGACTGTCCCATTTGACCTACCTAGTAAATTAACAGACTATCAAGTCCATCAAAGTGAAATTAACGACTGTCCAGAATAGTCCTCTGCCATCAATGGTTCAACCTTAATTTTATGAAGCAACGAGAATACTTTTTGTATGCGAAGAAACAAAAATAACAACTTTATTCAACAATTCGTTTCCTCTGTGTCTCTCTGCATCACCGTAGCGCCATTTATCCGCTGGACACAAGCAGCGTACGCTCTTCTGTGTCAACCACGCTGCACGGATGCGCTGTTTTCATTCAAATCAAAGCGTAAATACACGTAGAAAATGTATTCTTGTGTCGCGGCTGACACAGAATAGCGTACGCAGTTTGCGTTCAGCGGATATTCTCCAAAATGGCCCTATGGTGATGCGGAGGGACACAGAGAAGACAAATTGTTGAATAAAGTCAGTATTTTTGTTTTCTTCACATACAAAAAGTATTCTCGTCGCGTCATAATGTTACGGTTGAACCGCTGGTGGCAGATGGATTATTCTGACGATGTCTTTCATACTTTTCTGGGCCTTGACAGTGTTATTTACTTGGCAGTCAATGGGACAGTCACAAGCCTCCCGATTTTCATCCAAAATATCTTAAATTGTGTTCCGAAGACGAACTAAGCTTTTACGGGATTGGAACGACATGGGGGTAAGTGATTAATGACTGTGATTAATGGGGTGGAGTAACCCTTTAATGCATCCTTGCTGAATGAAAGTATCCATTTCTTTAAAAAAAAAATACTGAACCCAACTTGCTGACCCCAAACAGTAGTGTATTATCAGCCAAAATGTTTGTCTTGTTTAGCTTTACATGACAATGAATCAGAAGGACAAGTCAAAGGCAGGCATTTATTCCATTTTTAATATGTGACTTTGGAAGACCTCTGAAAGAAAAGGGTGAGATTTCAACAAAAACAGTCAAGTTGTTAAAATCAGGTTTTTACGAGGCGGCTAGTGAGTCGCTGTCTTTACTGTCAAATTATATTGATCTGTTTTGTATTTGACATCATTTTTCTTCATTTTGTACAATGATGATGGTGGTGGAAAGTCTTGGCGAGTTACTTTCTCCGTCAGCTCAGCCAGCGTGTTGTAACCGTTCCACCCTTTCCTCCATCCTCAGTTCCTCCACACATCCCTCTATCCCTTCCCCAACCAGAGCAGCAGCACGCCGCTGACGGTGGCCTCCCTGGCTCTTCCAGTGGCCTTGGGCTCTCGGCGTCTGGAGCAGAGTGCCACCATGCTGGTAAACCTGCGCCCTGCAGTGTGACAACTACTTCCTCTTCTTTTTCCTCTTTTTCTTTTACCTTCTTTGCATGTTGCATTTCTAGGCCAAACTTCTGAATTGAATGAGATAATAAGATAGTGTACCAAACAGCTATTGCCAAGAAAATGTTTTTTTCTATTGAGTTGTTTTCATGGGCTGCATGCAAAAACAATACTATGTGACCAGTGTAGTGTAATTCACAACATGACTCTTATGAGCTAGTTCTTCTAAATTGTTAAAAAAGAAAGAAATGAAATGCTTGGTGTTTTCCGCCAACTGGCAACCTGGGGTGCCGAAATACAATTGGGTAAACTGGCAGTGGGCGGGTTTCACAAACCAAAACATTCCGGCCCGGAACGCACACTTTCAAAGGAGAATAACTGAATGCAGCATTGTTTTTCAGATAAACAAGTATGTTAACTTGGCATGTTTCTTAAATATCTGCAAATATATTATGGTATTTTTATGCTTTAGTAGAGTCAAAAACTTACAAACAGCACCTTTAAATAATAATAATGCAGTTATTTATAAGTGGCGTTTTATTTAATCTGAATAATTTAGAATATAAAATTAGATAGAAATTAAAATAAAAACAAAATTAAATTTATTAAAAAAATTACAGATATGTGTATATATAGAAGCATTCATGTGCATTTGTGTACATGCACAGACTACAGTTCTGAACGAAAGTGTCACAGGTACCTAATGTAAATTCTGTGCACATTGCTGTTACTCTGTGATGTTACGAAGGCTGCTGTGATTTGAAGCTATCAAATGAATTGATGTGATTTGCTATTTGCCCTTATTTCTTTAGGAGTTTTATGGTGGAAAGTGGCTGTTTTAGATTTGTTTTTTTCTTTCTTCACCTATCAATCATGATTTAACAAGGCGTTTTTCTCTTGGACTCGTGCTGCATCTCTTCTGGGCCCCAGGGCTCTATCCAGTGAAGCATGGCTGCTTGACTCTATGCAATCCAAATGATTTCTCTTTCCACAGACCCACTCCTGTGGCAACAAATGTCTCCCCGTTGACTCATTCTCCTTTTTTCCTTCCACTGCTAACCAGTCCTTTCCTCTCTATGCAGATAAATTGGACTTGTGTTGCTTTGGTAATCACTTGAGTTAAATTCCCTGCGCAATTGTTATTGTTTTCTTGTGTATTTTGCATCTATTCTTCTCTTTATGAAAGGCTGATCTGCTCAAACTCTATCATGATTTTCTGACTCCCATTTCCCCTTTAAGCATGAAAGATTCACGATTAGTCAAGCAACATAATTGAGATGAAAATTGAAATTGACTTTCTCACTGTGTTGTTTTGTTTTAATGAAGTTCTGCATGATTTTAAGAGCTTGTAGGACAGGATCTGCTTTTCATGTATGACAGGAAGAGATCGAACACAGACAGACGAGCGTCGCCACGCTGAATGTGCTCATTATGCATCTGTCAATCAAAGTGCATTAATGTTTTAAGGCCTGTTTACACCAGGATTCACCGCAAAAAGGAACTATATGAAAAGCAATTGTTGACAAAATGGGAGTGTGTGTATTGCATATGTATACTATACCTGCCCAGCACCATTTTATTACAAAAGCCTTGCTATTATTGATACAAGTTCTCCTGTATTGTCATAATTCAGTTTCTTCAATCACAGTTCACCTGTTTGGACATTAATGCTCTGGAGTGTTTTTCGAGTGTAAACAGGCCTTGTTGCCCCACATTAATAGAAAGGAAAATAGATTTGAGTTTCTGACAAAATGGTTTTGTTCAGTTGTCATTTTGTATGTGTTTTAGCAGGGCTGGCCAGCAGGGACCCAGCAGATCCTCATTCCCTCTTCATGGCAGCAGATGTCAGGCATGACCATGAACAATCCCAGCCAGCCTGTGCTTTCCAACTCACCCATGGGCTCTCTGCTCTCGGACAACACCACACAGCAGAATAGTAGCTGGAGGTCAGAAACGCCCCTACAGCAGTTTACACTTGCAGTTTTAAACTTCAGGTTCTGTTGCAAACCTGGATTCATTCAACCATCAAGTCTTACTATGGTGCTGTGCTCGAGTATGAATGCATCTGGGGTTTGCGTTAAAGGTGAATCTCACAAAACCTGTCAAAAGTATCACCTCAAAATAATATAATTATTTTCTACATACAGTGGTGTGAAAAAGTGTTGGCCCCCTTCCTGTTTTTTCAATTTTTTGCATATTTGTCACGCTTAAAAGATTCAGATCATCAAACAAATTTTAATATTACACAAAGATAATGCAAGTAAATACAAAATGCAGTTTTTAAATGATTATTTATTTTTATTAAGGGAAAAAAGCTGGCCAAACCTGCCTGGCCCTACGTGAAAAAGTAATTGCCCCTAAATCTAATAACTGGTTGTGCCACGCTTTGCAGCAACAACTGCAATGAAGTATTTGCGATAACTGGCAATGAGTCTTTCACATCGCTGTGGAGGAATTTTGCAGAATTGTTTTAATTCAGCCACATTGGAGGGTTTTCGAGCATTAATGGACTGTTTAAGCATCTCAATTGGATTTAAGTCCGGACTTTGATTTGGCCACTCCAAAACCTTAATTTAGTTTTTCTTGAGCCATTCAGAGGTGGACTTGCTGGTGTGTTTTGGGATCATTGTCCTGCTGCATAACCTAAGTGTGCTTGAGCTTGAGGTCACAACCTGATGGCCGAACATTCTCCTTCAGGATTTTCTGATAGAGTGCAGAATTCATGGTTCCGTCAATTATGGCAAGTTGTCCAGGTCCTGAAGCTGCAAAGCAGCCCCAGATCATCACACTACCACCACCATGTTTGACTGTTGGTATGATGTTCTTTTTATGAAATGCTGTGTTGTTTTTATGCCAGATGTAACGGGACACACACCTTCCAAAAAGTTCAACTTTTGTCTCATCAGTCCACAGAATATTTGCCCAAAAGTCTTGGGGATAATCGAGATATTTTTGGCAAATGTGAGACGAGCCTTTGTGTCCTTTTTGGTTAGCAGTGGTTTTTGCCTTGGAACTCTTCCATGGATGCCGTTTTTGCCCAGTCTCTTTCTTATTGTTGAATCATGAACACTGACCTTAATTGAGGCAAGTGAGGCCTGCAGTTCTTTAGATGTTGTTCTGGGTTCTTTTATGACCTCTTGGATGAGTCGTCGTTGTGCTCTTGGAGTAATTTTGGTTGGCCGGCAACTCCTGGGAAGGTTCACCATTGTTCCAAGTTTTCTCAGTTTGTGGATAATGGCTCTGACCATGGTTCGCTGGAGTCCCAAAGCCTTAGAAATGGCTTTATAATCCTTTCCAGACTGATACATGTCAATTGTTTTGATTCTCATCTGTTCTTGAATTTCTTTAGATTGCGGCATAATGTGTTGCTATTTAAGCATGCTTCACTTTGTCAGACAGGTTCTATTTAAGTGATTTCTTGATTCAACAGGTCTGGCAGTAATCAGGTCTGGGTGTGGCTAGTGAAATTTAACTCAGCTTTCTAAAATAATGTGGTTAATTGCAGTTTTTCATGATTTAACAGGAGGCGGCAATTAATTTTTCACGTAGGGCCAAGCAGGTTCGAACAGCTTTTTTCCCTTAATAAATGAAAACATCATTTAAAAACTGCATTTTGTATTTACTTGCCTTATCTTTGTGTAATATTAAAATTTGTTTGATCTGAATATTTTAAGTGTGACAAGTATGCAAAAAATTAAAAAAACAGGAAAGGGTCCAACACTTTTTCACACCACTGTATATATTAGGGGTGTAACGGTACACGTATTCATACCGTACGGTTCAAGGGGCAAATTCCAAATGGACGTGATCATCCCTATCCCCTTGGAGTGGAGACTTCGGAGTGAGCAGGGCACGTGCGTGCCATTATGTAGTCATTTGGAATACACTTGACAAAAATCATAGCCTTATGATTTTTTGCTCAGAAATTCTGTGTTGTGTATTTACATTTTTAAGGCATAAAATATTCGTTTAATCTATCTTTTAAGTAATGAAAATTAAACAAATTGAATTTTTTGGAAAATAAAGGTCATTTAATATTACAATTAAAACATTGAAGAAATATTGTATGATTATTCCTTAAAAATAAGGTTTTAATAATTTTAGTAGTAGTAGTAGCAGACTATTACGTACATTCTACTGAACAATAGTAATATATTTCTGCCGCAATGCCTTCAAGTTAAACCAAACTTTTATTTTGACGGGTTGCCATGAATACCTTTACATGTCTGTGTGTATATGATATGATGATAGTTTTACTCAAATGAACGGAAAAATGCTCATGAAGTGTCTCTCAGAGCAGTTCTGGAGATGTTGTTCGTGTATTTATGTCCTCATTAGTGAGACTGCAGACGCTAATATCACCGCAAGCTTCACGAGCGTTTCAGTACGAGTACTACACAAAACCGCGCGTCTGCGCCATTCATTAACACAGAGACACGAAGAATTCATATTTAAATAGTCGTTTTGCGGCTTAATATTTACAAATACTAGTGGGAGTGTGCTCACTTGTGTGTGCGCTCACGTGTGAGTGTGTGTGTGTGTGTGGGGGCGCACACATCGGGGCGGAACTCCGCTGTGCGTGATGCAGAGAGCGTGACCATAACGTAGAGACCGAAATGACATGCCGTCGTGTAAATAAGATAAATAAATAACATATGGCTATTTAGTTTGTTTAATAAAAGAACAAGGTATAGACCTGTTCTATCGAAAAGGTAACTTTAAATGACTTCTGTTGTTATCTGGCACTATAAAGAAAATATAATTAAATAAAATTAACATGACTTTCAAGGGGGGCGGGGGGTGCCGTTGGGGGGCCGCCCCCTAAAATAATGGCAGGGGAAACACTGATATTATATATAGAATTATATATAGATACAGTATGTATGTATGTATTAGGGCTGGGACAATAAATCGATGCATCGCAAATCTAGAAATGATTCTGCATCGATTCTGAGATTTTCTGAAGGCACCGCGATTCTCTCTTGAATCGATTCTGAGCTTAGTTTTTAACAGCAGATGGCACTGCATGCTTTAGAAATAGCCGTATTCTGCTTGCTTCCAGTTCCTTACACACGCACCACTTGAACCTAAAATAACCATTCATAAAGTTTGAAAAGGTTGAATGAAGTGAATTACAAGGATGTTCACAGTGGGCTGTGTTTCCATTAATCTCGCATCATAAAAGCATAAAAGCCGATGTGCAAGTACATTTAAACACTCACTTATATTACTCAGGCAGAATGCACAAGCGTTCTTCTTCGTGAGCATTTGAGTGTGTGGCTAAAAACTAGTTCTGCTTAAAAACTAAGCTCAGAATCGATTCGAGAGAGAATCACGATGCATTCCAAAAATCTCAGAATCGATCCACGAATCTCAATGCATCGATTTATTGTAAAAGCCCTAATATATATGAATTTTTTATTTATTTATGGTAATATGTGTATTTATTACCGGTATTTGTGTGTATGTGTTTATAAAAATAATAATAGTAGTAGTAATAAATATATTAGTATTATATAGCAATTCATACTAATTTAGTTATTATAATTATTTATGTAATTTTGTATTCTTGTGTCTTGTATTGTTTATATTATTGTTGTATTATTCTTATAAGTCGCTCAAAATAGAAGGAAACTATTAATAATATTCTTTTCAATAAATAAACTACATTAAGTCTATTTTTCTATATATTCTAAATAATATTATTATTATTATCATATAACAATGAATTACAGGTACTGGTGTTATAATAATTAATATGATATAATTATTATAGTTAGTGTTTTTTATAATTATTGTTTATTATTATTATTAGTCAGCTCAAATAGGAAAAAAAAAATAATGTTGTTTTATTAAAATAAATAATTGAATTCTTAAACAATTAATACTTACTATTGGTTCTTATTATTATTATTCTTTTATCTACCAATCAATCACAGGTACTGTGTTATAATAATAATAGATTTAATTATGTTAGTTAGGGTTTTATAATTATGGTTATTATTATTAGCGAGCTCCAAATTGGAACCAATACAATTGTTTAATTAAAATAAATAAATTATTTATTATTAGGATTATATTATAGAACAATTAATATTACTAATTGTGTTGTGTATTTTATTATTATTATTTATTATTATTATTACAGGGCTCCAGACTGCGACCATTTTTTTTCTGCCTGTGCGACTAAATTTTGTGAGTGGTCACATTGGTGCGACCACCGTGTTACCCAACTCATAACCACTGCCATTTCTGTTGCGTACGAGAAACATCAAACGGCAAACAAAAATAAAAGCATAATGAAACCCTTTATCAGCTCAAAACAATTATTGAGTTCACCGCAAGCACAACTATTTCCAGCACTTTTAAAGCTCTAAAAATGACCCAATTTAAATGTTGTTTGTAATGAGATTACCAAAATATACACTAAAAAAGGACATCAAATTACCACTGTATCCAGTAGATGGCAGCAGAGGAGCACTTACTGACTATTAGTCATTTATTTCTACTTTTTGTGCTTTATATTTTGAGATTATAAAATTTTGGTATAAAATATCAAATCATCAATAAATAATTTTTTTTTCAAAGTTTTGCACTTTTCATGTATGAAGAAAAGTCACAAAGGGCCTTGAAAAACAAAACGTTGTTCAAACCTTTGTTCTTTATGCGACTGAATCACGCATAGAGTAAAGAGTGCTCCTTTTATAATCACTGAAGTGATTGTCGATCAGTTCGGTATACTACTATAAAAAGAATAAAAGTACATTTAATGATATTGGTATAATGGTATTTTTTTCATATAAAAATTTAATTTTGCACGTTGCTGTTACTACTAATAAAAGTAAATTTTGTATGATTCCCAACTCCAACTCAGTGCTTTACTGTCAAATGTGCATTACCAAAAAATAAACGTGTAATAGTATTAGTAACTGCACTTGTTATTGCAAAACAATAGTATTTTTATAATTAAATTATCTTTAATATACCCCCTCCCTTTGCTTGATTCACATGTGCTTTGTTGTCTGATTACAGTGTTCAAAGCTTCCAGTGGTACTTATGTTGATGACAGAAAAGCATTTTGCAAATGTACTAAGTGTGAAAACAATTTAAAAGTAATGAACTTGAATATTGCACCCAGCTGTGCCCAAATGTATTTCCTCTTGTTAGCCAATAGAAATCGCTGCAGATTGACACTGGGACTTTGTTGCTGCTGATTATAATGTAGAACAACATGCTGCTGCCATGAAAACTGATTTTTTACGAATTGCAAATAACTAATAACCAGTTACAATTCTCAAAACAGCATGCATTTAATACACTCTGCCAGGGGTCGACATGGAGGTCAGTGCGATGGGACGCAGCAGGGCTCTGTGCAGGGGCGTAACGTGAGCACACAGCCCTCCCACACAGGGGCAGCCAGCAGTCGAACACAGCAGAGTGGAGTGAAGAGGTCAAAGGGTCGACATGCCGAGAGCAAAGCCAGGTAACGCTGTTAATGAGTCTCAGGATGAGCAACCATCTTAAACAAGATAGTTTAAGACAGTTTATTAACACTGGATAGTGTTAAATAGATTGGAAAACATTGCATAATAAATTAGTTGATTTCAAGTCAAACTGTCCAAAATATGTTACTGTGTACTCGATTAAAATCTGTTTTCTGTCACAGACCCACGTCGTCCCAGCAGCCGGCTCCTTCAGTAGCGCACAGCTGCGGTGATGCGTCTCAGCCCATCATCATCTCTGACACACCCAGCCCCGCCGTCAGTATCATCACCATCCACAGCGACACTGAGGACGAGGACGACAGGAAGTTTCCTCCTGAAAGGTGCAACATCACTTTCACATCCCAATAGGGGTGTAACGGTACACGTATTCGTACCGTATGGTTCACGGGGCAAATTCCAAATGGAAGTGATCATCCCTATGCCTTTGAAGGGCAGAGCCCTTGGAGTGGAGACTTTGGAGTGAGCAGGGCACGTGCGTGCCATTATGTAGTCGTTTGGAATACACTTGACAAAGGGAGCGATGTCATTTCCTCATTATCTTCTACACCTCTACATCCCAACCAAAACTCTTAGTGTAGTTACATTGTACTTGTTGTATATATGTGTGTGTATTTTTTTTGTCTATTTGCTACATTATTTAGTATTTTCCTTGTCGAAATATATCATCACATATTTGTTTTGTTCTTTTGCTATATTAGTATGTATTCTATGTATTCTTAAACTAAAAATACCTCAAATAAAAAAGTATGGTAATCTTAGTTTAGGAAAAATATTTCTGCCATAAAAAACAAACATATCAAAATAATTTTGCAATAATTTACATCGTCCCATAAAAATGTCTTAATGGCCCAGTGATGATCAAGATAATATTAATAAGCATAACATATGCTACTCTTCTAAAGTTTGAAAAAAAATAATACAATTAAATGAATAAAATTCATTATTTTATTCAGTAAGGATGCATTCAATTGATGACAATAAAGACATTTATATAATGTTACACAAAATTTCTATTTCAAATAAATGCTGTTCTTTTGAACTTTCTATTCATCACAGAATCCTAATAAAAATGTATCATGGTTTCCACAAAAAGCTATTAAGCAGCACAACTGTTTTCAACATTGATAATGATAAGAAATGTTTCTTGAGCAGCAAATCAGAATATTAGAATGATTCCTGAAGGATCATGTGACACTGAAGACTGGAGTTATGATGCTGAAAATTCAGCTTTGCGTCACAAAAAATAAATTACATTTAAAAATATATTCAAATTAAAAAATGGATCTTTTAAATGGTTACAATATTTCAAATTTTTTTCCTGTATTTTTGATCAAAGAATGCCTTGGTAAACCTAAGAGACTTACTTCAGAGACATGATTTCAAATGGTTCTTCTCTTGTGTGGCAGCTGTAGTGTTAACCAGCGTACAAACGTCATCAGCTGTGTGACTCTGCATGACTCCCAGGACTCGGACTCCTCCACCAGCACCCCTCTCAGCCCCAAATGCCTTCCCAACTTCGTTGAGAACAACACACACTCCAAGTCTCTAGCCGTGGTCACGCCGTTGGTGAAAACACAGCTCTGGGATGGAGCGTCAGGAGGTCAGTGAGACTCATTCTGACTTCTAATCATCTAAATACTGAGCTTAAACGGGCCACATTCTGCACTACAGCTTTTTCCCTTCATGTCCCTTTCCCTTCCATTCATGATACACAAGGGTTGTTACATCAAAATGACCATTTTAGAATTAACCAGGATTTTTTTTGTTACTGTACCTTTTTATATGAAAATGACCTCTGTTATGATTGGTTCACCACTTTGGATATACATATGTTAGTGGTCATATGATAATGTCTTGGTTGTACAGATTTGACCCTTTAAGATCTTTTTTCTGTATTTGTAGAGCAAAGTACTAATAGTTCTGGGAAGTCAAAGAAAGGAACGGCCTCACAGTCCAACGACCGGCAAAACAGATCTCAGCCTCTCAACCTGAGCCAGGTACATCTGTACAGGTCCACTCGGTTATTAAAGACCACATGACATCAGAATTCAAGTTTGTGGCTTTTAGTCAATGTCTGTTAGCTTTGAGGTCATCTAAAGTCAAAGGTGTGGGTTAGTGTTTTTTTAAGAAATTCAAATTTTTATTCAGAAAGGAGGCATTGATCAAATTAATACAAAGTGAGAGTAAAGACATTAATAATGTTACAAAAATTTCTATTTCAAATTCTATTTTTTTTTTATATATATATATATATCAGGTTGTTTTTTTTCCAACTGAGTCATCAAGTGATTCTTTATTCTTTTGATTCACTCTGTGATTCACTCAACAGGCGCAGCAATCAATGATGTCATCCCACGATCGTGCAGGGGGTGGATCCCTGAGACGCCAGCCCACCTACCCCCCTACAGGCCCCTCCAACTCCTACAGGCTTCACGAAGCATCTCTTTTCGGCTCTGCCTCCAGTCTGTACGCATACCCTGCATCTGCAGCCCTGGCCTCGGTGTCGCAGGCCATGGACCAGCTGCACAATTCGGCCGGTTCCTCCTGCTCCTCTTCCTCTGGCCGGCACACGCGCACTGCCGGGCCGTACTCGGCCTCTCTGAGCCTTCTGCAGAAGAACAGTGCCATGGGCGTCATGTGTCAGGCTTCAGCTCCGTACCAGCAACAGCAGCTGTCCACACCGTCCTACCAACGGTCTGCGGCGTTTCCCCTCAGCCGGAGGAAACTCAACCAGTACCCGTACCTGTGAGGAGCAGCCGTCTGAACATGTGCATTGATATATGGAAAACGCCAGGATGGTGTCATGGATGTTCACGTGGAAATGCCATTTTAGCTTTGTATATTTTATTTTAGTGTTTTATGTTCTTTTATGCATTTCAGTGGAGCACTTCTTGCATTTTCGATCATTTCAAACCATGTCATAAACACAAAACATTGGACTGTTTCTTAAAATATCACTTGCAGAGAAGCCTCTAGATGTCCAAAAAAAAAAAACACCTTAAAACACATCAAACTTTGTGTTTGACTAGGGAAAGAAACATGGCTGTTCGGAATAGCATACTATCATACTACTCTTATGATTTCTGCAGTATACAGTATGCAGAGCTAAGATACTTGATTTTTCCAAGCAACTTATTAATAAGAAATACAACAAAGTGATTCATACTGGTGGTACAACAGAGCACAGTGTGTGGAATTATATATCCCACAATGCAACACACTCTACTTAAATTACTAGATCATTCATTGTGGTGATTGAGGCAACACATTTTTGTATATCTCTCTTGACTTGTTCGATTGAACTGCCAAAAATTAGGATTTATTTTAACACAGTATAAAAATGTGTGAAACCACATTTATTGTTATTTATTATTACTTGTTACTACAAAATCTGCTTATGCTTTTAGGTAAAAGCTTTTTTTTTAATTATTATTATTATTGTTATTATTAAGATTTAAATTTTTTATATTATTTTCTTACAACTATACACCACCCTTTCCACCATCTAATTCTAATGCATAATGCAAAATCTCTTCTCATTACTTTAAGGTAAAATATTACATATTTATATATGTCTTTTATGTAATCTGGTTTTAAAACAGCTCTAATTAAAAAAAAAAAAATTTTTTTAAAACTATTACTGTTATAATTTATTATTATTATTTTCATTATTTTTCATATATTTTTTTTTAACTGGAAATCTGCATGCAACTGCTAACAAGGAAGAGTGCAAAACAGATCTTTCCCTTGGCGAACTCAATTATGAATATAGTGTGTCATGTGACAACAGTGTGGCATACTATTGTTAACATTTTTTATCATTGCATAATGCATTCTAACTTGCATAATTTTTTTTAAAGTGCAGTATGCTGAATGCAGTGTATACTGCACAGTGAGCAGTATGCTAGTATTCCATTCTGAACAAAGCCCATTTTGAACTGTCAAAATAGGCCCCTTTTTTAAATCATGGAGGAATTTAATCTGATTTGATCTGGTATTTAGAGAATTATGTTTCTTAAATATTTAAGCTGTCTTTGGGATGTGCGTCAGCAGACAAAGATATCTCCTAGAACAGCTGAAATTATATTTATAAACGTTTCATTGACGCCTGCCCAGTTATAAAAATGTGTTGAAATGATACACAAGTGATGTCTCTCTGACAACACTAAAGCATTCTGTTGGCAGACCCAAATTTTATATTTGGGATAGTTACGTTTGCAGCATATTTTTAAGTGTGGCAGCACAACGCAGGATGTCGTCACTGACTAGAAACTGAACAAGTCAAAATACCAGGAGAAAGTCAGCTAAATATGATACACAGCAGTTTATATATCAAATTTATGCTGAAATGTATTCCTTGTTAAAAACAGTCTTGTTTACTCAGTCACAAAATAACCATAATTTTTTCATATATATGTTTAATAAGTGACATTTTATTTCCATATAAATTTTTGTGACGGAGCTCTGTAGTTGCACCCTAAATAATCAAGGTTTTGCTTTCAATATAACTTTCATTGTGCTTTATTTATTTACTGAATATATGTGGACTTCTAATGATGTATGTAAAACCAAGAAATAATTATGCTTTCTTTTAAATCATTTTAATTGTCTTCAACTTTGTATAATTTTTTACATTGGTTTAAAAGTATCCTCTTATTCGACTAGCACTTATGTTTATTATTTGATTTGTATTTTATGTTTTCTCCATAAATTAAGAGTGAATTTGTCAGTGTGATTTGTCAGGATGGTTACTTGTCATTTGTTCTGTAATGTCGTCAGCACAACATGATGCGTCTAAATGACGATGGTGTGTGTGTGTGTGTGTGTGTGTGTGTTTGTGCACAGTGAAATCAGAGCAGGAACTCACAGATTATCAGACTATTTAGATAGTGCTTAAACAGATGGTTAACATGTTAGCTGTTCATCTCAGTTGATCTTAGAGCACTTAATGTGTCTTTCTGAGCTTGTCTTGTGAATGTTGCCGGGGTTCTTGGCTTTGGTGCAATGATGGTTGTTTATACTGGTTTATCACCATGTGTGGAGTGCAGAGAAGATAACATCACAATAAACTTTCATCCAGAACACGGTGTGTGAGTCTGATAAATCTGAGGCTGCAGTAGTGATGAATGAAGCCGCTTACTACACTCGTAGCTGTGGCTTTATTTTTATCATCTCTATAAGGGGAATGTATTTTGGTGATAATCCATTGTCGCTGCCTTTTTTAGAGCCAGTTTGGCTTTTCTCCCACTGGTGCTATAAGAAATGATGCCTTTACGGACAGGTTGGGACTTGAGCTGTCCTCTGTGAATTGGACATCTATCCATCCATTCTCCAAACCACTCTTCAAACAGATCTCAGCTTCTCTCTCTCAAAAAAAGATAGATCGATAGATAGGCAGACAGACAGATGGACATAGAAATGTAATGACTTCATATAATAATAATTAATCTTATTTTATCCATCCATTCTGCAGGCAATTAATCAAAATATATATAAAATAAATAATATATCATAAATATGATTAATTCTCACACACACAATAGATTAGTATAGATCATATATATTATATTATAGAGAAGAGAGAAAGAGACTTTTATTGCTAGTGTTAGAATCTATCAATATGTGAAATCTATATATATATAATATATTTAGTGCTGGGTCAACGAATTAATTGCAGATTAATACGAAGTCCAACAATAAGAGTTGTTGTATAGTGATGTATATATAAATACACACAAATACGTCGTTAGTATGAGAAAATATTACTGTAATACATTTTATTCTTATATGTTTATATTATTTATAAATATATTTAATATATAAACATACATTTTTTTTTTTATATATACATGCATGTGTGTGTATTTGTATATGCATAATAAATATACACAACACACACACGTTATGTAAACAAAAACTTATTTTGGATTGCGATTAATCGTGATATGTTTGACAAGCACTTATATAAATATATCACACACATTATTTATTCACACCAGGATGAGTGACGACAGGACTCCTATCAGCTTCGATCATCATGTGGTTGACAAAGAACACCAAGGACACTGATAACAAGCAGCCACAACAACAAGCCTGCTCAGCGGAACCATCCTGGCGACCTGCCCACAGAGCTCATCACAGACAGACTGTGACGTATCAAAACAGCTCCAAGACTCAGCACCCAAGAACGACTTTCTGGAAAACAGCCAGGGAAGCCAGGACAACAAATTTCAGCCACCGGAAACACCAGAGCCACCCAGGGCCCCCCCTTTTCCCTTTCCAACCAGACACATTATTCCTCTCTCCAGCATCTCCACTTCTAAGCTTCTCACAGAAAATGGAGGAACGGGTTTATGCGGGACCAAACTTTCCCACACTCTTTTGCTGCACAAGCCCAATCAGATTCAACTCTAAAAAAACGGCGGGCCCCAAACCACCAAAGCCTGTGGGACAAGCTCGTCGTACCTCCTCCTGTGAGCGCTCTCGGCCGCTGCCACAACGCAGGTCCCAAACCCCCATAACTGCTGTAGGTGAACCAAAACAACGATAAAGATCTTTGAAACAGCAACATTCACTAATGTTTACAGAACAAGCGGGAACCCTGTGTGCCTGTAGTTTTCTCTATTTCTTTTTTATTACGTGATAGAAAGTCTAAGGCCTTCTCAAACCATACAGCTGACTCATCTAATCTGCAGCATGTTGGGCATCAAACTAATATTGCTGTTGAGACAAAAACCAATGCCAAGAAGTTAGCATTTTTAAACATTCACTCACTAAAAAAATAAATCCTTTCTAATCAATGACTTAATAACCACTAACAACCTGGATTTTATGTTTCTTAACGAAACATGGCTAGAAGACAGCTGCAGGGCAACGGTCCTCAATGAAACAGCCCCTCCTAACTTCACTTGCATGAGTGTTTGCAGGACTGTTAGGAGAGGTGGAGGTGTAGCTGCTCTATTTAAAGATGTCTATCAATGCAAGCAAATGTCATTTGGTCAGTACTTGTCTTTTGAATATCTAG
Organism: Sinocyclocheilus anophthalmus; assembly: GCA_018155175.1. Lineage (NCBI taxonomy): Eukaryota > Metazoa > Chordata > Actinopteri > Cypriniformes > Cyprinidae > Sinocyclocheilus > Sinocyclocheilus anophthalmus. The sequence continues at coordinate 159,986 of JADLZN010008867.1, read as the reverse complement.
GGATTGTGTTGAAAGGTGCTCCACGTATTCTGTTTATCATTATTTACAGGCCGCCAAAATACTCTCCAGCGGCAGCTATCGGGTGGTACAGGATTCGACGCGTCTGCGAGCTGGACAAGGCTTAGGCGACAGCCTTACTACGGGCTTGGAGTTAGGAGGACGGTCAGGATGGCGAGATTTGGACGCGTCCACGTCGTACCACTCTGTTTTGCTATTGCAGGGGATTTTGATATTCACATAGATAATGCAGAAAACAAAACTACAAAAGAAATTATAACTGTTTTAAACACTTTTGACCTGATTCAGCATGTGCATGGACCCACACACAGTCAAGGACACACTCTAGGTTTACTCATCAGTAGAGGTCTAAACATTTCATCCATTGTTATTAAGGACGTAGCACTATCTGATCACTTCTGTATTTTCTTTGATATATTGATCTATGCTACCACTGAATCTAGATATGTCTCTGTCAGAAAGAGATGCATTAACGAAAACACTAGTGTGCTATTTATGGAGGCTATACACCAAGCATTTCTGCAGACTCTGTTGATCTTCTCCTTGATTCCTTTAACTCAAAAGTTAAGAATGTTATTGATGATATTGCTCCTGTAATAGTCAGTAAGAAGTCTGGCAGACAGAAATCAGCTTGGAGAAAATCAACAGCAGTTCAGAGTATGAAAAGACAATGCAGAAAAGCTGAGCGGATGTGGCGGAAGACGAAACTTGAAATTCACTATAGCATTTGTAAAGACAGCCTTCGTGCTTTGTGGAACTAGGCAAAGCTAGACAGTCATTCTTCTCAAACCTTATAAACAGTAACTTAAGCAACACTCGCCAATTTATTTTTTTTGCTCTTTTTGCTACTGTTGAGAGACTGACAAACCACCCAAGTCAGATTCCCAGTGAAATGCAATGAGTTTGCTTCCTTCTTTTCTGAGAAGATCAATAATATCAGGAAGACGATTAGCACATTCCCAAGTTATGCAGAGGTCAGACAGATTCGACCGCAATACCAAAAAGAAGATACTATGTCTGCTTTTGAAGAAATTGATAGCAAAATTTTGGAAGAAATAGTACAGCACCTTAAATCGTCAACATGCTATCTTGACACACTTCCCACATATTTTTTCAATATATTCATATTTTTATTTTTTGGCCTATTTTTTCAACTGTTTGGAAGCAGATCTCTTAGAAGTGGTGAACGCCTCACTTCTTTCTGGGACTTTTCCAAACTCCCTGAAAACTGCAGTTGTTAAACCCCTTCTGAAAAAGAGCAATCTTGATAACACCATATTGAGCAACTATAGACCAATATCAAATCTTCCTTTTATAGGCAAGATTATTGAAAAGTTAGTCTTTAATCAGCTGAACAAATACTTAAACTCAAATGGATACCTGGACAATTTTCAATCTGGTTTCCGACCGCATCACAGCACAGAGACAGTGCTCAAAGATAATAAATTATATTAGCTTAAATTCTGATTCTGGCAAAATAACAGTGCTGGTACTACTAGATCTCAGTGCTGCGTTTGACACTGCCGATCATAACATACTACTAGAGAGACTGGAAAACTGGGTCGGGCTTTCTGGGATGTTACTCAAATGGTTCAAGTCATACTTATAAGGGGGTGGTTATTATGTGAGTATAGGAGAACATAAGTCTAAGTGGACGTCCATGACATGCGGAGTCCCACAAGGTTCAATTCTTGCACCACTCTTGTTTAGATTTTATATGCTCCCACTAAGTCAAATAATGAGAAAGAAACAAATTGCCTATCACAGCTATGCTGATGATACCAGATTTACCTAGCCTTATCTCCAAATTACTACAGCCCCATTGACTCCCTTTGACAATGCATTGATGAAATTAACAGTTGGGTGTGCGAGAACTTTCTTCAGTTAAACAAGGAAAAAAACTGAAGTCATTGCATTTGGAAACAAAGATGAAGTTCTCAAGGTGAATGCATACCTTGACTCTAGGGGTCTAAAAACTAAAAAACAAGTCAGGAATCTTGGTGTGATTCTGGAGACAGACCTTAGTTTCAGTAGTCATGTCAAAGCAGTAACTAAATCAGCATACTATCATCTAAAAAAAATTGCAAGAATTAGAGTTTTTGTTTCCAGTCAAGACTTGGAGAAGCTTGTTTATGCCTTTATCACCAGCAGTGTGGACTATTGTAATGGTCTTCTCACTGGCCTTCCCAAGAAGACCATTATACAGCTCCAGCTCATCCAGAACGCTGCTGCCAGAGTTCTGACTAGAACCAGAAAATCTGAGAATATCACACCAGTCCTCAGGTCCTTAAACTGGCTTCCAGTTACATTTAGGATTAATTTTAAAGTACTTTTACTCGTTTATAAATCACTCAATGGCCTAGGACCTAAATACATAGCCGATATGTTCACTGAATATAAACCTAACAGACCACTCAGATCATTAGGATCGAGTCAGTTATAAATACCAAGGGTTCACAAAAAACAAGGGGAATCTGCTTTTAGCTTTTATGCCGCCCGCAGTTGGAATCAGCTCCAGAAGAGATCAGATGTGCTAAAACATTCGGCACATTTAAATGCAGACTCAAAACTCATCTGTTTAGCTGTGCATTTATTGAATGAACACTGTACGATGTCCGAACTGATTGCACTATATATATGTATAATCATTTTCTATTCTTAACAGTTTTAAATTCATTATAAACCTCTTAAATCAATTTTTAAATCATTTTCAAAGTTTTAAATTCCTTGTTTTATTGTTGTGATTATTTTTTCATTTCTTTTATGTAAAGCACTTTGAATAACCATTGTGTATGAAATGTGCTAAATAAACTTTCCAGCTGGCCTCGCCCTACCTATTTATATACATCAATTTTTTTATTTATAATTATTTTCATATATTCAATTAATTTCATATATTCAGTCTTCAAAATTATTTGCTCATAAATTGGCTACATTAGGGCAATATTTAGTCAAGCATAATGAGAAAATGAGAGGGGGAAAAAAATTGACATGACTTTTCTAGGCATGAAAAAAAAAGTCAAAATTTTAGTGACTGTAGGAGCCTTCTGTCTATCCACTTCTGGTATCTTTCCAATTTAAACAAACTTTTTTTCCCCTTCATGTTGCTCCTGAACGGTACCAGAGACCAAGGACCATGTGCATGTAATCTAAATACTAATTCTCTACAAATAAGGCCAAATATTATGCAATATGCTTACCAGGATCATCAATTCCTAAGTAAATATAAGCATGTGGATAAACTAAGCCATTACACATCCTAATAACCCGCAGTATTATCATCACAGAATATGATCAAACTCCATCGACTCTGCTGTGTGGATGTTTGAGCGGTGTGACATTGTGAAAGGACTCACAGTGGGCTCCTGGCGTTGACACACATCTGCCAGGTGAAGGCTTGTGACAGACGCCCTCCCCTGCAGCACTGTGACCTCTGCAAGGGCCGCCCAATGATAGTGGCACCCAGGAGGCCTCAGCTTGTAACCTGGAGTGATAATCTATGAGGCGCTAAAACAAAGCTGCATCAGATCAAGGTCAATACAGCGTGAGGAGCTGGAGATGCTTGTTGGTCTCACAAGTGTTCTTGTTCCTGAGAGAGTAAAAACTGCAAAACAGCTGAGCCATGACCAAGAACAATATTCTGTATTATCATAAATGCATTGCACCTGTTATCAGTGGAACCCACACGAATTCGCCAAGTTGCTTCCTCTAGTGGAAAAACGTCAAGTGTAGCGATTTATGAAGTACAGCTCATACAGAAGTCGCTTTCAAACCAAGCAGCTTTCTGTTGTTCAACGCGTGAACTCATTGCAAAATGTGTTTGATATCTTTTGTGACACAAAATTCCAGATTTTGTGGATTCCTACATAATCGGATTTCTCCCGGGAAATTTGCCGAACAACGTTAAATATGACCACAGCTTTACCTATGAGCTTTACACTGAAAATATGAAACGGCCACATAAAAATTTGAAACAAAAATTTGAAGAAAAAAAACAACTAAAATTCTAGATTTAATACATTAAGATTAATCTAGGAAATCTGTGGCACGTTGATTACCATAAAAACAGTCACAAATTTCGTTCGAATTAAGCTTAACGTATTGAACCGCAGATTCTGGAACTGTCCTTCAAGATATATATACAAATAATAATATCATATATATATATATATAATATATATTCTATACACACAAACAAATATATATGTGTATATATATATATATAATATATAACATATATATTTGTTGTGTGTGTGTTTTTTGCAGTCTTCAAAATTATTTGAATGATGTGTATATATATATATATATATATATACAGTGGGTACAGAAAGTATTCACACCCCCTTACATTTTCACTCTTTGTTATTATTGCAGCCATTTGCTAAAAATCATTTAAGTAAAAATTTTTATGTACTCATTAATGTACACACAGCACCCCATATTGCAAGAAAAACACAGAATTGTTGACATTTTTGCAGATTTATTAAAAAAGAAACCTGAAAAATCACATGGTCCTAAGTATTCAGACCTTTGCTCAGTATTTAGTAGAAGCACCTTTTTGATCTAACACAGCCATGAGTCTTTTTGGGAAAGAAACAACAAGTTTTTCACACCTGGATTTAAGGATCCTCTGCCATTCCTCCTTGCAGAACCTCTCCAGTTCTGTCAAGTTGGATGGTAAACATTGGTGGACAGACATTTTTAGGTCTCCCCAGAGATGCTCAATTGGGTTTAAGTAAGGGCTCTGGCTGGGCCATTCAAGAAAAAAGTCACAGAGTTGTTGTGAAGCCACTCCTTCATTATTTTAGCTGTGTGCTTAGGGTCATTGTCTTGTTGGAAGGTAAACCTTCGGCCCAGTCTGAGGTCCTGAGCACTCTGGAGAAGGTTTTCGTCCAGGATATCCCTGTACTTGGCTTGTATTCATCTTTCCCTCGATTGCAACAAGTCGTCATGTCCCTGCAGCTGAAAAACACACCCGCAGCATGATGCTGCCACCACCATGCTTCATTTTTGGGACTGTATTGGACAGGTGATGATTAGTGCCTGGTTTTCTCCACACATACGGCTTTGAATTAAGGCCAAAAAGTTCTATCTTCGTCTCATCAGACCAGAGAATCTTATTACTCACCATCTTGGAGTCCTTCAGGTGTTTTTTAGCAAACTCCATGTGGGCTTTCATGTGTCTTGCACTGAGGAGAGGCTTCCGTCGGGCCACTCTGCCATAAAGCCCCGACTGGTGGAGGGCTGCAGTGATGTTGACTTTCTACAACTTTCTCCCATATCCCCACTGCATCTCTGGAGCTCAGCCACAGTGATCTTTGGGTTCTTCTTTAACTCTCTCACCAAGGCTCTTCTCCCCCTATAGCTCAGTTTGGCTGGACGGCCAGGTCTAAGAAGGGTTCTGGTCGTCCCAAACGTCTTCCATTAAGGATTATGGAGGCCACTGTGCTCTTAGGAACCTTAAGTGCAGCAGAACTTTTTTGTAACCTTGGCCAGATCTGTGCCTTGCCACAATTCTGCTCTGAGCCTTCAGGCAGTTCCTATTGACCTATGATTATCATTTGCTCTGACATGCGATCTGTGAGAGTAGGTCTTTACTAGACAGGTAGTGTGGTTTACTAATCAAGTCCAAGCGTATAATCAAAACACAGATGGACTCAAAAGAAGTTGTAGAACACTCTCAAGGATGCATCAGAAGAAATGGACAGCACCCTGATTAAATTATATGAGGGTACGCAAAGGTCTGAATACTTAGGACCATGTGAATTTCAGTTTTTCTTTTTTAATAATCTGCAAAAATACTCAACAATTATGTGTTTTTCTGTCAATATGGGGTGATGTGTGTACATTAATGAGGAAAAAAAATAACTTAAATGATGTTAGCAAATGGCGGCAATATAACAAAGAGTGAAAAATGTAAAGGGGGTCTGAATACTTTCCGTACCCAATGTATATATATATATGTGTGTGTGGTTGTGTTGGCGTGTTTGTTTTTTCGAATTGATTATTTGAAGCAATATTTCATCGTTTTATATCAGCCGTGTGACATATAAATCTAGCTGCTTTTTTATATTTGATCAAATGTAGGTGCCAGTAGTGAGTGTTTAATGAGTGAGTTATTGAGTCGTTCATTCAAACGATTCGTTCAAACGGCAGATTCATCAGATGTTTATGGATGGGCTAATGAAACTTGAGGGGGGGGGGGGGGGGGGGGCGCGTTCGTTCAAAACGATTCGTCAAAAAAGCGGAACATCAGCAATGAATCGGCTAACCGTTGTAATGTGAAAAACGTTGTGTGCTGTTGGTAACTAACTGTATTTTTAATATAAAACTTTCCATTAGAATTTTTACTCAGGATGCTGAGTTTTTAGGGTGCGCGTTTTGATTCTCTGTAGAGAGACTGTGTGAGCCTCGCTCAGCAGCAACCTTATGGCCTACTTTCCATGATGCATTATCTACAGTCGTATATCCAGATCGGCCACTTACTCTAAATGTAATAAATCCGAAGAATACTTGTGTTTTTGGTGTCACAAGTTATTTGGTTATATTTAATCATGTTCCTTGTCTGGCTTAAAGGGGTAATATGATGTTGCTAAAACGAACATTATTTTGTGTATTTGGTGTAATGAAATGTGTTATGCAGTTTAAGGTTCAAAAAACAAAATTTTCACATACTGTACATTATTGTTCTCCTCTATGCCCCGCCTTTCTGAAACGCTCGATTTTTACAAAACTCATCAGTCTGAAAAAGCGAGGTGTGCAGTGATTGGCCAGCTATACCGTGCATTGTGATTGGCTGAATACCTTAAGCGTGTGATGGAAATGTTATGCCCTTTACCATATTGTGATGCCCTGACCGGCCGGAGCGACGAGACAAAAACATTAACCCATTATAAACGAGGCATTTGTTGCATCCAGGTGGGGACATAATTACTGATTATAATGACTTAACTGTCTTTACGCGGCATCGCGCCGCGTAAACATTAAAACCATGTCTGCATTTGTGATCAAAAATGACAAACAACAAGTGCTACTCCAAACTGCCCAAAACTCGCGTTTGAATCATCAGTGGCAAATTCTATTATATAAAAAACGTACTTGCAGTCTGTGAGTTAGAACAGCCGGCATTGTAGTCTATTCTCTGAGGATCAGTCCTCCATAAAATGCGCTGCACATCTGAATATTTGGTTTGAACTTTTCTGGAACAGTGTTGTAAATACAACTTAACCACTGATTCTAGTTGTGTCTCTTTTGGAAGGCGAAACAAAGTAGTTTCGCTTTCACAACGAAACACGCAGCGTCACACACGGCGGGCTAGAGTGAGTGGAGGCCGGCTTGAGTGAGTGGCGGCCGGCGGGCTTGCGGCAACAACATGTTACGACCCCGGGCTGGACTCTGCTTCGTCCACGGTTAAAAGCCGATCCAGCGATCCACAGTGCAAAGTTGAAGTATTCCCTCAGCAACCAGCACAGATCAGCTCCAGGCATGACGAAGTGATATCGTCCTCTTTTGGAAGACCAAACAAGTAGTTTCGCTTTCACAACTAAACAAACAGCATCTCCACAACATGGCGCTGGCAGCAACAACAATACTACAGCGAAAATAAAAGTTACGCCTTCTTCTTTGCGTGAACATTTGGGCAGTGTTATGCAAATATTCCCACATCGTGATGTAGACATGTGAGGGCGTGCTAGAACGAGCCATTTTAGGTAGGCGTCGCTGACTCTTAACTTTTATAAAGAATATCTCTTTTGATTTGAGACTTTAGTCTTTGCAAATTTATCTTCTTTATGCACCAAGAGCTTGTAACACTCCAAAGAGAAAGGAAAAATTGAAATCGTATCATATGACCCTTTTAATGAAGCGTTTAATGTCGAGCCCTGGAGTCTATGTGCCGGGGCTCAGCCCCGGACGGCCCCGGCCCAATTTAAACCCTGGTTATATCTAATGTAAGTGCTTCAACTTAATTATAGCTACTTTATCTACCTTTTTCCGTAAGAGTGGGAGCGACCATTTGTAAATTTAATGTGTTTGGCTTCCGGTGCCCAGCTTTTTTTAGCTGTACAAAACAGATTGTTGTGCTGCTTGCTATTGCAAACTGGTGTCTTACCATATTATTTAATGTAGTATCTCAATTAGGAACACACTGTTTTGTAGTGCAAACAGTTTTACCGTTTTCTGCACTTTGTTATTCTTCTCATTATTTCCCTACAGTAGCTAATGAACCGGAAGTCTCTCGCACATTCACAGAAAACAGCTTACTTTCGCATTGAAAAATAAGGTGGATAAAATAAATCATACAGTTATGTTAAGAAAATTTCAATTAGACAAATGCTACTTGAGATCAACTTTTTTCTTGAAGGGACAGTACCTAAACATTTTAAATTTAAAAAGTAAAATACTTCAGAATACTGTAGCGCATGTGTTGTGTGGACTAGTTTTAGTGTCGTTTTTAGAGCATGATAGTGTAAATCACCACCTTCTTTCTGACCAAAATAGACTTTCTTCAAAACATCTTTATGTTCAACCGACTGAATAGAAGAAAGAGATACAAGTTTGAAACAACATGAGTGAGAGAGAACTACCTGCACTCTATATTTAAAAGAACTGGTAATTGTATGCATTCATAGTAATATAAATTGAACTAGAAAACAGAAGAATATAATATGGATGGTTGTCTGCTTTTTGCATACTGAGGCTAATCAGTCGTTCTTTTCAAATCAAGCTGCATTTGTGCATTATATGGTAAAAATGCTTGTAATTCAGTGTTGTTCACATTCAAATGAAAGCGCTATATGTGATGAGCCATTGTTCAAAGGTTACATTCCAAACCGCCAACAAAATAAGTAGTATAGGTGTGTAATCTGTAAGAGGAGGCCACTTAAACGAACAAAAGCCTGTGTGATGATGATGATGATGCATTTCACAAACAGCAGATGAATAGTAGTGTTTATTCAAACGAGCACCATTCTGAATAAAACAAATTCATCATGTCCATGTGTCGAGGAGGCATAAAACTTTACCCTCATGCAAAGGTCACTGTAAAATGTACAGGTATCTTTATTGCAGAGAAGATCAAATTCTTTTTAAATGTTTACGTCTTTTTATTCTCTGTATAATCTTATTATGTCTTATTGCACCCTCACCTTTGATATATTTTAGTATGTAACAATTCGTATCTCATTTCCCTGGTTATTGTGTCGTGATCGTTTGGTTATGGTTGGCTTTCTTGCTGCGTCAGAAGCATCCGTAAACATCATTTACAACAATAGGTCCATATGAGTCACCATATACATCACACGTCGGTGTCACTTCACGTACCATTCTCCCTTAGAAAATCAAAACGTTTTAAAAACCGTATCGATAAAAAAACAACACCAGCGAGGAAATCGAACTTAAAAATGCAATAGTGTGCTAGATCATGAGAGAGTCTCGCCAATAGAAACTCCAGGAACGACTGGCGCCAATGTCCTACGCATTGTTCGTGTGAGTTCCGGTCCGTTGAAAAAGTCGTTACGCAAGGAAAATCGTGAACATCCTGGCATCGTAACGCTGTCTTTTGCAGGAAAAGGCAGAAAACGCATCTTCGCTTCTCTCTCCGGGCCGACCTCATACGGTCGTGACCCGCATCACCACCTCGCGGTTGGTGGCGGTTTCGAGCCGCGTGTCGCTGGGCCGCAGCTGGCTGAGGATGTGGAGGATGGTGTAGCCGCAGTGGTGGTTGAGGATAGTCCTTAACCTGCGCACTCGCCGGCCCCCCCTGCTGCCGCTGGCCAGGCCGTGTGGGTTACTGCGCGAGCCGCGGCTGCCTGCCTTACTGCTGGAGCTCAACGGGTCTCCCAAGTCCTTCGACTTCTCATAGTTCAGTACTTTCCACTGCTGGTTTACAGCCTGCCATCGCTTGAAGATTCTATACACGGATGAGCCCTCGTGGATTATAAGGCCTGTGAGGAATTAGAGATTAGTGGATGTTACTGATTCATCCGTAATCATATGAAAGTTCTCTAACGCTTTACAATAAGCTTCAATTTGTCAATGCACTAGGTATCATTATCTAACAACATTTCTGACAGCATCAATCGATCTAGGTTAATATTATTTTATAATATATTAATAAATAACGAGTTCATACATTACAAAAAAAGTTCAAAGTTATTAATAGTATATTAATATTATTACGTCAGTAATATATATGACATTTGTACATTTGCAAAGTTATTAAACATTTTTAAAACAAAAAATATATTGAATTCTTTTAATTTATTTTACATAATAATGTCTGTATCACATGAATTAACATCAGTAACATTTCATGTTCATGTACTATGAATGTAAAAGTGTTTTATAGGAAAGAAAACGATAAAATGTCTATCTCGATCTAGTCTGATCGTATCTACACATTATAGACATTTATATAAGTACCCTTTGTTTTTTTACACTATATACAAGACATTTTACAAAATAAATGACATAAAAGCAATAATACACAAATTAAAGCAGTAACCGTTTGATTGTATTTGAAACATGTAAAAAACGTTTTATAGTACATCTATAAATTAAAATGCATTAGTATATGTAGAAATTAACATTAACCAAGATCAAAACATGCTTAAAAAGTATCATTTATTTATTCAATATACCTAATATATTAACAACTGTTAACAAACCATATTAGGGGTGTTATTCAAATGTATCACTGTTTGGTTTGTAATGCTAAAAGCCTATAGGAAGTCAAAGAGAGGTCCTAATGTTAAAAAAAATGATAAATCCATGGTGTTTTGCTTCTCACCTATGCACACAATGTCCATGAAGCCGTACATGCGTCCCCCCCCCCCCCCCCCCGCCCCCCCCTAGCAGATTGGAATAGAGCAGGTCCTGGCGCTGCCACTTGGCAGACGGACTGAGAGAAGACCACACCAGCCACGAGATACTGGCGAAGAGGAAGAGTGAGCCCAGGATAATGGCGGCGATCTGCACCTTCTCAATCACCGTCAGAGAAATCGCCTGCCACTGATACACACAGCATTAAAAAACATAGTGAGAAGGCATCTTCTTGCTTTGCTTGTAGAAGCATATAAATAGAGAAGCTAGCCAGTGCTTCACGCTGACCCAGATACTTTGCAGTTTGAGGCTGACGCTTTACCTGCAGCGGGTTCTTGGTGCTGATGGCAAGGACTTGGTACTTGAAATAGCAGAGCTCGCAGCTCCAGGAGCCTCTCTCGCTGATCCAGCGAATCAGACAGGGCTGGTGGGTGCAGCGCACGGAGCCTTTGCAGCGGCATGGGCTCAACAGCTCCCCCTGCGGACAGGGGAGAATGAAATCTAATGACCAACACATCAAGAATCAAAAATTCATGCTGTTTATTCTTTTAATAAAGGATGGTCCCAAGAACAGTTCATTTTCATTGACTTTCATTGACCCTGTCACCAAGGCTGCGGTCAGAAAGAAATATTAGTAACCAATAACATCATAGGTCTGACCATTACAATTATATCATGATCAATACAATCAAATTTCACCCTAAATTGTTTTCAGCTTAAAATTCCCTTTTACTCGGAAATGCGGGGGAAATTTGATTTGATGTTCTAGTAAACTAGTGTTGTTATTGTTAACTAAATTGAAAAATGTTAACAATTATTGGTAACTGAAATAAAACGGTATCATCATAAGATTAAACATAATATTAGATGAAAAACTGAACTTTAATGATTAAACGAAAATTACAACTAAATAAAAATACAAATCTTATTTTTCACTTAAACTTAAATAAAATAATTAAAGCTATATAAATATAAAAAAGCTAAAAATGACAAAAGGACATAAAATTAGTCAAATTAGAATGAAAAACTTAATACAACAAATTGCTAAAATATTAATAAATGTTGCAATTCTAAAACTAAATAAGATTAAAATGAAAACAAAAAGCTAATTCATATGAATAAATACTGTAATTCTAAAATTTAATCAAATCTAAATGAAAACCAAAAAAAATAGCTATTTCAAAATATTAATAAGTACTATCATTGTATGTAACAATTTAGACAGCATTAAAACTAGGGTTGGGTGATGTCTACAAAATTGTCACCGGACGATGTCTAGAGTGAAACATCGCGATGGATGATGACATCACGGGGATCACGATGCAGGCTCAACAGATCGTCTATCGGCCCAACCCTAATCAAAACCCCTGCTTTCCTCCCTTAAAAAATTATCACATTATAACGTCTGTCAAAAACGTAGGTAGGCTATCGTTTGGAATACTACAACTAAAATCATCGACATAGACGGCTAGTGTTCAGTGAAGTGACTGATGCCCATGAGTTTAAGAAATAATTATTACCTTACAATCCATCTGTTTTCAAATCCACATCATTTGAATATTACAACATCGATGTCTGTCAAAAAATAACATGCACAATACACTGTTGTATTTACAGGAAGCAGGGGTCCAGGGAAAAGACACCTTACCGGATGTTTACAGTACATCATCACTTTCTGAGAAGGAGAAAACGGCAGCCTGAGCGCTTCAACATGCTGTCTGTCAGAAACCTTTACATACCTAATACATAACACACATGATTATAAATATGCTCTTCACCCACTGAAATTGACAGGTGATTTCTACTTCTCTCAACTTCACAGTTGTTTAAAAGTTCAAACCAATTATTACATTTTAATTAAATTTGGTTTAATTTTCTAATAAAAGATCGATACGTTTGTACATGTTTTGTTACATTTAAAGGTATAGTTCACCCAAAAATGAAAATTCTGTCATTAATTACTCAACCTCATGTCGCATGCCTCATGTTAAACCGTAAGACGTTTGTTCATCTTCGGAACACAAATTAAGATATTTTTGATGAATTCTGAGAGCTCTTCCGTAATTTTACGAAGCTGCGAGAATACTTTTTGTGTGCAAAGAAAACAAAAACAACAACTTTATTCAACAATTCGTCTCCTCTGCGTCACCCTGTACGTTGTTTACGTATGTGATACTCTCCAAAATGGCGCTACAGGGTGACGCAGAGGAGACTAATTGTTGAATAAAGTCGTTATTTTTGTTTTCTTCGCGCACAAAAAGTATTCTCGTAGCTTCGTAAAATTACGGTTGAACCACTGATGATACATTAATATCTTAATTTGTGTTCCGAAGATGAACAAAGGTCCTTGGAAACATGGGGTAATTAACATTTTTGGGTGAACTATCCCTTTAAATACCCCTTTTTAGATTTTCGATATAGAATATCACTCCATTATCATTAATAAAATAATTTCAATATATAATAAAAATGACCTGTTTTCTATTCCTGCATGTGCCTAACACAACCATTTAATTTCTATTGAATTTCTTGCAGTGCTACCTAACACAGACGTCGGTTCCAGAGCCTCATCCAGCGGGATCGCAGCACATCTGCTGAAAGCCTCTATGGGCATCACGATTCTGTGACATCTGTTGTCATCTAGAGCTGCCATTACAAGCGCAGGGCCTTGGGTCAGAACACACACACCTCAATATCCATTCATGACCGACGCTGCCACACACACAGTGTCGTGGTGGAGTTGATTTACGTAAATGAGATATTACTCATGAACCCATCGGCCGTTACAAATGCTAAATCGATCAGGCACACAGCGAGTTTCATGCGGCTGCTGACGAGACATATGAGCTTGTGTGGAGGGACCGGAGGATCTGAAGAGTGTGCTGTTAAAAGACGGGTGAGTTATTCTGTCCTCTGCTGCTCCAGACACTCAATCAATACACACCTCTGAAAGTCCTGCAGCTCTGCAGGTACAACACTCGCGAGCTGGAAAACGCATTTGAGAGATTTTACTGGAAATGCACTCTTGAAAAATGGACTCTTGCGTTCTGTCACTATGGTGCATTTTGTGGTTGCAAATGCAGTGTGGCTGCTAGGCTGTTGTCAATGAAAGAGAAGCTTTAATGGCTCCGGTGGCTTTTCGCCAAAATAAAAGCTCATGGATTAACGTTTGAAAATTAATTAAAGGTATAGTGAACCCAAAAATTTACATTCTGCCATTATTTACTCGATTACCAGATGAACACAAAAGAAGAGATATTAGACCTATATATATATATATAATATATATTATATATCATGTTAATAAATAATTAGATATTATAAGAAGGTGGACTAACCAAAAAACAGTTTTAAAGAATGTGGGTAATCAAAGGTCCCACATGCAAAATTTCTAATTTTGGGGTAAATATCTCTTTAGACAGCCTAAATTTAGTATAGGGATATATTGTTGTTTTGAAAAATATAATTATAATATTTAATTATAATTATAATTTTTCTCAAATATTATTTTAGATTTTTTTATTTTACAGTAAAATATTACAATAGTAATATTTCTTATTTTGTTAAATATTTATGTAATACTACTACTAATAATATAATTATTATTATTAATTGTTTTTAATAAATACTATTCACTAAATTTTTGTTTTTTATTTTACTGTAAAGTATTACAGTAGTATTATTCTCATTACCATGGTTTTTTATATTTATTTACTTACAAACTTAATTATTATGAATTATATAGTCATTTGGAGATATTAATCACAAATCTTGTTCCAAATGTGCACCTTACAAAAATTAGCACAAAACCTTGATTTTTAAAAAAATAAAAAAAAATGAAAACGTAATAAATCCAATCACAAGTATTATCAGAAAAATGTTATTGGATTTTTTTCTCACATATTTTTTACCCAACTTTTCTCAACTATTTAATTTAATATTGTGTTTAATCTGTAATTTACAACAACAACAACACAAGAATGACAATAATCATCATTGTTGTTGTGGTTAGTAGTAGTACTAAATGAAACTTTTTAAACAAAATAAAATAATTCTTGTATAACTCTTGTAATATTTATAGTATGCAATTATTATATATCCTTTATGATTTCATTATGTTATTGTATGTAATTATTAGATATATTTTTAATGTCATTATAATCATAAGATTTTGGGCCAAATTATGCAGACTTACTAAAAAAACACACAATTACAATAAAAAAAAAACTCAAAATATTTTGTTATTTTGTTTGATATGTTCATTTAATAAAAAATTATATCAACACTTATTATTGTTGTTGTTATAGTAGAAGTACTAGTAAGTGAAAATATTAAACAAAACAGTCAAATAATAAATATTACTATTGTCATTGTGCAGCCTTACAAACGAGCAAAAAAAAAAAGTTTATCAGAAATATTGCAACTTGCAATTCCTCAATCTAGTAATATATTACTATCCAGGAATGTTTAATACTCAAGGTTAGAGTTTTATTCTAATGCTTAACCCTAAGTATGAGCATGAACCACCAATAATACAGCCTCCACCACAACTGACAGTGACTGTGCTAGATCTATTTAGTGGGAAACCATGAATCAACTAACATTACAGATGTAACGCAGCATTTCCAGAGCTGCCAAGAGAACATTGAACATGCAAGAAAATGTTAATAACCAAATTTTTGTTTTTTTTTGCCGAGTCACCGAGTGATAAAGAACAGGGATGATGTCCAACTGGGGGGCGAGCGGGAGCAGGGGAGATACAGGACTGTAAGATTGATGTAATCTTTAGAGAAAGACTGCAAACAATAGAAACACTGAATGCCTTCTGAAGTGCTCAGGTACTGCGGCATAAAAGAAGAGAAAAGAGGAAAGCAATCTCTGGTCATTAATTGCATCGATTCGTTAACTGTGGTACCAGCGTGTCTAAACGCATTTTTGAGGTGTGACTAGAATGAGAAACAGCTTTTTTTTTAAGCTTAATAATCACTATTGATTCTGAGGAGAAACACAGATTTATAGTGTGTTCATCTCAGTTTGTCTGAATAAACACAGAAACAGCCCAGTAAAGTGATCAGAATAGTAGTCAATTCAGCATGTGAAATACAAACAGGGGGAACCCAAAGTCCACAATGAAAATCTGGAATGTTTTAACATTTATTAAAATGTAATTATCACTTAATATAAATATAAAAAGTCAAAATAATAATAAATAAAAGTAATTAAAATATAATTAAGAAACATAAATATTAAATAATATAATTTATATCCTATATAATATATATAAACATCAAGTATTCAGTACTTTAATAATAAAACAAGAATGGTTTTAAGCTTAATAACCACTATTGATTATGAGGAGAAAACACAGCTGTTTATAATGTATAATCTCAATTTGCCTGATATTAAAATACAGAAAACAGGCCAGTAAATAAAAAAATAAAGAAATAAAATCAAATTTTTTTTTTTTTTTAAATAATGGCTACTGTATTTATAATGAACAAATTATATGTTTTTTAATGATGTTACTCAAATTTTAATAGATTAACAAATAATATTAAATAAATAATTAACTATTTATTATTTTTAAACAATAATATGTAATATTTAATTATTTAAATAATAATTCTTAGTATTATTTAATAATAAGAACGTTTTAAGCATAATTAATCAGTATGTTCTTTCTGAGGAGAAACATATTATGTGTTCATTAAATTTGACTGCTCACACAAACAGGCCAGGTAAAAAATTTTTATAAATAAGTGGGAATTCCATTTAATTAATTGTTAATAAGTAAAATTGTAATTATGAATTATATAAATCATTAATATAAATTCAATTAATAAATAATAAAACATATTAAATAAATACTGAATCATATTAAATAATTAATGAATTTGAATAGCAACATTATTGCTATATTAATAATAATAGTTTTAATTTTAATCAAATTGATTAATACATTTTATTTTGGACATAGACAATGTTTGAGGATTTTGAACATTTTAAAACAAAGAAAAGTTATTGAATAAGAAGTATTACAGATTCTGTACTATTTCTAGGTCATTAGTCACTATTTAAATAATTACATTTGTCACTGTTCATTGTAACTCCTTTACACAAAAGGATATTCCTGCTTCCATTACAGCGCAAGATGCTTTTTGGAAGATCTGGAACCATGCTGGAGAAGATGATCATCAGGTTTAGACCACATTAGCTTGAGTGTTGCTGTTATTAAAGGCTGTGATTTTTTTCAATTCCAAACCAAATTAAAGGGGTCATATGATGCAATTTCAATTTTTCCTTTCTCTTTGGAGTGTTACAAGCTCTTGGTGCATAAAGAAGATCTGTAAATTTGCAAAGACTAAAGTCTCAAATCCAAAGAGATATTCTTTATAAAAAGTAAGAGTCAACCACGCCTACCTAAAACGGCTTGTTCTAACACGCCCCCACATGTCTATGTCACTATGTGGAAATATTTGCATAATGCGGCCCAAATGTTCACACAAAGAAAGATATTGTTGTTGCCGCCGCCGCCATGTAGCGAAGGCACTGTGTGTTTCGTTGTGAAAACGAAACTAATTTGTTTGGCCTTCCAAAAGAGGACGATATCTGGTTCGTCATGCCTAGAGCTGATCCGTGCTGGTCGCTGAGGAAATACATCAACTTCGCACGCTTTGTGGATCACCGGATCGGCTTTCACCGTGGACGAAGAGGAGTCCAGCCCAGGGTCTTCACATGCGGACGCTCCTTCGTCGAATCTGCCGGCCGCCGCTCAGCCTCGGCTGCATGAAAAGCGAAACATACTTTGTTTGGTCTTCCAAAAGAGTACACGACTGGAAATCAGTGGTTAAGTTGTTTTTACAACACTGTTCCAGAACAGTTCAGTCCAAATATTAATTTGTGTGTAGCACATTTTATGGAGGACTGTTTCCTGATCCTGGGAGAGTAGACTACAATGCCGGCTGTTCAGACTCACAGACTGTAAGTACGTTTTTTTTTTTTTTTTATATTTGAGAATTTTCCACGACGCTTCAAATGTGAGTTTTGGGCAGTGTAGAGTAGCGCTGGTTGTTTGTCATTTCTCCGATCACAAATGCAGACGGAGTTTTATGTTTACGAGGCGCGATGCAACACAATGCATAAAAAGACAGTATAAGTCATTATAATCAGTAATTATGTCTCCACTGGACGCAACAAATTCCTCGTTTATAATGGGCTTTACAGGTTTTGTCTCGTCGTTCTGGCCGGGAGTTGGCATCACAGTATGGTAAGGGGCGTAACATTTCCATCACACGCTTGAGGTATTCGGCCAATCACAACACACTGGATAGCTGGCCAATCAGAGCACACCTCGCTTCTCCCCCCCCCCCCCCTTTAATGGGAGCCGATGAGCTTAAGCGATACAGTAAAAAAGAAGAGGGGTGAGAATGAGAGGGCAGACGCAAATTTCAGAAAGGCGGGGCCTGAGGAGAAACAATATGTCCAGTAGTGTCGAGGAAAATAATGTGTTTTTTTAATCTTAAACCGCATAAGCACATTTCATTACACCAAATACACAAAATAATGTTCTTTTTAGCAACATCATATGACCCCTTTAATGAACATAAACCAGAAACATTTTCACCTTTGAACTGCACTGTACTTGTCCTGTACATTTCCCGACAAGTTCTCCAGTACAGTGGACATCACGAGTCTGTCCAATCTGATCAATGTGAGCGTTACGATAAGTGGACCTGGATGAGTCATACTGTGCTTTAAAGTACAGCCTGTCCTCCTCTTGTTGTTTCAGAGTATCTAGCTGTTATCCGAGATCCAAGGCCAGATTTTGTTCAGTCGAAATCAAACATCAGTAACAGAAGCTCTCTCCATCTCTCCATCTGTAATTAGCGCTCAAGTCATTCTCTGCACATAGTAATCATTGACAAAAAGCTTCGTTCTGTGTGTGAAAAGAGACGGCGGCATCATGGCAGATCACGCTTTGGCGCTAAAGCCAAATATATTAAAAAAAAAACTCTTAGAGCTTAATCAGATTAAAGCTCGTATCCAGAACAAGCACATCAAAACAAATCAGTTTTACATGTTCCATAAGCCCTGACAGATCAGAAAGCTGACTAATGAGGACTGATATCCCATCTCCTCCTTCAGCACGCCACTCATATTTAAAGCAACGAGGACTATAATTCCTGGAGCTATATGTTTGCATTGTCATTCATCTATATACTGTGGCTTTGAAACATGATTCATCATTACGCAGCCTCGTTCTGAGTCAATCAGCTGAACCGTAAATGGTGACTAATCACTTTGGATGGCAAGCGACTAAATAGCAGAGTTAATAGAGTTAATTAAAACTAAAACCATAAATTGTTGGTCCTTAAAATAAACATTAACCGAAGCAAAATAAAACATGAAAAAAAAAACATGACATCATTATGCAGCCAAGTTGTGAGCCAATCGCTTGAGCCGTAAATGGTGACTAAGCACTCTGGGGTGAGTTTCCCAAAAACAACTGTGGTCCGTTGTTACCAATAGAGATCAATGGAACCATAGTTAGCTAACTAAATGCTAAATGCTTTTGGGAAACACACCCCTGGATGACAAGCAACTAAAGAGTTATTAGAGTTATTACAGTTAACTAAAACTAAAACCATACATTTTTTGTTACTTAAAATTAAACTAAATAATTGCATTAAATTAAATATAAAAACCCTTAAACATATTTTATTTAGTTTTCTAACTAAAACTTAAATAATTATATGGATACAAAACAAAATAACTAGAACTGTAACTAAAATTTTAAATAAAAAACAGAAAATATAAAAATAATGTGGCGTACACATATTGTATGTAAAAACACAAAGTATCGCGGATACTGAAAACAACACTGCATCAAAAGGTGTGACATCAAAAAGACAGGAAACAAAGAATATTCAAAAAATAATATTCTAAATATAATTATAAAAATATATTAATGGCTTATTGAGTGATGTTTAAGAAAACTCCAAAACAGAATCCGGCCCAGTGCCCAAAAAAAATGCACGATAAAAAACAAAATGTAATTTGAAAAAAAAAAAAAAAAAGTAGGATGTGTGATAGAATAAATAGCTACTTTTAAAGGCCACCAACGAATTTTTTAAAAGTTTTAATATTATTTTAATTATTATTCTAAATATTCGATCATTTAATTAAAAATTCAATGGGGTAGTGTTGTTTTGGAGTTCAGTGTTCCTGAAAAATATCCTTAATTGTGTTTTGAATTGAGGTTGAAGACATGAGCATAAGGTAAATTTACAAAATTAAATTTTGGGTGAACTATACCTTTAATTTTGCCAAATGTTGCAGTTACGATATCCAATTGCCAAGCTAATTCCCTCTTGTTCTAAACAGGTTCATTCTTGAAATTCTGATTAAATTGTACGTTAACGAAGATCAGCGAAACAATATTATAACTATGAATGACAGATCTTAAAATGCCTGAAAGCAAACTCCTAATGACTTTATTCCAGCGGCTGTTCTTCTTTTGTCTGTCCGGCACTTTCAACAGCTCATTAAACAATTTACCTGAGAGTAAGGTTCTGTAACCCCGCAAGTTGAAGATTATTGCATCTCGCAGTTGGATGTGTTTGTTTTATTTGTTTGATATATGGACACTGAGGCTGACATATGGTATTCAGATGTTGGTTGACTGCAAGTGATTGGTGATTTTTGGTTGGTGGGTGTTGAGTACTATGGCTACATGTCGTTTTGGTTTCGCTAGATTAGCTGATGTCTACGGCTAATACTTGCAGCAGAACCAGCTTTACAGGTTCGCACATTGTTATTTCTCGCTTGGCGGCTGGACCCCAAACATCCATCCTGTGTTCCGCCTATACCATACAAATACAAATTTAGCCATGAGGATTGATTGATACTAATATAGACGATCGTTACAAGCAAGTCAGCCATCCCGAGATGTTCACAGATGAACACAGATATTTTGTTCTTAAGGGGTCATATGATGTTGCTAAAATTTTTTTTTTTTTTGTGTATTTGGTGTAATGAAATTTTTTATGTGGTTTAAGGTTCAAAAAACATATTATTTTCCACATACTGTACATTATGTTTCTCCTCTATGCCCTGCCTTTCAAAAATGCATCGATTTTTACAAAGCTCATAGGTCTAAAAAAGCGAGGTGTGCTCTGATTGGGCACCTATCCAGTGCGTTGTGATTGGCTGAATACTACACGAAGAGTGTGACCGGAAATGTTACCCGGCCTCTTACATACTGGTTGATGCCGTGTCCCGGACCAGAGCAACAGATTCAAGAAAACATGAAAACCCAAAGATAACGAGGCAGTTTGTTGCATTCCAATGGGGACATAATTACCGGATTTATAATGATTCATACGGTCTTTGTCGCGTTGCGGGCATCGCGCCGAGGTAAACATATAAAAACCCTGTCTGGCATTTGTGATCGGAGAAAGAAGAAACGACAAGCAACCATGGCTCCTCTACACGCTCAAAACTCACATTGAAGCGGTTCAGTGGCAAATCCTTTAATTATGAAAACGTACGTACAGTCTGTGAGTCAGGACTGCCGGCATTGTAGTCTACTCTCCAAGGATCAGGAAACATCCTCCATAAAATGCGCTGCACACACACAAATATTTGGGTTGAACTGTTCTGGAACAGTGTTGTAAATACAACTTAACCACTGATTTCTAGTCGTGTCCTCTTTTGGAAGACCAAACAAAGTAGTTTCGCGACGGCAGCAACAATAAAGTTACACCTTCTTTCTTTGCGTGAACATTTGGGCGGTGTTATGCAAATCTTCCCACACAGTGACGTAGACATGTGGGGGCGTGTTTAAACTAGGCGTTAGGTGTGGCTGACTCTTAACTTTTATAAAGAATATCTCTTTGGGTTTGAGACTTTAGTCTTTGCAACTTTAGGGATCTTATCTATTCACAAACAGCTTGTAACACTCCAAAGAGAAAGGAAAACTTGAAATCGCATCATATGACCCCTTTAATAATTTGACAATTAAAACGTGAACTGCGTTGCCTATTATTTTTATTTTATGATCTTCCTGAGCCTTGTTTTCCCTAACATTTCAGTCCAGATCATGTGAATCCTGCTCCAGTATTTGCATTGCAAATTAATCAGCTTCAGGCTGCCCTGGGCTTTAACATCCACACCAGGATCTATACATTTCCATACAGAACGTCGTTGAGACATCTACTGCTCATAAAAAAGCAATTGAGAGGTTAATAGGGTGGGCATATTGAACCTGTAAATTGACAGTCTCCAATGGTTAACCTATAAACCCATCAAAAGAGAAATGCATTATTAGTCTACATGCTGCGGCTGGTCTTTGTTCCAGATGGCGTGGCGGTGAGCTAAACATGCTGCCAATACTTCCCAAACAAGTTCTGCTCATTTGTGCAAAATTAAGGCTCCCTTTATATGTTTAATGTTTACAGTAAGCAAGCAGGGCAACAGAACAATGCATAATGTAGAACTTAACAAAATGCATATTATGCACCTAATTATGCAGTGTTCATGCAACAGTTTATTTACAGTAATAAATATGATAAAACTATTAGAAAACAAATACTTAATATCAAATTATTTATCTGCTTAGAATACGTCTACATTAGATAACTTTTTTTTTTTTTTACATTTTAAGTTTTTTTATTATTATTATTAATTATTATTAGTCACATTTTGGTGTTCATGCAAGTGTTTTTACATATATAAGTACTAAATAATATTATTAGACAACATGTACTTACATGTGCATTATATTGTTGAGCTATTGACAATTATGCATTGTTGTTCATAGTATTATTATTAGTAATCACATTTTATTATTTACCACGTATGTGTATATTACAAAAATTACTGAAAATATTATTGGACAACATTTTATGGAGCCGTTTACATTTAAGCATGCTGTTTTACAGAAATTATATTATTAAATTTATTTCGTCATCATATCAATTAGGAAGCACATTTCAGTGTTGTAAGTTACATACAATTAGTACCTAAAATAGTTTTGGATAACATGAAACATATAGCACAATTATGTGTGGATTCTAGTATTATTAGTAGGTATTGTATTAGTAATATCAACATTTCAGTGTTGATGTAAGCGTATTTACTTAAACAGAAGAATATGTGACTTTAGGGCTGGGCAAAAAAAAAAAAGATTTTCAGATTAATCGTTTTTTTAAATGACGTCGACTCAATATCGATTCTCAAAAGCTGCGAATCGAACTTTTCCGGTATTTATTTCAGCACACATATAAAACGGGCCCTATTTTAAACGATCTAAGCGCATGGTCCGGAAAGCGCACGGGCATGGCACTCAGGGCGTGTCCGCTTTTGCTAGTTTAACGACGGGAAAACGGTTGGCGCGCCCAGGCGCATGGTCTAAAAGGGTTGTCCCTATTCTTTTAATGAGTAATGGGTGTGTTTTTGGGCATAATGTGCAATAAACCAATCAGAGTCTCATCTCCCATCCCCTTTAAAAGCCAGTTGCGCTCGCGCCATGGCGGGTTCGCTATTTACATGGCGGAATGTAATTTTTCATTTTTAAAAATGTTTGTGTGCTGCTGCGCGTCCCTGTGTGTGTTATAAGCAAAGTGTACGTGCGTTGTGCACCCACCTATAGGCGCATATTACTAACACGCTCTAAATAACAAAGAAAAAATATTGCGCCCGACTTTAGACCAGGTTTGAGTTGGTCAATGGCCCAGTCTATTTTCATTCCTCAAAATAGCAACGCGCCAACAATTCGCCTGAACACACCTAGTTTTCAGACCAGCACGCCCATGGGCGCACAAATGGGCGCAAAATGCATTTGCTATTTAAACAACGCGGCGCAGGACGGGAAAATGAGAACTGCGTCGGGCTGAAACTAGCAAAAACACTTTCGCCGCGCCTTGGGCCGCATTGCGCCGGGTGTATGATAGGGCCCAAGATCTGATTAACATGAATCTTATCATTAGTCTTCTCCACTAGATGTCACCCTTATTTACCTTGCGCGATGTTACAGCAGAAAGCCTGTCATTCATTTAGTGCTTATCATGGCCATACGCGTGATTCACAATGTTCAGGTGAAGTGCTATAGTAATACTTTAAATCTGCGGAAGCATTTGATATCACGCATAAGGCACCATGATTTCCACAATTAATGAATGGTGGAGCGCACTGTTTTGTTTACTACACACTTACTAAAGCACGGATGACGCTCGCGGTGTTTTCAGCTTCTGCCGTCACACTATATGATGATATGAATACACGAATGTCATCTCCAGCTGCTCTGAGAGTCAATTCATTAGCATTTTACCGTTTAATTTGAGAAATCTACCGTCATATCACATACACAGCAGCTGCAAGTTCTTCACAGCAACCTGTCAAAATAAAAGTTTAGTTTAACATTAAGAAACTGTCAGAATATATGACTATTTAGCATCTTAAGACTCAATGCTACTACTGCTAATGAAAATGAATAAATCTTTATTTTTAAAGGAATAATCCCATCTGTTTCCTTTTATTTAACAGTAAACCTCTGTTGTGCAGCACTTTGTTTGCCAAAAAATAAAAGGGTTTAATTTTCATTTGATTAGGATAAATTAAATTAATGCTTTATGCCTTCATCTGATTACCAGAAAAATTAAGAACATTTTATAGGGCCCTATTATTGTTTAAAAAAGGACCTTATACACAAAAAAGAATAGGTTTAAAATACAGGCATGTGGTTCTTAATTTCTTTTTATTAATTCACCATTTGTAAACTGATGTTTACTGTTCATTTTTTAGAAATATCAATAGCATTTGTATTAAAACTATATTCACTGAATGTAAGGCAAAAAAAATCGAGAATCGAATCCCCCCCCCCCCCCGAAATCGAATCGGGACATCTGAATCGATACCCAGCCCTAATGGACGTTATGCATAATTATAGTTTAAGCTTTTACAATTATGTATTGTTTTCAGAGTAATCATTTTAGTGTTCATGTAAGTGTATTTAAATACGTACTCAAATATTTTTGGACAACATGTACTTATTGCGTAACTATTTTGTGGAGCTGTTTACAATTATGCATTGTTGCTCATAATATTGTTATTATTAAAATGAGCCACAATTCAGCGTTCATATCATGTTGTGTTGACATTAAAAAATTGAGCAATGCTAATGAACAACGTGTACTTTGTGGAGCTGTACATACTGTAGTACTTCACTACAGCAACGATAACAAGCAGCATGTGCAACATGGCCACTGCGTTATAATCTACCACATTTAAAATGGGCCCCCCCCCCCACCCGATATGTGACCCACAGCCCCACCACACAAACAAGTCCATAAGTAGCCCACGGCGCCCCCCACTTGTGTAGCAAGAGCCACAGGACATTGCATGGGTCAAAATGATCCATTTTTCTTTTATGCCAAAAATCATTAGGATATTAAGACCCATGAAGATATTTGTAAATTTCCTACTGTAAATATATCAAAACGTAATTTTTGATTAGTAATAAGCATGGCTAAGAACTTAATTTGGACAACTTTAAATGCGATTTTCTCAATATTTTGCTTTTTTTGCTCCCTCAGATTTTCAAATAGTTGTATCTCGGCCAAATATTGTCCAGTCCTAACAAACCATACATCAATGGAAAGCTGATTTATTCAGCTTCAAAAACTTGACCCTTATCACTGGTTTTGTGGTCCAGGGTCACATTATAAAATTCACCGAAACAAACGCACACAGGCCTTGTTATTTGGGCTCAACACATGTGATATAAAAAAAGCTTTGTTTACCTGCTTCGGCCATTGAAGCAGATTCGACATGAGGTGTTCTAGTGCCGATGCCCGTGATGCTGGGAGGCTGACGTCCAGGCCCGCCTGCAGTTGGGGTCAGTTCTCTCAAATGCCACGACTCCTGGGCCGCCTGGGGGCGCTCCAGTAGTATTCTCCTCGGTCGTCGGCGGCACTGAGCAGTCAACGAGGGCGGCCATCGGCAGCGCCCATCCCGAGCCCCCTCCTGCTGTTGGGTTCGCCTGTTGCTCTGCGCACTGTCGGAGCGTCTAGAAACCGGATCGCAATTAAAAAACCAGCACCTAAGTTCGTTAAAAACCATGCGGGATCCGGTTTTCTTGACTGTTTGACACATAGGTTGTCGTATGTCTGAAGTTAGTTTTTTAAATATATATCTATATATATAGTGATTTTTAAATATATATTTGATTATTTGTATTATACTTGACATTATTATTGTTGTTATTTTATATCACGTATTTTTTTATACATATTATGGTTGTTGTTGTTTTTTTCTAGTATTATTTTAATAATTATTGGTGGTATTGATCCGTTAGGCCTATTATGAATATTGTTTATTCGGCAGGAAGAAGAATAAGAAGGCATAAGAAGAAGAAACGCAGTTGCTACCCTAAAGTCTCAGAGGAAAGTGTCCAAACCAAAGGTAATTGGTCAGAAAATCTCCAGGCTTGTTATTTTCCGTCTGATGGCATGTATGTGCCTGTTAGGGCCGATGCTGTTTCTCTGATACAATCATCATAGGACGCGAGGATGACAATAATAAGCCTACGGTATTGCGATAAATAGCCAGCAATGCATTTTTCCAGGTCTAAAGAGATTTAATTTTCATAAACTCCCAGCAATCCAAATCCTGGACGCATGGATGAGAGACACTGAGAGACTAGATGCAAAATGGCATTTCAGAGCATCGCTGCCACACAAAGACATCGTCGGGGGATCCTTCAGCATAAAAACATAATCCAAAAGAGCTGGAAGTTCTCTATAGTTTTGTTTATTGTTCATCAGAGGCATCACGACGAAGCTTTCACATCATTTCCTTGTGCATCTTCCCATCGACATATTCCAACGCCACCTCCCATCCCAAACGCAGAGTTTAGAACAATCCATTAGGTTGGCGTTTTAAAAACAGCAATAACGATGGCAGTATTGGCTGAAGAGCTGGGGGGAAATGCTAGCATCTTGTCTCCATTTGAAGTTCATCACCATCCCCCTCCCGGCCCGATATGGTTCCTCGCCACGTTCAAAGGAAGATGGACCTTCCAGAAGGGAAAAATAAAAGGCACCGTGCTTAGGTTCGCCTATTTTCCTTCTTCGCAGGGTGTGATGGTCAGTCGGAGCGGCTGATGCTGTGGATCGTAAAGTGATGGGGATGCTGATGCTGCTCCCCTCTGATTCATCCTCGAAATGGACGTTCTGCCGTGCGCATCAACACACGGCCCTTGTTTCCAAGGCGCGCTCTCGCCCAATCAAAATGATTCATTTACAAACGTCTCGCTGCCGTGCGCGCTCTTGCTCCATTCTCCTTTGGGAGATTCCAAGTATATGCTGGATTTTGACGGGCGCCGCTGTCCAAGGTGCTGATCTCTCGTCGTGACGTTTCCCCTGCGTGTCAATTGGGACGCGGCGGCAAATATAAATGTGACCCTGGACCACAAAACCAGTCATAAGTAGCACGGGTATATTTGTAGCGATATCCAACAATACATTGTATGGGTCAAAATAATCCATTTTTCTATTATGCCAAAAATCATCAGAGGATATTAAGTAAAGAACATGTTCCATGAAGATATTTAGTAAATTTCCTACCGTAGATATATCAAAACGTTGTTTTTGATTAGTAATATGCATTTCTAAGAACTTCATTTGGACAACTTTAAGGGGAGAAACTGCAGGCAAAAACACTGTTTTTTCATGCACCTGTCAAGTTTGGTTTGGGCTTTTTAGTTTTTGGAAAGAAAACATCCAAAAGACACGTTTAAATGTTTCCTTTATATAATTTATGTATTTGTGTCAAGTAGATTTCAATACAATACATAATTTAAAGGCCGTTTTCTCAAAAGGAGTTTTTTCTCCTACACTGAGCCATAAATCTCCACTTCAGTAGCTCTTAAAGGTGATTTTCTCAATATTTAGATTTTTTTGCACCAAAAACAAATGGACCTTTATAACTGGTTTTGTGGTCCAGGGTCACAAATGAGCTTTACGGGTCAGTTCTGCTATGTAGCACACCTCTGTAACTTTTTGTAATTTTCCCGCGTCGCCCACAGGACGTCTACGTAACTCACAGTGTCTTGAGTTTGTTTGACAAGCCATGTTATGGTACCCACCACCTGTCGGGCCCACCC
This sequence comes from Sinocyclocheilus anophthalmus, assembly GCA_018155175.1. Lineage (NCBI taxonomy): Eukaryota > Metazoa > Chordata > Actinopteri > Cypriniformes > Cyprinidae > Sinocyclocheilus > Sinocyclocheilus anophthalmus. The sequence goes on along the minus strand of JADLZN010008867.1, from coordinate 131,983 downwards.
CCACACTTTCCTGTCGGATTGGCCAACCCTACGAAGGGGGGTCAAAACCAGACGTAGTGCTTACGGCTTGACGGCAGGGTTGTGAGCATCGGCACCTCGTACACGCGGATTGACCCATATAACGACGCATTCATGGCTTTAGCTGATGGGTCAGCACTCTAATGCAGTTTATTGATTGGGATTCTTGTCAATTTCTGCCTTACCAGGGCGGCTCTAAAAATTGATCTTTCACACCCGGCCATTGCATTTATTGCACGCTGTGTTAAGTAGCTAGGACCTGGAAGAATGAAGTGACAATTGTTTCTTTCATTACTGCCTATAGTACTGAGACTGATACAGATTTACAACTGACTCTAAAAGGTACATGGGCACTTCATGTTATAACGCCACTGTGTTAAATAACAAAGCATAAAAAGAAGTGGTATTTATGAAAAAAGTGGGAAACAATCATTAATGGTGGATAATTTTGGCAGTATTCACTCAAAAACTGAGATGCATCAACTCAGATCAATGAGGCCTCTATGACCAGTCAGTTCAAAAAAGAAAAATACAAAACCTGTGCTAACTGAAAAATAACAAGTTGATTATATTCTGTATTATTACCAAATATTTGGTAATAATACAGAATAATGAGAAATTTTCAAGCAATTATCATTATTTTTTGTTTTGCTGGTTGGTCATTTTTTACTAGGAAAACATTGGGGAAAATATCTCTAAGTAAGTACAAAAATATCACTTGTTTGGGAAAGCTGTTAGACTTTGTGTGAACTAAATGAGTTTTAGTCCAATGCAATAACATTAACTAGCTTTTTTGGGGGGGAATCCTCTCTGGGTGACAACATAAGGGTTAAAGTGATGATTCACCCCCCAAAAAAGCGATTTACTCACCCTTATGTCATTCCAAACCCGTATGACTTTCTTCCTTCTGTAGAACACACGATGCTTTCTGATGGCATTGTACATAAACACACGCTTACATAACTTTGATCAATCCTCTACAGTTATAATGGACAGTGAATCGGATCCTAGTTGGCACTGAGCTGTTAAAACGATCCTCTCTGGTAGTACAGATCAATCTCCAACAAATCATTATGTACATATTGTTGATTTATTGTTATGGCATGACTATGCTGCACAAAGGCATATAGCTTGTCCATTCTGCACATCAATAATTGAACTTTTGCAAAGTGAGTGGACCCTCGCACATACATACTGATACAAACACTTCCTGGGAAACATTTATATGATAATGTTTTAATACCTCGCTCGCACCGATTAACACTAAACGCAAACAATTGAAACCATTACTGATATACTGAAAAAGAGGGGCAATTTGTTGATTTATTTTTTTTATTAAAATGTTTTTAAAAGTCATTTAAATTATATTGTAAAATAAAATGAACAAAAAAATTATTTATTAAAAATATTACCACATGCGCGTCCATATTAATCGTTTTAAAGGAAGATCTTGCTCACCAAGGTTGCATTTATTTGATCAAAAAATACTATTGTGAATTATATTTATAATTCAAAATAACTGATTTATATTTGAATATATTCCAACTATGATGCATTTTTTTCAGCTTCTTTGATATATAAAAAAGTTTAAAAGACAGCTTTATTTTATAATATAATTTTTTACGTCACTTTCGGCCTCAAGTTAATGCATCAGGCTGCTGAATAAAAGTAATTAACCTCTTAAACAACAACAAAAGGGAAGAAAAAAAAAGCAACTGACCGAAATCCATCCACTCAATGGCACTTTACACCAGATATTTAATGTGCTTTGATCATCTGTCCCAACTTCTATGACTTGTCACTGTGGAACAAAAACAGTTATTATCAGAACATTCAAAGCTTCTCTTATACACTACAATCGAAAATGCCTCTGTATCATTGTGAGCTCAAGCTGTAATTTGTTGGTAAAAAACCACGTTAAACAAGATGTGAACCATATTCCCCTTGCATGCACAAATAAAAAACCAATCTACCACAGGACTAACACATTCTAAGTCTAGATGTTTCATAATGGATTTGTTTTTAATAACATGCACCTTTCACGTCACACAACGAGTAATGATGGACTGGAGTGGGGCGGGATTACTTCCGCCTGGCCATTGTGGTCGCTTTTATCAGCCCTGTTCTGGGACTTCCAATCCCTCTGACGGTACCCATTCACTGCAGAGGACTGGTGAGCAAGTGGCATAAATTTCTCCAAATCTGTTCCAATGAAGAAAACAAACTCTTCTACATCTTGGATGAACTGAGGGTGAGTAAACTTTCATTCCTTTAAAGGGGTCATTTGATGTTGCTAAAAAGAACATTATTTCTGTGTGATTTGTGTAATGAAATGTGTTATGCGGTTTAAGGTTTAAAAAACAAAACATTTTCCACATACTGTACATTGTTTCTCCTCTATGCCCCGCCTTTCTGAAACGTTTTTACAAAGCTCATCAGTCTGAAAAAACTAGATGTGCTCTGATTGGCCAGCTATCCATTGCGTTGTGATTGGCCAAATTCCTCAAGTGTGTGACGGAAATGTTACATCCCTTCCCATATTGTGATGCACTGTCCGGCAAAACCACATGTGAGAACCACGGGCTCGGACTCCGCTTCGTCCACGTGAAAAGCCGATCCGGTTGGATCACAGTGCTGAAGTTGGATGTTATTTCCTCAGCGACAGCAGGATCAGCCCAGGCTGATGAAGCGAGATGTCTCTTGGAGACCAAACAAAGTAGTTTGGCTTTCACAATGAAGCACACAGCGCCTTCACGACATGACGGCAGCGGCAACAAAATTACAGCGAGACTAAAAGTTACGCCTTCTTTATTTGCGTGAAAATTTGGGCGGCGTTATGCAAATCTTCAAACATAGTGAGGTAGATATGTGGGGGCGTGTCTGAACAAGCCGTTTTAGGGGGCGTGGCAGAGACTTAACTTTGATAAAGAATATCTCTTTAGATTTGAGGACTTTTGTCTTTGCAAATTTACAGATCTTCTTTATGCACCAAGAGCTTGTAACACTCCAAAGAGAAAGGAAAAATTGAAATCGCATCATATGACCCCTTTAAGCTTAGTCTAAACAGCTCAAGAGTTTAGAAAGCACACAGGTTGGCTTTCCAGCTTAGTCCTTTCCAAACAGGTCATCTGATGCTGACCAATTGGACTGTATGGTGTGTCTCACAGAGCGAGGACACAGTACACGCTTGATGCTTGTTTCCCACAGACAGTCCGGCTGGTCCGTCTTCATTTGCACTTACAACATGCATCTAGTCTGTTCCATTATTTATGCCGCTATTGACCCGCTTGTCTCCCCGTTCTGATGGGAGAGATTACTCTTCCTCTTTGTCCGACTGGATCACAATCAGCTCCATTATCTGTCCTCATCAGACTCGGCCAACAAATAAGGCATTCGTCATAGCAGATAACACCTCATATAGGTCAGGATGCAGAGAGAGAGATGTTTTCCCATTACTGATCATCCCACTCCATATGTTGCACTTCTACATTTAGGCCTTTGCAAAGGCTGCTTCTCAAAAATCTCAGACCTTTTACTATATTGGTCTCCGCATATGGACACTCGTGGAAAGGATTGAGAACTGGCAAATGTCCCAACACGGAGTCCAAGTGTGCTGACAGGATGGGGGGGGGTTTGCTTTGCTGAGCATGTCCAAAATCCTGTTGACCGGAAATTCAAGGAAACCAGACACCTTACAGTGCACATTTCACTTACATAAGCGACCGACAGCACAGAAAGAGAAAAACAATAAGCCTTCAAGGATTGAAATGTTATTAAGATAAAAATTACAGTGAAATGATTGAAAATCAAATGTTTCAAATATTAGACAAGCTTCAAAAATGATACATTTTGCATCTAATTTAAACACAGAATTGTAATACTAAAATGCACTGTTGTTCCATTTTAAATTCAGCTGATGTGTTTATCCATGAAGTGCTTTCAGCTGTGAACCATTCGATATATTTGTTGTGGCCACTGGCAACAATTATTGATGCACTGAAGCTCATTACTGCAAATGTGGTGATAACTTGCAAATTATAAGGTTGTATAAGATGCAGCTCAAAGTACAGAATGGCATTATATGAAGGATACTGCAGACATTTATTTTATGCTAACCTTCATAAAAGGAATCAAATTGAGTCTATGGTATGAATATAGTTGCTTCTAAAGTGGTTACAAACCTCTATCGGCCATTATTCACAATATAGCACATCCTCAGTTATTTTATCTTCAATTTTGTTCAATATATACTTCAAATATTCCGATTTTGTATAAATCAGTGATATTTTGACATTATATGCAAGTATTTATACATTTAAATAAGCTTTTATTTCTATATTTCCTGTTCATTTTAAATTTAAGTTTAAATAATTCTGTTATGTGCTCTTGTCATTTTTACTCTTGTTTTTTTTCATTATATTATGTTTGAGGGGTCATGCACAACTTCTGATTTTGTATGAACTAGTGCAATTTCAGCATTTTACTAGCATTTATTAATCATTTGAATTAGCTTTCATTTGTATAGTTTCAGTTCATTTTAAATGTTAGTTTAAGTTTAGTAATTTTGTCATCTGCGTTTACCATTTTTACTTTTTTCCAATATATTCCGTTTGAGGGTTCTATGTTGTGGTTTTGTACGAACCAGTGCAATTTGAGCATTTTTTCTATACTAGTATCTATTAATAATTTGAATTAGTTTTGTGAATTTTCAGTAGGTTTTAAAGGGGTCATATGATGCGATTTCAAGTTTTTCTTTCTCTTTGAAGTGTTACAAGTTCTTGGTGCATAAAAAGATCTGTAAAGTTGCAAAGACTAAAGTCTCAAATCCAACAAGAAGATATTCTTTATAAAAGTTAAGAGTCAGCCACACCTACCTAAAACGGCTCGTTCTAACACACCCCCACATGTCTACATCACTATGTGGAAAGATTAGCATAATGCCGCCCAAATGTGCACGCAAAGAAAGAAGGCGTGGTTTCAGGAACGCAGTAGTGTTGATGCAGTCATGTCAGGGAGACGCTGTGTTTCAGTGTGAAAGCAAAAGCACTTTTATTTGGCCTTCCGGAAGTAGATGCAATTAGGAATCATTGGTTAAGATTTATTTACAAACAGAACAGCACAACCCAGATGTTCAAATTTGTGCAACGCATTTTATGGACGACTTGCTATAACAATATGGCGCTTCTGAATCAGCTACTGTAAGTATGTTTTGTTATTAGTTTAAGTATTGCTATTGACTGTTCAAATGTGGAGTTTTGCGCAGCGCAGAGTAACGCGTCGTGTGTGTGTGTGAGGGGAACAGGGTCACATCACAGGAGAGTGAACTGTCTGTCAGAAATCATAGCATGCATTGTGTACTGCATCATCACTGTGTCTGTCACGCGACTCTGTTGCCCTTTCGGACTTGAACTGATGGTAAAACTAATGACATTATTAACTGTCTTGATATTATTACTTTGAAAGCTGCAGCTGCGATTATGGTAAGGGGCGTTACAATTCCGACGAGTGCTTGCGGTGTTGAGCCAATCACAATGCACTGGGTCAGCTGGCTAATCAGAGCAGACTGTGCTTGTCGGAAAGAGGGGCTTTGTAGAAAACGAAGCGTTTGGGAGAGGCGGGGCATAGAGGAACTGCAATAATGTACAGTATTTGAAAAATAAAAAAAAAAATTTAACATTAAAGCATGTCAACATATTCTGTTACACCAAATACACAAAATAATGAAATTTAAAATAGCATCATATGACTCCTTTAAATTTGTATTTTTTTTAACTAATTTTTAATTATTCAATATTTTTATCATTTATTTATATCATTATACATTTTATTTCAGTTAAATTTGTAGTAATTTTTTTTAATTCAGTTCTAATTTGTCTATATCTCATTTTAGTTTTGATCTAATATTTATATATTTATTTTATTTCAGCAAATTAATCAGAAAACAATTGTAATAGTTTTAGCTTTAGTTAACAATTTGTGTTTTACATTATAGTGAATTGTGGATTACAAACACTATACATGCACCGAATAAGTTCTAAAAGCAAAGCTTTTACCTTTTGACCGGGCGTTGCTTTTTGGATCCTAAACAGCATCTAGATGCAGCATTTTGTTGTTTTTGTTCCAGTGGGCACCACTAGGGGGCAGTGCATTTTGAGGTACAAAGACACTTGCCTAAAACCCCCTTATAATGACTTCACCCATGATATAAAGCAGGACACAACCATGGGCACAATAGAAATCAACAGACACACAGCTTATTGTTGATGCTGGAAGTTAAAGTGGCGTATTACACAAATAGATATTTTACCTCTGAGAGACATTACAACAGCAAATTTACCCTTACAGCAACCTAACAGAGTGTTTGTCTCTCACTAGGGGAACATTTTGTAAGATAACATTGTTTACAGTGGAATCTTTTTTCAGACCTAGTATGAATCATTTTACACACTCCTACAATCCTACACAAGTTGCATAATCTAAATATAACAGCCTAGTGTAAATTGTTTACAAGAAAAAAAAACACCTCAACACTGAATACAAAGCAAGGATCTGGAGAAAAAACATCCTCAAGTCTTTTTTTAGGATTATACTCATGTCACAATGGATTATTTGTTATGAAAATAAAACTTCTGTACCACTAGTGTGTATAAACTCAAAGTGTAACACCTGCTGTCGTCTGTGATTTCCAGCAAAAGTAATGACAACGAATGACAGTTAGCTTTGATATTCTAATACAGTGGTTGTCAAGTGATATATTGTGACCTGTTATTGGGGGAAAAAACAATGCTAATTACAAATAATACAATTTCACAATTCACATAATTGTGTACATGTAAAATAAATGCAAAATATACAGGTAAATCAACTGCAAACATGGACAAGCTGAACAAAATGCCCTGATTCTCAAAAGCCATGAACAAAATTGTGCAAGGTAAAAGAACAGACCAAAGTACATTAAGGAATAGTTCACCCAAAAATGAAAATTTGATGAAAATGGCCACCTCCGGCATCCAAGATGTAAACACGTTGGTTCCAGTCATCATGAGACAGGATTTGGAGAACTTTAGCAGCACGTCAAGCAAACCAGGAGATCCTTTGCAGTGAATGGGTGCCGTCAGAATGAGAGTCCAAACAGCTGATAAAAACATCACAACAATCCACAAGTAATCCACCAACATATTTGTTTAAAAACAAAAGTGTTGTGAGACAATTGCAACTTGGAAACAGAGCTTGATCTGTGCCTATTTCTCTCCTAATTCAGATGAGAAAGAAAATGTTGTTTCATGGCGAAAGGCAAAGAAGATAGCAAATTAATAAGGATTGTTTTACAAATATGCAGCTTTTCACTTCACAACATGTTATCTGATTAACAGGATTCATGTGGATTACTTTTGAACTCAGGCTCGGGAGATCTCAGTCTGACGGCACCCATTCACTGGAGAGGATCCATTGGTGAGCATGATAAATTAACTCATCTTGGATGCCCTGAGGGCGAGTAAATTTTAAGCAAATCTTCATTTTTTTGGGTGAACTATTCCTTTAAAAATGGGTTTGAAGCTGTTAGTGTCACCGCTTGATGTTAAATGTAAAATCTTGAGTGTTGAAGCAAAACCAGCTAAGGAACACAACTGAGAGCACGATTTAAAAAAAACAAAAAAAGAGAGAGATTTCACAGGTATTGATCTAAGAATATTTAATTGGAAAAGTCCATTTCAAAAATACAAGGCAAATCCAGGGGAAATGGTGCTTACAGCTCACCAAGTCGGGTACTGCGGCCTTCTCACAACGGCAATAAATAACTACTATAGCACAGACATTGATTTCACCTCTTCTAAATCCATCAGTGAAACACACTCATAATACCATGACCAAGTGAAGCAGAACACATTTAAGCTGTACTGAGTGATGGTTCAGTGTTCCCATTTTCTCAATCATGTGGGGCAGAAACTAAATCAGTTAAGACTGTGAGTATTAGCCAGTATGTTCCACTATTAATATGAATAAACAAATTAACAAGTACATAATGGACATATGGAATTAACATATGCGTGTGCACAAAGGTCATTACAAATGATCTATCTACAATGATCAACATAGCAAAAAACGCACACTTTAATGGCAACTTAACACTATTAGCACAAACCAGGAAAAAAATGTAAGCGCAATGACCAAAAAAAAAGAGAGAGAGGTTTGGCACAACACAAAATAAGAAGGATTTAACTGAAATGGCACAGTATTCAGTGCTACAATTATGGACCTGATGCCGTTAGTACTTTTTAAAAATAGCTGGAAAGAAGCGATACATGTTTGCAAATAATAAAAACTGCAAGTTAGTGCATGAGTACGTGGCTTAAACCAAGCCGACAGATAACTGAATAAATGGCTCGCCGATATTATTTCAACACAAACATCCACACAAATTCATAAGATATTAAAACACCAAATCCATGAGTAATACTAAGCTTCAAAGGAAATGGAGAACTTAAAAAGTCCAGTGAGAATAGCTAGACCCGGCTGAGGCGGGAGGATCTCTGTGGTTTAAATGAGAATCGGAAAATCGCTGAACGTCGACCCTGTCACGGTAAAGACTATGTACAACAGGAGGGCAGCAGTCCATCGGCAGGGGAAATCCTCCCATTCACATGGCTCAGTTACACAAGTGTTTTTAAATATTCACGTTCTACGTCTAATTCCTAAACTAATATCCCATAGGATGGGCTGGTCACCTCACAGAGACGGACTTCATATAGCATTGCACAAAACACAGGTGTTTTTCAGGTCTGCACTCATTCAAAGCGGACCTGGATGTGATTTTCCTGGGAGATACGTGACAGAACTTCACCTTGACTAAGTGATACTAAACATTAACAGTTTCTGTGGGTTAACTTTCCGTTACACTGAAACTACAGGGACCATTTCGGCACTACATACCTGGTTATGCTGACTGTGTCACAAGAAACTGAGGCTATGAACATGCAGACATCGATGGCTTTACATTGCAGGTTTTCGTTTTGCATACAGACAACAGGAAGAGTTTCTCACATCAAGGAGGGGGAAGTGCCAGAACGAGCATCCTATCATACATGATACTTCCTCCTGCAGGTTTAAATTAGCCCTCTGCAGACCTTGTGTGGAAAATGGGTCAGATCTATCATCAAAATAGATGGGTTTGTATCTAGTGTGTTCTGAACCGGGTGTGCGGATGAGAGTTTTTTGTGGGGATCAGTGGCTGTGTTCTGCGGTTAATGCTTTAAATGTCTCCTGGTGCGCTCCACTCTACCTGTGCAAAAGGGAACTGGAATAGCTGGACTACACTAAACGTAGTTTAGGACAGACGGTCTGAGAGACTATAAGAATGCACTGGGGTTCGCTCTCGGGTCCTTTTGGTTCCTGAAGCGCATGGCCAGCCAAACTCCTAAGATCTGAGAATAAGGACAGAAATATTGATTAGAAACACAATACTGGAGTATAATCAGGTGCGCATGCTCGACCACAATAAAAAAATGCACTGTGACCGCTCATTTGCGTACCGACGTGGTTGACAGCTGTTAATGCACAATTACCATTTTAGATCGACAAACTGTAATACTGTATAAGATTTCTATTCGAATTGAAATCATAAATCTAGGCTATCTACTGCTGTTTTCAAAGTACAATGCAAAACTGTGACATTTCATTCACTGGGGCACCGTTAAACCCGAGAGCGCATATACTTACTTGCCGGCAACACTTTATTTTTTAATTTACTACAAAATAATTGTATTTTTATTTAATACTCCCTTTTATTTTAAAATATAATAGTATTATCAAACTTTATTACTTTGTTTAATAAAAAAAAAAAACGAAATAAAGTGCAATAATACTATTATTACTACTATTAATTTTTTTTTTATAGTTATATTTAATGGGTCACATTATGTGCAGTGTGAGGACCCAAAACCAAATCTCCAGGTGCTCTTATGAGAACCAGGCTGAAAAACCTATGTGCACCCCTGAGTATAATAGCTATAAGCAAAAAGTCATGCACGTACATGTACTAAAGTAACTGCATCATTTTAGGCAAATTAACACTTCAATGCGTGGCTGAAAGTGACTTATTTATATATAAGCAATTTGATACAAGAGATCAATGTTCAATATTAAATAAACATTTTCCTATAATAATATATTGTAATATTACATTCTAAATGAATAAATGTATTCCGCTAAATGAATATTTTTTAATTGAAACAAAGCTAAAATTAAATTAAAACAAAAATAAAAAATGAAACAAGTTTAAGTACTAAAACGAGTAAAACTACGAGTTAAATAAAAAACCTACTAAAACATAAAAGCGCAGAACAAAATGACTAAAATTTAAATAAAACTGAAAATATAAAAATAAAAGCTAATTAAATATATTACTGAAGAACTTGACTCATGTCTGTGTATTTAACAACAACTTTGAATGTGGTTAATGCAATCAGATTTTAAATAAAGAACTGTTTTAAATGAAACATTCTGTAGAATATTTTTTCAAGTCATTTTAAGAAGTTACGAGTCTCAAAGTCATGTACTTGTTGAGTATGTGGGATTTTATTTTACTCTTTTACACCTAACGACAGCTATTTTTTTTGATCTCATACAACTAAATGAAGAATAAAGGATGGAAAGGAGCTCTAAATGTGGAACTGATACTTCATATGCATTTCATCCTTCTAATGATGGGAAATGTAGTAGGTTACATTCTTAATTGCAAATCATAACAATTTATTCCAACCATGATTCTCTAACTGACTCCTTCCCTAACCCTGACTGAAAGAAGTCCAGATCTCCCACTAGTTACCACCTGAACTAACCTCTGTAAAGCTGAAAAAGAGGCCGACTCCTCCAAGGATCTTCAAAGCTTCTGATGAATGTTGGAGCATCTTTTCACCGCAAGTGAGGCAGAGGCTCTTTTTTACACATGGCTGCAGGAAAAGAAAACAGGGTGTTCGTCTCTCATTTTTCACATTTGGTTAACTCAGCATCCACCGTCCCCACTATATGTTATCATCAGCGCTCCATTCATTCATAACTACTATATCTGTTCAATAATGTGTCAAAAAGCCAACGTAAATCAAAAATGGAACACAAGGATGTATACTTACAGCATCACAGAAGTGTAAGTCAGACATAAACACTCCCTGGTTCTGTGTATTGTTGAACAGGCCACAGCAGTCCAGCTCCTTCTCAAGGATGATTCTTGTGTCTTTACTCATTAGTCTCCAGGATGAGACTAGCAGCTTCTCCTGTTTTGGTAATGTTACAAGACAAATACTAGGAATCACACTCAAACACTTGTGCAGCAACAACAACAAGAGTGCTTTAAAGTTCATTAGGATTACCTGTTGACCCTGGTTCATGGCCAGACAAGAACAGGAAACTCCAAACTGGAAGAGGAACACAATGAAGAGAATGACCATGTACTGTGGAAAAGCAGCTGTGGTCAAGGACTACACAACATTCAGATGGGAGAATTTAGACTTGCAGTTTTATGGGCATTAAACTACAAAAGAAAAACAGGCAGTACAAAGGCTTCTGAAGGATACAAAGAAAAGCATGACTTGGTGATGATGGACAGCTCCAATGAGTCCCACAATGGCGATCAGCAGCAGAAAGAAGCCCACGGCAATCACGCCGCCGATGATGTGGATGCTGGAGACAATGCCGAAGCCTTTCCCCCATGCTGCTACGACAATCAACAGGAGACCCACCAGCTGAGGACGAAAAAAAAAAAAAAAAGAAAAAAAAAAAAAAACGACCAATCAGAAACATGTCCCAACCTTACAATACATAAGATTATATGTGAAAACACTATATTGTGCTTAAAGTCAACATGAAATGGCATTCACAACCCATTTCACTTTAATAATGTATGTGACACATTTCCAAGTTAAACAAGATATTTAAAGAGAAAATAATTAGGGAGGGATTCGGATTTTATTTTTTTAAGTTGATTGAACTTATATTAAAAAAAATAAGAATAAAATACAATAAAACACTACTGGCATGGTTACAAAAAACTTTCATTTTAAATGAATTAATTATTTTTCATTTGTTTTACTTTCAATTTAAATTACAATTTATCCATAGAATTGACTGAAAAAAATGAATAAAACAAACTAAAAAAGTAAAAACTAACCCAACAAAACAAACAAAAATAACTCAAAATACAATTTGGCAGGGGGAAAGGGAAAAAAAAAAATAAACAAGAAAAAATAAAGAAAAGCCCAATCAAATTTAAACAAATTCAAAAACAAAAGAAAAAAATAATGATTGAAAAAAAAAAATAAATAAAACAAAAGTCAAATCAAACCAAACTAAAAAAATAATTATTAAAAAATATTAAAAAAAAAAAAAAAACGCTATAGTCCAACTGGTCAAAAAAAAAAACTCAAATAAAATAAGTTACGATTCTTTTGTTGCTTGCAAATATCCTTTTGAGATGGCAAATTATGAATGGCCTTCAATGGAAAAAGATGTATTTTGTCCCCAGATGGTGTAGTTCTAACTACTAACAGTGGCTTACTGGGCATGTCCTCCATATGTGACCACGTAGTTGGAGAGAAGGACTTGAAAAATACCAAGATGAACGATGCACTGAAGAATCATTCACAATAAGTAAATAGTAGGGCTGAACGATTTTGGAAAATAATCTAATTGCGATTTTTTTTTTACCAATATTGCGATTGCAATTTAATATCCAATTATTTTTTAAAGCTCTTTATGTTCTTTATTATTCAAAAAGACAAGCTATAAATCATTGTATAATATTACCAACACACTATTAGATAGATTAAACATAAATGTTCTTCTCTGTAGGCCAGGCCTATATGTTACGATGAAATTAGGTAATGCATGAATTGATATTATCGCAAATGCAATTAATCGTTCAGCCCTAGTAAACAGGGCCAATTTTAATTTCATGTCGACTTTAGGTGAGGTCTACAATTTTGCAGTGCCTAAAGAGGAGTACATTACATTTCATTTACACTCATAACAACTACTGTAACGGAAAATGAAGCACAACTCACATGCGGTTACACTTCTAAAATGTGTATCAAACATAATTTCTATAAGCTAAGCTGCGAGTAGGGTCAATGTACAGTTTAAGGGTTTGTCTGGAATCTATATTAACTCAAAGCAAAGGGCAGCATGATAAAGATTGTAGGTCCAGAGAGCAACATGTGTCTCAACATAACCTTACCGAACAGCATTACTGTCATGGGCAGCATATCACAGGTCAAACCCAAAGCCGACCGAACAATGTGCACACAGTTCCTCTTTAAATGCCAGCATGAGGGGTATGATTACAGCATTATGGAGAACATTGTGAACCAAAACCAAACCAAAGACATCACAGAGTGGTCCGAATGGTGATAACCCTGACTTTTCCGCTTAAGATCCATATTTAATCAATAATTTTACAGTACACTCATAACAAAAGCAATCCCTGTGGACAACCTGAGGTGAAACTGCTTTACCTTTAAGGGTTTTATCCTTTGGGTTACTAGCACAGATCTTTAACCACTAGACCACGCCACCCAAAGTCATTTAGCAACACACCTTCTCATTTACAGCTCTGACTTGAGTGCGAAGTCCTTTATTTTTGGCTAAGTGTGACTGTGACACCATGACTTTTAACCCAGTATTCTCATCACTCGTGTGAGTCAGAGGCATTATGGAAGTATGATCAGCAACTCAGTTCTGTATGTATCATATTAAGCAAGCTTGCATACTAACTCAACCATATTTGACAAGACATTTGAGTTTGAACAGATACATACATAAAGCTGCCATATAAATTTTTTCCAGGGCAATCAATAGTGAAATAGACACAAATACATATGTAGTAGTGTAATTAAGAAATATAGTTATTCTTAGAGAAAACGAGTAAATGAAAACAGATTACACAAACATAGGGGCGGTTATGCAACACTGGATGGCGAATCATCATTTAGAAGATATGTCAACAAGCAATCTAAAAAATCTTAATATTAACACTTCAACCCGATCTTTTTATTCCTTAATGAAATTAAAACTAGAAAACTTTGTTTACCTAGTACCGCCTATGAGACAAGCAGCTAGCTATTTCATCTACTGATAGCTAGAAAACAAAGACCTCACATATGACCTTACACAGACACTTTTATATTAAATATAAATACAGTAAAATATTCATAACACGCCTTAAATTCAGTACAAATTGTGAGATAAAGTGAACTAAATGTTTTAAGTATTTATAACGGATTAGCCGTTGCTAACGGGCTAACGTTAGCTGAGCTATATATTCATGTAACGTTATGTGCGACTCACCATATAAACTACATTTAGCGAACAGAGGGCGTTTTTCGAGCACGTAAATCCTCCGCAAACCATGTTGAATCTTCAGGCATTTACCGGTGAGATGAAATGATGTGCTACAGTTGTTTTGGCTGCTGTGAGTATGCTACCAGCTGTTCTCTTGTGGTGCGCGCTGAGCAGCAGTGGCGATGTCCGATTCATGAGCGAATCGTTCATTTGAGTCGAACATGTTCTATGAATCAATTCAACCAGTTCGCAAAACAGCCTAATCTGAATCGTTCCTAGCTCGTGGGGCCGGTTGCATACAAGTTTTATACTAGTCTTAAAAGTTAGTCATCTCATTTTTTTTTTCTTTAAGAATGATCAAAATGTTTAAACATTTTGGTTACATAAAAACTTAGATTAGTCTAAGCTGAATCAAAAAAGAAAACTGATTACTCCTTAGCTAACTGCTAGTTGGTCAGACTAGTTCTTAAAGACACACTGTCTTAACATAAAGGTAAAGCGGGTTCATGAGGTGTAAAAAGAAACTATGTTTGTGTATTTGGTGTAATGAAATGTGTTTATGCGGTTTAAGGTTCAAAAAAACAATATTTTCCACATACTGTACATTATTGTTTCTCCTCTATGCCCCGCCTTTCTGAAACGTGTAGATTTTTACAAAGCTCATCGGTCTGAAAAGCGAGGTGTGCTGTGAATGGCCAGCTATCCAGTGTGTTGTGATTGGCTGAATACCTCAAGCGTGTGACGGAAATGTTACGCCCCTCACATACTGTTGATGCCGTGTCCGGGCCGGAGCGACAAGACAAAAACATTAAAAAACCCATTACAAACGAGGCATTTTTTGCAACCAGTGGGGACATAATTACTAATTATAAAGACTTATACTGTCTTTTTCCGCGTTGTTGCATGAGACGCACCACCACATCATCCCACCCATAAACAATCAAACCATAAATTTCTCGTCCCTCCTTTCTTTCTTTTTCTTCCCTCCTTTTCCTCTATCCCTTTCTCCCCCCCCCCTCTCCTCCCTCTTTCCCCCCTTTTTTTTCCCCTTTTCCGCTCCTTTCTCTCCTCCTCCCTTCCCCTTTTCTTCTCTCTTTCCTGTTTCTCTCATTTCTTCTTTCTCCTCCTCCTTTCTCCCCCTTCCTCCTCCGCTCTCATCCCCCTTCCTCCCCCCTCTCCTTTTCTTCTTCTTGCTCTCCCCTCTCCCTTCCCCTCCCCCCCCCTCACTGCTCTCCCTCGCATTATTTCGCCCGCTTTGACTCGCAACTTTCTTTCCCTGCCCCCTCCCTCCTTCCCTCCTCCTTTCTCCCCGCTCCCCTTCTGCCTTCCCTCCCTCCCCCCCTCTGCCTGCATTTGTGACTCGGAGAGGAGTAAGTGGACAAACATAACAAGTGCTACTCTCACGGCCCAAAACTCGTGTTTGAATCAGCAGTGCGCAAATCCTTACATGAAAAGTAACATTTACGTGAAGTCAGAACTGCCGGCATTTTCATGTAGTATAACGTTCTCTACCAGGATCAGAAAGTAAGCCAGAAAAATGCGCTGCACACATCTGAATATTTTGTTTGAACTGTTCTGGAACAGTGTTGAAAATACAACTTAACCACTGATTTATAGTCGTTTCCTCTTTTGGAAGACCAAAACAAAGTAGTTTCGCTTTCACAAAAAAACACAGAGGCCTTAGCGTGGAGCGGGAACGCCCGGGCTTAGCCTTGGGCGCTGGAGGTCGGATTAGAGTGCGTGAGGGTGGCGGGTTCTGTGTCGAGAACGGCACGCCCCGCCCCGGCGGATCCGACGGGAATCCGATTCGTCCACGGGGTAACGTTGTGTTGTATTTCCTAGCGACCAGGCACGGATCAGCTAAAGGCATTGACAAAGTTGGAATCGTCCTCTTTTGAAAACCAAACCAAAGGTAGTTTCGCTTTCACACCGAAGCACCACAGTGCCTCACGAAATGGCTGTTTTTTGCAGCGCCAACAATATACAGCGGAAAATAATAAAAAGGCTACGACCTTAGCTTTGATGTGAACATTTGGGCGGGCACGCTATGCAATCTTCCACATCGTGATGTAACATGTGGTGGGCGTGTAGAACAAGCCGGTTTAGGAGATCTAACTTTTATAAAGAATATCTCTTTGGATTGAGACTTTAGTCTTTGCAACTTCAAAAATCTTCTTTATGCACCAAGAGCTTGGTATAACTTCAAGAGAACGGAAAACAACTTGAAATCGCAGTCATATGACCCCTTTAAGTTTATGCAACTGGCCCCTGGACTCGTGCCCGGGTCAGCCGACTAAAAAAAAAATGCCAATTGTTTTTTTGTTGTGCTGGTTTTTCTTTTTTGAAAATATATTGTGGTTTAAATAAATATATTTCAATATCTGAATCACAGCTGCAACAAACTGAACTAATACACGTGAAACTACCATTAACTACTCTTGTGTACGAAACTGAAAAATATTTTAAAGAGAATAACAGAAATGGTTTTATTTTATTTTATCTTTTTTATTTATTAAACGTAGAATACAAGCAACATAGCGTGTTAACAGCATAGAATAAAACCAAATACAATACATGTAAGGCAAAAAATAAATAAAATTAAAACACAAGAAACTTGGACATGTCCGATGATATTTTCGGGGCACGACAATTTTGAAGTAATCTCAGTGAGGAGTAGAATACTTTAAATTCGTTCATGAAATGAACAAAGCAGGGAATAAACAGAAATGTGTTCCATATACAGAAACGTTTCTAAAGGACGTACGCCGGAATGTCATTGGACTACGTGATGAAGCAAGTAGGTCATGAAATAAAGGAATCGCTGAATCGTTTTAATTGATTCTTTGATAAGAATCGTTCGAAAGAACTGATTCGCGGAAATCGGTTCCCATCTCTATGGCTGAACCAGCCGGTGACGTCAATCGCAACCGCAGACCCTCTAGCGGAAGAACTTTCTCTCACGTGCTTTGCTTGTAATACACGCGATTCGACGCTAGGAGAGAGAATTTCCTAATCTTTGCCATGAACATTTTCGTTGACATAAAAACCTACCGTATGAAAATTATACAAAGAACAGCCGGGGTGTCCAAAATATTAAATCAGAAAAAATAAAAATAATAAATCCATATTCAAGGCCAGGGGGAAAAACACACCTGGCTTCCCTTTGGAAGTGTTTGAAATTAATATAATATTAATATAAAATATAATACAATTATATCATATAGAACTATCGTTCCTTGTCCTCTCGCGATAGCAAACGCTTCTGCCACCAAATAGCACACGCGCATTATCATAATGTAACAAGTTCGCTGTTAATTATCCCACAGAAGCCATCATACTCATTTGATTAAAAACCTTAAGCATCTTAAAGAGATGAAGACATGGTCAGGGACGGGTTCACAGTAAATTTGCCCACCTGTCTCCACAAACACGCATGCTTCATGAAACAGAAGGCAAGTATTTTATTGCACACAAAGTCATCATTTTCACATGCAGTTTGTTTATAATGCTTCGGGGTATTACTATGTTTATTGAGATAATAATAAGAAGGTTCTGATTTAATGATTACAGTAAATAGCGAGCCGTCGCACCTTGTTGACTGATATTTAAAACAGCGCTGAAGTAAGCTTGTGTGCTGCTTAAGCATCATTGGCTGAACAGAGTAGCAACAAACCGCGTCACACTTTAGCCCCGCCCTCTGTCGTCACGGGTGTGAGACACAAGATGCTGCATTGAGGACTGATGATAAAGACAGGCCCACGTTCTGAATCAGACACTGTGAATCCCTGATGACACTATGAAATTCATATTTAGGAACGTTTTTACATCTCATGCGAGAAATTCCCATGAATGCCAAATATTACTTTATATGTTTATGGTATTGTATAGGGTAGGCTGAGGCTAATTGTCACACATTTCAGTCCAGTTACTATTTCTCAGGATAGGTTTATTTCTGAATGTCAGTTTATGTAGTCACATACATTAAAATATTAAGTACAAAATAAAGCGACATGTTGACACTGTATAGAATAAGTTATAACCCATTATTATAGCATATTATATAAAATATTAAAAATTATAATAAATAACTTAAGCCAATAACAGATAGCCTATTATAAATAATAAATTAAGTAATTTTTACATTTAAACTTGTAACACTTGTATTGTCCCAGATATTGACAAAACTGCCCGAATTTCTGACAAACAGCATTGCCCTCCCCCAGTTAAGTATAATCATAATAATTGGCCATAATAGGAAACTCATACTATTTTAAATGCCTAGTATAGGAAATATAAAAAAGAAAAATCGACAAAACTATTAATGATTGTGAATTGTTTATTATATAATTAAAATATATAACATTAAAACAATCTGTCCTGACATAACCTTTATGAAAATTACCCTTGTCTGACAAGCCTGTTTGTATCATTGGTATCATATTGTTTTTTTTTTTTTTTTTTTTTTTTTTTTTTTCCCCCCCTTCCCACACATCAGTACTGAGGTTTTACCATCGCAGCTCTAAATCTGAAAATAAACGTGAGTATGTCTTTTTGAAACCTTATTTGCAGTTTGAAACCAAAGTCTTATTATTTTTTGTAACCGTTGCCTTGAATTTACCACAAAATCCTGTTTGCGAGAAAGCAGCCTATGAGATGGTGACTCTTTTTAAAATCAGGAAGTGAATTGAGAGAGAAAGAGAGAGAGAGAGAGAGAGAGAGGAAATTCATGCAAGCAAACTACTTCTGCTCTGAGCTGCATACCTAGAGTCTGAGCAGCTTTCTGCTTCTGTACGTGACATTGACATGAAAGAACGGGCAGGAAATGCTGATGGGTTACAGGAGAAACTCCATGCGTTTTGAGCAGTCACATTGGTCTAAATATGAATAGCACAAATAAAGTTACACACTCGACTGCAATTAGAGCTGAGGTGAGAAGACATCAAAGCTTGCAAAACACCATAAACAAATTTCTCAAACAGTTGGAGAGGGTTGAGGACCAGCAGCTCAGGACAGGACTAAAGGTTTTCCTCCACAGCATTCAAGGTGAGCCTGTCATGAAATTGTTGATTTTGTCCCCTAAAACACTTGCTGATAGATTCCCGTATATCGTTTTGCAAGGTGTGATGTTGACTTCAGGGTCTTTAGGGATCTGGACTTACCAAGACTGACTTGCACGCTGTTTGAGTTTAACTCTATCTTGGAGCCAGATTCTGATAGGATTTCGTATCTAGATCATCCTCAGAAGCAAACAAGTTTACTAATCGTTCATAAGCTCCTTGTGTAAGTTAAAATGCACATTTGCGAGGAATTAGGCTTTTTGACTGCTAGTATTTGCAGTATTATATTCACTATCTTGCGTTTTGTAATAATGTCATATTATAAAATGTCCCAAATGTATATTTTAGAGAAGGCAGACAGATAAAAAGGAACATAAATGTTTTAACTCATGTTAAATTGAATTATACATCCAGCAGACGTCTCCAAATGCACATGCTCCTCCATTAGTCTGTGATGATGAACTGTTACTACAGTCCGGATGTAGAATCAGAATCATGGATGTGAATTTAAAGAGGCCCAGGTTGAAACATTAGCACCATCTTAGAGACGTCGTCATGCTGGTAAGCGTTTGAACACGAAGTGCTGGTCCATTTCCTGTCTGACGCTCTCTTGCTGCCCACCAAAGCCACATCCTCTCCATCTCAGGCACCACCTGTCTATTGAGTGCTACTCTTACGCTTAGTATCTGACCTAATTATTTTTAGTTCCACAAGATTACACTTTTTTTTGTGTGTGGAAATTTGTTGTCTGATTTGATTGAATCTGGTATCGATCGAGCAGGACATAAAGTTCAATTCTGAACTTTTATACATTTATAAACATTTATATACTGTGTTAGCTTTAAGCATAGACGAGTGCATGTTTTAAGGTCAGAATATATGGTGTCACTGACTAATGCATCTTTAATATAGTGTTTGTTGATACTCCTTATAATTTACTTCCTCCTCGCACTTCCGGTTGTAAGCGTTTTATGCATCCGTCACACTGGCTCAATATGAAGACTTTATGAGCATAATCTTACACCTTATTTCTCTGTAAGCCAGAACTAAAATTAAAACAAGATATTTTCAGTACTTACTGTATGTAAAACTTGCCACAGTGATGTTAAGATATTCTGGGTGGTCTCTGAGGTATTCTGGTTGCTTATGATATTAATTCTATCATATAGTCCCTAGACTTTTAACCCATTTTATTGTTTTCCATTTGTTCACTTGCAGTAACCAGCATCACTAATGATGTCTGTAAACAAAGTTGCAGAACAGACCAGATCAAATAGTAAGAAAACAAGAGGATGCTCTTTGAATATGATTTATGTAGCCCACATAGTCATATGATGATTCAAATTATGCTTGATGGGAATAAAATAAAAGTGAAGGAAACTGTAAAGGGGAAGTCATTGCTGTTGGCTTCTGAGCATAGGGATTTGAGAATAGGACTGACACATTTAAATGTTGCTTACTGCAGGGAGCCAAGAGAGTGGGAGACAGGCAGAGTGACAGCGAACTAGGGAAGAAAGAGAAAGGGGAAAATATATTTATGAGTGTGAGATCTCCAAAACAGAGATGTCTACGGTGAAATTTTATAGTTAGCAGCACAATAATATGTTATATATACAGTGGGTACGGAAAGTATTCAGACCCCCTTAAATTTTTTCACTCTTTGTTATATTGTTACAGCCATTTGCTAAACTCATTTAAGCATTTTTTTTTCCTCATTAATGTACAAAAAGCACCCCATATTGACAGAAAAACAAAAAATTGTTGACATTTTTGCAGATTTATAAAAAAAAAAACTGAAATATCACTTTTTTTTTTTATTGTTGTAGACTCAAGTATTCAGACCCTTTGCTGTGACACTCATATATTTTTCTCAGGTGCTGTCCATTTCTTCTGATATTCTTTGAGATGGTTCTACACCTTCATTTGACTCCAGCTGTGCTTGATTATACAGATTGGACTTGATTAGTAAAGCCACACACCTGTCTAAATAAGACCTTACAGCTCACAGTGCATATCAGAGCAAATGAGAATCATGAGGTCAAAGGAACTGCTGAAGAGCTCAGAGACAGAATTGTGACAAGGCACATAGGCCAAGGCACGGATCTTGGTCCAAATTAAGTGGGGTTACAAAAAAAATTCTTGCATTGCACTTACAGGGGTCCTAAACAAGACAGCCCACATGGGGCACCTCCCTAGATCCTTAAAGGAAGCCGTTATGGCGGACAGCAAACCCTTCCTAGGTGGACCCGGGGGTACCGGCCAAACTGAGCATCGGGGGAAGGAGGGGAAGCAGCCTTGTTTGGTAGCCGAGAGTAAAGAAGAACCCAAAGATCACTGTGGCTGAGCTCCATTGATGCAGTCGGGAGATGGGAGAAAGTGTAAGAAGTCAACCATCACTGCGCTGCAGACCTCCACCAGTCATTAGCTTTATGGCAGCATGTGGCGTTACGGGAAGCCTTATCCTCAGGCAAGACAAATGAAAAGCCCGCACGCAGGGAGTTGTGAGCTGGTGAGGGAAAATAGATTCTCTGAGTCTGATGAGACCAAGGATAGGAACGTTGGCCTATTCTAAGAAGGTTCTCTTGCATGTTATGTGTGGAGGGGGAAAACCAGGCCTCTGCTCATAACGGATAAGTTACAGTCCAAACAGTGAAGGCAGGTGGTGGCAGCATCATGCTTCTTAGACAGTCATGAAGAGTGACACGCAGGGTTTTATCAGATGCAGGGACATGGACAACTGGTTGCAACCGAGGGAAGTGAATGCGGCCACGTACAGGGAATCCTGGACGAAAACACCGTTATGGTTTTCGAACTCCAGAAGTGGCGCTCGGACCTCAGACTGGGCCGTAAGGTTTACCTTCCAACAAGACAATGACCTAAGCACACAGCTAAAATAACGAAAAAGTGGCTTCACAACAACTCTGTGACTGTTCTTGAATGGCCAAGCCAGAGCCCTGACTTAAACCCAATTAAGCATCTCTGCAGAGACCTAAAAATGGCTGTCCACCAAAGCTTACCATCCAACCTGACAGAACTGGAGAGATCTGCAAGGAGGAATGGCAGAGGATCCACAAATCCAGGTGTGAAAAACTTGTTGCATCTTTCCCAAAAAGACTCATGGCTGTATTAGATAAAAAGGGTGCTTCTACTAAATACTGAAAAAAGGGTCTGAATACTTAGGACCATGTATGATATTTCAGTTTTCTTTTTATAAATCTGCAAACATGTCAACCCAATCTGGTTTTCTGTCAATATGGGACCAAGTGCTGTGTGCAGCATATAAGTGAGGAAAAAAAAAAACAAATGAAATGATTTTAGAATGGCTTCAATATACGGCGCAAAGAGTGAAAATTTAACGGGGGTCTGAAACTGTTCACGTACCCACTGATAAAACACAGTCGGCTTGTGTATTTTCTGATGACAACTGTGAGTGGCGGTAAGTTCTCTGGGCTTGCAGTGATGGTTGTTATGCAGGTTAATAAGGGGACTTTGAGAGGTGTCTAGTGTGTTGCTAGGACTAGCATTTGTGGTTGGTTGCTAGGGTAATTTCTTTCATAATTTACTCATGCCATTCCAAATCTGCGTGCATTTTGTTTTTCTGTGGGATACAAAATCAGATATTTTGAAAAACATTTCAGTGGTTTTTGGGGGGAATTTTGGGTGAACTGTCCCTTTAAGAGTTTTTTGAAATCCCTAACCTTAACTATGAGCAATAGTAATAGTGACTAATCAATAAAGAAGCAAATCAATAAAAAGAAAAGAAAATGAGAGACATTCATTCATAAACAAATAACTGAATGCCCTCTTCCTAAATGTTCAGTTGAATTGTGTTCTATATGACACCTGTCTTCATGATTGATAGCAATCAATAGCATATATGATTGATTTGTAAACTCAATACGACTGCCAATTGAAAGGCAACTCCTTCCTCTACAAGCTGATTCTTAGAAGTATCTATATATATATAAATATATATATATATATTATATATATACACACACACACACAAAAAAAACACACACACACACACACATATATAGATATATATATATATATAAACAAATAAATATAGATATATAGTTCACATGGGCGGTGATGTAATTTTCTTTTTCTCCAGACATCCAAATAGTCTTGCATGGGACAGCTTCTTTTTTTTTTACTCTCATCCCTGCTACACTCTCAGAAAAAAGGTACAAAAGCTGTCACTGAGGCGATATTTCAAAAGGTACACCTTTGTACCCTAACGGGTTCATATTAGTATCTTAAAGGTACATATTAGTACCTAAGGTGTACATATTAGTATCTAAATGGTGCATATTAGTACCTTTTGAAAGGGTTCTGCACCAGAGACAGCTTTTGTACCTTTTTTTTCTGAGAGTCTATGGAATCAATTCGAGTGTAGTATTTACTCAATGTACAATTTAATCAAGCCCACTTGACAAACAGATCAGTCAGTAAATTTGTCAATAATATTGCATGCCCTCACACAATCACTTACTCATTCATACACACCTTGGCAAGGACAGTGAGTGCACAGAGCAGGGGGTAAGATATGGAGATAGCGAATGGGAGCCAGAGACTAGATGGAATCAGTGCATGAAAGAGGAGGAGTTTAGCCTCGGAATACCTTGGTAACAAGCAAGCTCAGTGTCTAGGAAAGAAAAGGTGGGGGGACACGGCGGCTCCTGAATCACTGTACTGACTGTGAATGTGACATGTGGCACATTGCTGCCTGATACGGCACTGGTGCAAAATTTGCTGGATTGATGTGTCAGTCTCAATTAGCTTTGCACATAACCACATATTTATCTCTGTCAGAACCTCGCAAGCTTTACAGTCTGTCTTTATTCCTCAGCACATCACTGATTCTCGCTTTTTAAGCAGGAGAGAGTGTGCAAGAGAGAGAAAAGAGAGGGAGAAGGCAAGAGAGGGAGGGAGGGAGAGCGAGAGGAGGGGGTAGCAGGCTGTGGAAAGCAAGGGCTGGGAGCTGTCTGGCTGGTGACAAGGGCAGAGAGAGAGAGAAGCAGGAGATGGAGAGAGCAGGGTATTCCTGCACGGTGCCGTTCTGCGTGGGTTTGAAGAAGACCTTCCACTGGAGAGATCTGAGGGACCCTTGTTCATGATGCGTGACTCATCTAAACCTTTGGCGTGAGATGCAGCATCCTCTCTAGAACGAAGCATGATTGTCTTGCGTGTCTGCTTTATTGACATCCCCGACTGCTTGACGCACCGATCACCGGAGGCATGATGGATAGACTCTGTGTGGGGACACTGGGATCTCTCTCTGTGGACTTGCCATGAACGTTTGCACCGATCCATGTGGCATGTAGACTGACTCCCCAGTTTGACTCTTCAGTCTGTCAGCGTCTCCTGCGCACGCCGTGGAGCAGGTTGGTGAAACGATGTGCCTTGATCTGAGGTTACCAGTTCTGCATGTCTCCCAGATGTAATTTTACTCTTTGTCGTCCTTGAAGGAATTTTCGATCCCGTTTCTATCTCGTGTATTGTCATTTTTGCCTTCGAATCTGTCTCTTGTTGAATGTAGTCAATGGAATCGGTAGCATGCTTTTCATGCAGGTGAGGAGAGGTGGGCACATGTCTGCATGCTTAAAATAGGTGTGAGAGGACAGCAAAATGAAGAGAATGAAGTCTGGGACAAAACATGATGGTGTGAAAGAGCACAAAGGACATTAGCTAAATTTTTTCCCACTCTAGGGAATGAGGTCACGGTTCACTTCTTTTTGACATACTTGCCTGAATTGTCTCGTTCTGTGATTTCTTTCTGTTGTGGAAGACATTGAACAAGCGAAGAAAAAGATTATTTGATTTATTTTCTGTCCTTGGTCTGTTGAGAAATTCTGGACCACATGAACCGAACCGGGACGTCACAGCCAAAAACCACCTACCTTATCTCCCTCACGCTGGTGAAGGTAGAAACCACTGAGGAGAATGAGTTGGAGAGGTCCAGGCTGGCTGTGGGGGGAGCAGTGTACGATTCTGATGGAGCGAAACATCTCAAGCACGCTGGATCCAATAATGAGGGCCAGGAATGGCAGAAAATGGGTGAGGCTGTTGAGCTGGAAGCTGGAGAATCTGTCAAATTCTCAGTGGAACAGGAAATACTCCAAAGCCCAAGGGAGGACAAGGCACTTTTTGCAGATGGTGTTCATCCCCAAAAATCAACGATATCACCCTCCACAGAGAATGGAAGAGCCAGAGAATCCACTGGAATCCCTCAAACCTCTTTCCCCCGGGATGTAGCCAGGCATCTTGGTGACATCCCAGTCCGTGCGACCCAGCGACCTGTGTCGCTCCTTAAAGCTCACGGCGGTGGCCGTGAATTCAAGGAGTCCAGAGAGAGCATCCATGCCTCCTCCAAGAGCCTTGACCGTAAGGACAGTCGGACCAGGATCCAGTCCCCAACCAGCCCGACTCCTGGATCTTTTCGGGCATCGTGGGCTGTAAGCGAAGTGAAACCTTGCGATGAAAACCTCAAAGGGGGTGTTGGGATGAAGAGGCCCACTGAAGGGGACATCATAGCTATGCGAACCCAAAGCCCTCGAGCTGAGAGGTTAAAGGCGGGATCTACATCTCTTCCGACCCCTGTCGCCTTGATTACCAAGCCTCAACGCAAAGGAAAGAGTCGCACCTTGGACAACAGTGACCTGAACTGTCTGTCCGAGGACCTCCTGAAGTGCAAAGGTGGTCAAATGGTAGCAGACTTTAGAACAGCTCAGTCCCAGGGGGCTTCAGCACGTGACCGCAAGATGCTAAGATTTATTAGTGGCATTTTTACCAAGAGCACTCCAGTTGCAACCAGTGCAACCATTGTGACCCCGGTCTATAGCACCATTCAGAGGGAATCCAGTGAGGAAGAAGGTAGGAGAACATGACTTACTCATCCATACACAACTCAAACACTCGGATAAGTAGAAGTAGGATTTTTTGGTTAGCACATTTTGTAAATAAGGGCTTCCTTGTATATGAACATCTGCAATGCACCTGCAAGTTTTCTAAATGCTACATTTACATTAAAGGGATTGTTCAGCCCAAAATGGTGCCATTCTAAACCCAAATGACTTTATTTCTTCCGTGGAACACAAAAGGAGATATTTTTAAAAATGTATTTTTATCTATGCAGTGAAAGAGTCTAAAACAATATTGGACCCCACTGATTTTTATTGTCTGGAAAAAGGGAATTTTTAAAAAACATCCTTTGTATTCCAAGGAAGAAAGAAAGACATACAGGTTTGGAATGGCATGAGGACGGATGGCACTTTTTATTATTTATTCAACTGATACAGTGTTCTTCTTGTTCAGGTTCACATTCATTTTAAAAACTGACATGTGGAAGTCTATACACACATTTAGGGGAATTCTGGTTTTATTCATTCTAATGCCTAGGGATGTAGATTTAAGACACTGAACGCATCCTAGCCTTTTCTTTATAACCACCCCCTACTGTTTCTGTTTCTGCACTGGAAAAATTGGAATGGGAAACAAATTTGATAATACCCATGCCACAGGCATCATAATTTTGCCCAACATCCTAATCCCATCTTTGATGTTCCGCCCACTTCCTGTATTCTGATCTCATTCTTTCACGGAAGCTTCAATCCTTTCATCACCAGGCTCTTAATTTCAAACCATATCCAGCCATGAATTTTAGCACTCTAAACTGGAGGTGAAGCATTGGTTTTAGACGCAGGCAGTATCTAAATCCATAGGCAGCTGCTTTTGCCACATGCATTTCAAACCCGCCCGAGCAAATTAAGTCGGTTTTGCTTCTAATGTTGCAGAGATGCCTTCAACTCATTTATATGCAGAGCTTGCTGAACAAAGGATTAATTTCAAACAACGTCTATATTTCTCGACAATATAGATTTGATAATTAGGCTCCTCATTTGCTAAGATATAATTGGTAATTGCTCAAATGCACAACTCAATATAGGGGTGTGTGGTCTATATCCTACGAGCAAAAGGTCTGATGTGTCTGTACACACAACGCATGCGCACACAAAATATTTACGTATGTGTTCTCCGACTGAACAGAAGCAGCGGCTGGAGGTGGGGTTGTCATGGCAACAGGGAGGGCTGAGAGAGTTGCCTGTTGTGTGGCTATGTTATGCCAGGGAGCGAGCCACAGATGAAATGAATGGGAGTGAGGGTATGCGAGGAGGGGTGCTTTTGAAAACGAGAGAGACCAGCTTTAGAATTTGACACATAGAGCGTCCGTTTAGATGGAGGGGGTGGCGTGTGGTATATGGCACATAAGGATCGCACTGTCTAACCGCACTGGCTCGACTCCTGATGTGCCCCGCCGTACAATGACCTCATAGAATTGCGCTGAATTCAGAGGGGGTTAAATCTCTTCCGCTGTGTCGTGGGTGGCGCGTGAGAGAGGAAACTGCAAACGACACGAGTGCCAACTCAGATCCTACCCCGATCTAAGCTGTGAACTCCTGCATCTGTGTGTCGTGACACACCAAACAAAAGCATCTCATCCACCGCTTGATGCACCCACAGCTGTGAAGGCACACAAAAAATGAGATGACATGCCTGTCTATCACTGGGTGCCGGGTCTGAACCGCTGGTGAAAAATAGTGAGCGTTTGCTAAGACTTCCAATATAAAGCGGAGAGGGGTGTAGGAGCTCCATGCTCGCTCCTACACAGATACACCTGCAGTCCTTCACGCCCTGTGAATTATCAGAGATTTATAACACCTCCAGATGAACCGTCATCCGAGGCTACGGTGCAATCAAAATGCACTTCGATGCAGCATAGAAATGTGTTACAGAAGGGCAACGCCTGCTCTGTGTTTAAATGGACACCGATTGGTGTAAGAATCAGAACGCAGCCTTAGGCCTGAACTGACTTTGATAGTCACGAAAAATAACGTGGTTAGACGTGACGTGATAAGGTCATTCATTCTGCTGCTCAGTGAGTGTTGTGATCACTGTGTAATCAAAAAATCGTGTCAAACTCGCTCTTCCTGTAAGTGAGTCATCTGAAGTTTCACGTCACTGACATCAAGGGTCAGAACGAGGGGATTTAAGCTGTAGATCAATATGAGAGATCTTTTTTGGAAAACAGAAATGCGGTAGCTGACCTACCGAGACATAATATTCATAAATCAACACATATCCTATTCCATTTTCTGTTATATGATTCATTCATCTATTTTTCTGTTGTACTTGTATTCGTGGTGCTTGCTAAGCACCTCTAATGCAGACCAGAATATGATCAAATATAGAACCCCAAATTGATCTGAATTAGATAGAGCTCTTAGATACGAGAGTCTTCCTGTTTACCTTCTTTTTGTCATTGGTTTAATACCATGCCAATGGAACACCTTTCGAGATATCAAAAATCTGTTTCGGCATCTTCAGTGTTTTGGTGTAATGTTGACTAAGTTTGGCGATGATCACATGAGTGTTTAAAAGCTTGAAAAAAATCCAAAATAGCCTATTTCCTGTTGGGCGGAGCTAATGACTATAGTATAGAAAGTTGTCCGGCTTCATGAGAATGAGTTTGGTGACTGCAGGTAAAACTAACCCCAACACTTCAGTCAAAAGGGGTCACCCTGTTAAATATAGAATATACAACTTGGAGACAGATTTTTTTTTCTTTGGAAACCACCCAAAACCACTTAGAAACTGCATTGCAACACATTAAAACACAAACACATTAAAAGCCTCTCAAACACACTGCAGTGTCATAGCATGGGGGAGAGGGGTTTTTGTCTTTGAATTGAAGTTATGACTTAACTTTTACTTTTTTTTTTTGTCAGCATCATGTGCCAATAGCCAGGAATGGACCCTAACTCGTGCTATTCCAGAACTGCGATTGGTGAGAAAAACACTTACTTATTTATTTCTTTTTTAATTCCTTAAGCATGTAAACAACAATTTCAAATCATTTTAGGCATACATCTATGAAAACAATATTTCAGTTGGTTAAGTGCACTAAAAAGATTTATTTTTAATTTTTGTCATACCGTTGAGTAAGGATACATCCTTGCCTCTAGGGGGAAAAAAGTCTAAAATGAGATCTCTTTAAAATCAAAAATGTTTCTACTAAACACCAACAAAATTAAAAGAGGATAAATGGAGACTTTTGCTTAAATCCTGCTTATGCTTCTCATGAGAAAAGACCCTAGTAGTCTCAAATGTGTCCTCAGGAGTTTCAGATGAGATCTAAACAATGTCATACTGATATAAATGTTGTTTTTTGGAGTAAGAATATTTTCTTTCTGCCGCATACAGGGGGTTCTGGGTAGCCTTCGCAGCGGAAAATCTGCTCTGGTAAACAGATTCATCACAGGAAGTTATCTTCCACTTGAGTCGCATGAGGGTGAGAACTTCGTTGTTTCTCATCTGTGCTATGAGGACTGTCATTTTAACCATTTAGGGGCATTATTGTTATCTTATCTTTCGCTTTTGTCCTCTTTTTCTTCTCTGAAAGGCGGAAGGTATAAAAAAGAGGTGCTGGTGGAGGGACAGAGTCATTTATTGTTGATTCGAGAGGAATCTGGACCACCAAGTCCACAGGTGTGTTCATTTCTGCAAAGTATACTTGAGACGGAAACACAGTATGCAAGACAGAAATATTTGGGTAAAGTTTGCATCTTCCTCTTTTTTATACTTAACAGTAGTGTGGCGGTAACAAACCACCAGCAAGTTGTCCGGCCCATTAAACCAGATGTGTTTAACTAGAAATTGAAGAAGAATTTTTGCAATTACGTAACAGCAAATATAGGAAATATTAAAGGGGTCATATGATGCTTTTTTAAAGATCATTATTTTGTGTATTTGGTGTAACAGAATATGTTGACATGCTTTAATGTTCAAAAAACACATTATTTTTCAAATACTGTACATTATTGTAGGTCCTCTATGCCCCGCCTCTCTCAAACGCTTAGTTTTCTACAAAGTCCCTCCTTCCGACAAGCGCAGTCTGCTCTGATTGGCCAGCTGACCCAGTGCATTGTGATTGGCCGAACACCGCAAGCACTCGTTGGAAATGTAACGCCCCTTAACATAATCGCGAGCTTCGTCTTTCAAAGTAAATATCAAGACAGTAAATAATGTCTTAGTTTTACCATCAGTTCAAGCCAAAAGGGCAACAGAGTCGCGTGATGGACACAGTGATGATGCAGTACACAAGCGCAACGGTTAAGACAGCTGACCCACTGTGATGTGATGGGACCCCCCCCCCCCCTCTCTCTCTCTCTCGCTCTCCCGCTCTCTCTCTCTCTCTCACACACAAACACACTCTCTCTCTCTCTCTCTCTCTCGCTCTCTCGCTCGCGCGTGCACACACACGATGTGCAAAACTCCACATTTGAACAGTCAATAGCAAATACTTAAACTAATAACAAAACAGTAGCTGATTCAGAAGCGCCAGATTGTCATAGCAAAGTCAGAATTACCTTCTCTCCTAGGTTCATGAAACGGTCGTCCATAAAATGCATTGCTGTTGTAAGTAATCTTAAAGATTCCAAAATTCATCTACTTTCGGAAGGCCAAATAAAATGATTTTGCTTTCGCCTAGAAACACACAGAATCTCCCTGACATGGCTGCTTCAACACTAACCGCAGTTACTGAAACCACACCTTCTTTCTTTGAGTGAACACTTGGGCGGCATTATGCTAATATCTCCACATAGTGAGGTAGATATGTGGGGGCGTGTTAGAACGAGCCGTTTTAGGGGGCGTGGCAGAGTCTTAATTTTGATAAAGAATATCTCTTTAGGTTTGAGACTTTAGTATTTGCAACTTCAGGGATATTATCTATTCACAATCAGTTTGTAACACTCCAAAGAGAAAGGAAAACTTGAAGTCGCATCATATGAACCCTTTAAAATTCTGCATTCTTACTGTTTTGTTATGTTTTGTTATGAATTGCTTCTGACACATTTTGAAGAAATCACAAAATTGAGCTTACGTAGCAAGAAACATTTGCATGTACATATTCAGGTAGAGTATATTTTGGGGCCTTATAATTCTAAAAGATTTAAAACAGAGATAAACTTTTACTTGCATTCAAAAGTTTGGATTCAGTAACTTTAAAAAAAAATGTTTTTGAAAGAAGGCAGATTCATCAAGGCTGCATTTATTTGATCAAAAAAAAAAAAAAAAAAAATTGTGGACACTATTACAGTTCAAATAACATTGTTTATTTGAATATATTCAAATGGAATAGTCCTATGATTCCAACGCTAATTACTACAGTCTTTCAGTGTCACAGGATCCTTAAGAACTCATTAATATGTCATTGCTGCTCAAGTAAACATTCTTATGATTTATTATCAATTTTGAAAACAGCTGCTTAATTTTTTTGTAGAAAATTTGATAATTTTTTTTTCTGGATTCTTTATTGAATACAACGTTAAAAAAAAAGCAATTATTTGAAATTGACATCTTATGTAACAATCGAAATATCTTTACTGTCACATTTGAACAATTTAAAGCATTTTCGCTAAATAAACGTGTTGAATTCTGAAAAAAAATCTAACTTTTCTGACCTACAAAACTTGGAAACAGTAAAGGGGGGGGGTGTATTAGCTTTTAAAGGAATAGTTCACCCCAAAAAAATTACATTTGCTGAAAATGTACTCACCCTTAAACCATCCAAGATGTAGAGGAGTTTGTTTCTTCATCAGAACAGATTTGGCGAAATTTAGAATTAGATCTCTTGTTCGCCAGTGGATCCTCTGCAGTGAATGGGTGCCGTCAGAATGAGAGTGCAAACAGCTGATGAAAACAACACAGTAATCCACAAGTAATCCACATGACACTGTAATCCACAGTCCATCAATTAACATCTTGCGAACCAAAATGCTACATGTTTATAAGAAACAAATCCATCATTAAGGCATTTCAACTTTAAACCATTTGCTTCTGGCTATAATGAAGGTTAAATCTTTCCAAATCTGAGGGTGATTAAATACAGAAAAAAAAATTTTGGTTGAACTATTTCTTTAAAAGCTATTCCTTTTATACATCTTTTTCATTCCTAATTTGTGATTGTAGATCTGCAACTGGCTTGATGGCGTCATCCTAGTTTTTAGTCTGGAAAATGAAGCAAGTTTCCAGGATGTGTACAAAAACTACAGTGAGCTAAGCGCACATCGTAACATTGCAGAAATCCCCATTATAGCGGTTGGAACGCAAGGTTAGAGCTACTTTTGTCTTGGTTTCGGGGTGATATATTGAGCGATATGACATTGCGTACAAACTATATGCTTGTTTTTCTTCCTGCAGATAAGATTAGTAGCACTAATGCACGTGTGATTGAGGACAAGAGAGTCCAGCAGCTGTGTATAGATGTGCGTCGCTGCACTTATTTTGAGACCTGTGCCACATATGGACTTAATGTGGACAGAGTATTTAATGAAAGTGAGTTTCATCTCAAAATAGGGGCTAAAATAGCACAATACTTCTGAACAGGATGCAAGTGTTGATTGGACAGTCTTGTTTCCCACTTAGTGACTCACAAGATTGCCGCTGCCAAGAAGCAAGCCGCCCTTCTGGCCTCCTGTAAATCCCTCCCAAACTCTCCGAGTCACTCAGGGGCCTCGACTCCAGTGTCAGGGCCCGGACAGGTATCTCAGGCCTCATGAGTCTGTCTGATGCTTGGATGAATCTCATGAAAGCTGTCAAAAATGTCTGGGTCACTTTCTCCTTTCTTTCAGTTCTAAATGTGGGGGTGAATCTAATTGTCATTACTATAATGCAAAAAAGATGTAAATGTAAATTTAAAAAAAAAATGTAAATAATAAATTTAATTAAACACTTACATTTATGTCATGAATTCTCTATATATAATTTTTAAATATCTTAAACACACATACATTTTTTTTTTTTTTAAGTATGACCTGGGACATTTCTTGGTGGATTGACACCTTTTATCTTTAGAATGCTGTGAAGTATTTAATTAAAACGTGAGGTGGTGTTCGCAAATATTGTGAGTGTAAAAAAATGCTAAAAATCTGAGCATTAAAGAGCTTTGCAATTATATGTATGCAGAAAATCACAACATTTGGTTGAATTTTATTTCAGTACTATGGTAGGATATTTTTATTTACATAAAGAATTATATAAGTAAAATAACTTTCGGGGAAAGAATTTAGTTATATTTTATTATAGATCATTTATAAATTATTACATTTTAAAATTAATTGCATTTTTAAATGTATCAAATAAAAATGTCAGACCAATGCATCGCACATTTTTACACTCCTGTTGTTGAGTATTTGACTGTTTTGAGTGATCGTGAAACTTTTCTTGTCTTCATCAACATTCACCATTCCAACTTCTGTCTCATTCTTCTCTCCATCCCATCATCCTCTCTTAGGCCAGTAATGGGGGTCAGAGTAGTGATTACCCCTCCTCTTTGCCTTCTACCCCTGTGGTAAGTCACAAAGACATACGGGGTGGGGCAAGTGGAGATGGGGGCTCGCAAAGAAATCTGCCCCGACGACGGACATCTTTCTTTGCGGTTAGTTCTTTGCGCTCATTACAAAGATGATCAAATCTTGCCAGGTAGATTTTGTGCAACACCAGTGAAACGGTACAGAAAATGTGATATTATATCTTTCATATTTTCAAATACAATTGGACTTAAATCTGAATGACATATCAGAGGTGATGTGTGTCATTGTTTGATGTTGACTGGGAAACCTGTTCAAAAACAGTCATTGTTTTCTTTTTAGTGCAGAAATTTCACACTTCACCTTCAAATGCTGTCCAATAAAGCAGAAGCATGACTGTATCATTAGTCCTAGTTTCTGTATGTGAACTCTCGTTGTCACTCTAAAATTCACCTCATCTCATGAGTCACATCTGTTTCCTTCCTTTATGTGTTTCACCTTCCTCTCGTCTGTACTTTATTTACCTTGTCTGTTATTTTAGAACCGTCGCGGGAGTGATTCTGAAAAAAGAGCTTCAGATAGCAGAAGTGACATGAGCAGTCGATCAGTTCCTATTAAACAGGTAAGTGTAAGACGTCAGCATTGACTTGAGGACAAGACTTCTGTGAGGCCCCAGAAAGTTTTTGGACATGTAGAAGACACTTTTAAATGTCTGAATCTCACTGCATTCTGAAAACAATGAATGCATTTTCTTTGTTAGGGGACTTTGTGGAAACGCAGTGAACGCTCTTTAAATAAGGAGTGGAAGAAGAAGTATGTGACGCTGTCAAACAACGGCATGCTTATGTATCATTCAAATATAAATGTGAGTAAGGCTGTTTTGCAATTCATACGGTTTTCTGTTTACAGAGCACTAAATGCTTCCTGTACGCTTCTGTTTTTATAATCACATTTTTCATTTTTCTATTATAGAATTATGTTATATTGTTATATTATAAATTCTTATAATTATATTTTGGGTGTGGATTTGTCATTTGCTTGTAATGGTTCAAATGTTTTCCAAAAAATCAATGGTACTTGCATTATTTTGCATTATAGTATTTATAAATTTATGTTGTGCTATTTTTGGCTGTCGAAAAGAACCAGCGTATTCTAGATTGTGTAACTATTGCTCATACTATATACAGTATGTATGATTGCAGGAGTTTTTGCAGAATGCTCAAGGTAAGGAGATGGACTTATTGCGAGTTACAGTGAAGGTGCCAGGAAAGCGTCTTCATCGCGCAGCTACTCCCGGTGGACCGTCCCCTGGCCCTACTCTCGCCCCTGCGCCCGGTGTAAATGGACTCAGTAAAGACAAGCAGTCATCCGAAGGGGGAGCCACATGTAAATGAAAAAAGTTTTTTCTCTCTCTCTCTCATTTTCAAATGTACTCGATCACTAATAAAGCAATTTGAAAGATTTCTCAATGCCATGATTTCTGTTTTTTTTTTCAGCAAATCTTCTGACAGTAGAAGAGGCGTCAAGAAGTGGTTTGTCATTTAATAATGATCAGAAGGTGAAACGTTGCCCATCATCTGTGTCTAATAAAGGCTTCAGTGTGGGTACGTAAATATTTTGTTTATGGTTTCTACTCATTCTTTCTGTAACAGTGTTGAAGAATAACTATTTAAAGGTATAGTTTACCCTCATGTCATTCCAAACCTGTATGAGTTTCTTTCTGATGTTTTGAAGTATGCTGGTAATCAAATAGTTGGTCTCCATTGACTTGCACAGTATTTCTTTCCCTAATATGGAAGTCAATAGGGACCAACAACTGTTTGGTTCTTCAAAATATCTTCTTTTGTGTTCATCGTAAGAAAGAAACGTATACAGATTTGACATGAGGGTAAGTAAATGATGACAAAATGACATTTTTGGGTGAACTGTTCCTTTAATAGTAGAAACGCTACTAACTGGACATCATCAGCACTTTATTTCCAACATTTAGTTGTTTCATTTCAGTTGTTGGTTCATATGCAGATCTATTCATTTTGACAGTTCATTTTTAGAAGTCATATCACTCAATGAAATTTTTATTTGTACCAAAATATTTAGTTAAATACAGAGGTTCATGACTGCCAGCATTAGTTTTATTAGTTACATTCAATGTTAAAGGGTTAGTTCACCCAAAAAGGAAAATTAGGCTGCGTTTTACTCACCCCCAAGGCATCCTAGGTGTATATTACTTTTTTCTTTCAGACGAATCCAGTCAGAGTATATTAAAAATTGTCCTGGCTATTCCAAGCTGTTTAATGCCACTCAGCGGGGGTGTTGCATTGCTTCAGTCCAAAATAACTTAAATAAAAATCCATAAAAAAAAGTGTCTCACACGGCTCCAGGGGGTGAACAAAGGCCTTCTGTAGCGAATTGATGCGTTTTTGTAAGAAAAATATCCATATCCAATACGTAATAATCACTTGAATCAAGCTTGCGCTCACTGTTGTAAACAGAAGCAGTTCTGGGCGGATGACGTATGAGGTCGGCTTTGCGCATGCGCCCGCTCAGAAGTGACGCACGCGGAAAACACAGCGGAGAGATCAAAACAAAACAAAGGTCAAGAATTATAAGTACAAATGAGGATTTGCAAAGAAGAATGTCGGAGGATTTCGATATAAACCAAGAGGAGACTGGTTTCCTTTGCTAAAGTAAGAAAACTTTGCTTCCTTTGATCCTGTAAACAAACGGTTTTCACGAGACTCA
The DNA here is from genome assembly GCA_018155175.1 of Sinocyclocheilus anophthalmus. Lineage (NCBI taxonomy): Eukaryota > Metazoa > Chordata > Actinopteri > Cypriniformes > Cyprinidae > Sinocyclocheilus > Sinocyclocheilus anophthalmus. Next base: position 95,460 of record JADLZN010008867.1, on the reverse strand, counting down.
CCGGCGCATGCGCAAAACGCTGACCTCATAGGTCATCCGCCCGGAACTGCTTCCAGTGTACAACCTTGTGGCGCAAAGGGGTTTTTAAGCTACATTAAAGTGATTATTACGTTTTGAATATGGATAGCAAGCTGCTGTTATAACCCAAAGAAGATGATGAATATGGATATTTTTCTTACCAAAAAAAGCATCGATTCGTTACAGGAGGCCTTTGTTCACCCCCCTGGAGCTGTGAGAGACACTTTTTTTTATGGATGGGTGCTTTTTGTTTAACTTATTTTGGACTGATGCATGTAACACCCGCTGGGTGGCATTAAACAGCTTGGAAGATCAAATACAATTGTTTTATATAACTCCGACTGGATTAGTCTGAAAAAAGAAAGTCATATACACCTAGGATGCCTCGAGGGTGAGTAAAACACAGCCTAATTTTAATTTTTGGGTGAACTAACCCCTTCGTGGTGCTTGATATTACTATTGTATTACTAAAAAATTAAATATGAAATATACCTTATAAATAAAATTATATAAAATAATAAATGTTATAAAATGCTATTGTATTAATATTATTATAATTAAATATACTCAATATGATTAATACAAATGGGATTGTATTTTGGGTGTGGACTTATCATCAGAATGGTTATGAATCTTTTGCAGGAAATGTTTTGAAATTTCTGCCATATTTTTTGGTATCATCTTAACAGACTTGAGTATTGAGGGGGCTACAAGTCCTCCTTTAGGAAAAGACCACATCCCGTCTTCTCCAATGACTGACAGGAAGAAGAAAAAACGAAACAGAAGTATTAACTTGAAAGGAGACGCGGCGGCTGGGCAGGCTGAGGGTAAGAGATCAGAGTTATGACAGATTACCAGACACCACAATGATTCAGTTTCACTGATAAAGCAATCATTATAAGTACTATGGTGAATAGTTGAGGTGGATTTGCTTTGCTCTCTTTTCCAATGTGGGCCTGATTAATTGCTTCCTTTAAGGTCCTTTTACAATCTCTTTTACTTCTTTCTTTCCTCTGTCTTTTCTTCCTTTCTTTCCTCTTATCCTCTGCCGCCCTGGACTAATTTCTCGCACCGCAAGCCAAGCGCAAAATGTGGAAATTAAAAAGCTTTGGTAGCTTGAGAAACATTAACAAAACAGGTAACGTGAATGTATGAAACGAGTGGCTGAGCTGACTCTTTTCTGCTGTATGTGTCCATGTCCATCTCTTGTCACATCATTAGATTACAGCAAATGGGTCTTGAGTGTTTCTGTCTGTGTTCCTGTCTCTCTCAAACACATAATTATACTGAGACGATACATTAGGCAGAGGACACAATGGGTGTTTTTATTGATCCCTTCCTCTCATGTAAATAACTGTTGCTCTCGCCCAAACAGAAGAGGAGAGCGCAGACTTCATCATCATATCCAGCACAGGACAGAGCTGGCATTTTGAAGCCCAAAGTCAAGAGGACAGGGACGCCTGGGTTCAGGCCATCGAAAGCCAGATCCTTGCAAGTCTACAGAGCTGTGAGAGCAGAAATAAGGTAAAGAGGGCAATAAAAATGTATCAGATCTTTATCAGCGTAACAAACATTTACTGCACAAACCTTTATAAGCTTTTGAGAACACTTATGTGCAATATGCATCAAAAGGTCCATTCAATTTTCTATGGTCAGTATATCTGTATAAAGGAATAGTTAACCCTAAAATGATATATTGGGGAAAATCTACTCACCCTCAAATCGTCCAAAGATGTACATGAGCTTGTTTCTTCATCAGAACACATTTGGAGAAATTTGCATCACTTGCTCACCAATGGATCCTCTGCAGTGAATGGGTGCCGTCAGAATGAGAGTCTAAAAAGCTGATAAACACATCACAGTAATCCAAAGTAATCCACACGACTGCAGTCCATTAGAACTGTTTTGGACTGTTTTCGCTTGTACACAGTCCTTGAACGGTGCACTTTTCTCTTCTGATTCAGATGAGATTACTTTTTCACCAGAGAAAAATGTTAGTTTCTTACAAACACGAAGCTTTTCGCTTCACAAGACATTAATTGATGGACTGGAGTGAATTTTTGGGGTGTTTTTATCAGCTGTTTAGACTCTCATTCTGACGGCACCTATTCACATCCATTGTGAGCAAGATATGTAATGCTACATTTCTACAAATCTGTTCTAATGAGGAAACAAACTTATCTACATCTTGGATTTCCTGAGGTTGAGTACATTTTCAGCATATTTTCATTTTTTGTTGTTCCTACTGCTAAAATAAAAGGGCAATCATTTGTTCATTTGTTTGCCCTGTAATATTACAAAATAATAGACTTACTTTTCAACTCTCAGGCTCGAAGGAACAGCCAAAGTGAAGCTGTTGCCCTGCAGGCCATTCGAAATGCCAAAGGGAACGACCTCTGTGTGGACTGTGGAGCACCAAGTAAGTGCTGAAATAATGCCTTGTATTGAAAATGTGAACAACAAAAAGTACTGTATGTTGAGATCTCTGTCATTGTTCAGTATATAAAAACATTATGGTCTCCTTGCAGATCCAACATGGGCGAGTCTTAATCTTGGTGCTCTAATCTGCATCGAGTGTTCGGGCATACACCGGAACCTGGGGACGCACCTGTCCCGCGTGCGCTCACTAGACCTGGACGACTGGCCCAGTGAACTCACAAAAGTGCTTATGGCTATAGGCAACCATATGGCCAACAGCATTTGGGAGACTTGCACACAAGGGCGCCAAAAGTTGACACCTGAGGCAACAAGGTTAGCTGACTAAATGTAAAGAAATGTCATTGTGGACAGTGGTTCAGTCATTTTTGTTTTACAGAGGCACAAAGAAGAGCAGAAAGAAATGATGAAGCATGCACAGCTAAATAAAAACAAAACATATGCTGCAAATTTAGCCTGTTAAGATAAAAGAAATAAATGCATACACTGCAAAGTTCAAAAGTTTGGGGTTGGTAAGATTTTTTCAGTGTTTTTGAAATGAGTCTTCTATATCCACCAAGACTCAATAATAAAAACGGCAATATTGTGAAATATTATCACAATTTAATATAACTGTTTTCTATTTTAATATATTTTAAAATGTAATTTATTCCAGTGATGCAAAGCTGAATTTTCAACATCATTCTTCCAGTCTTCAGTGTCACATGATCCTTCAGAAATCATTCTAATATGCTGATTTGGTGCTCAAGAAACATATTATCAGTGTTGAAAACAGTTGTGCTGCTTATATTTATAATATTTTAAAATATTTTTTGTGGAAACCCTGATACATTTTTTTTTCAGGACACTTTGATGAGTAGAAGGTTGAATAGAAACATCACAAGAAATCTTTTGCAATGTGGAAATCTCTTTACTGTCACTTTTGATCAATTTAATGCGTCCGTGTTGAATAAAATTATTAATTTCTTGAAAATGTCCTAATGACCAAAAATTGTGCATTCAGCTTGAAGCAAGTTTACAAACCTCCTAATGGCAGAAGAAACACTTATATTCAAAATACTTTATCTGAAAATAATTCTTACACAATTTTGTACAAGTCTCAAACAAATTTGCTTCTAAATGCATAAACCTGTATTTTAAGATAATGATTTTGAAAATGATTTTTTGCAGCATTAACCAAAAACATACAAATGCAATGTAATGCAAAATTGCAATGATGCAGTCTTCATCATGACAGTGTAATGGCTAATGCAGCCACTATGATAATAATTTGGCCTTTGCTTTGTGTTTGTCTCAGAGAGCAGAGGGAGTCGTGGATCCGTGCCAAATATGAACAGCGGGCATTTGTGTCGCCCTTGCCGGCTCAGTGTTCAGAGGACACAATGTCGACATGGTTGCTTAAAGCAGTAATCGACAGAGACCTTCCCAGACTTCTGCTGCTCCTCGCGCACAGCACCAAGGAAGTGATCAACGTCCCGCCAGAGGGAGCAGCGCAGCAGCAGCACAGCTCTTTACATGCGGCCTGCCAGCTGGGCGACGTGGTCATGACACAGCTGCTGGTCTGGGTGAGTTATTTAGCCTGTTTCTTTGAGTTAAAGGAATAGTTCACCCAAAAAGGAAATTGGCTGAAAATTTACTCACCCTCAAACCATCCAAGATGTAGATGAGTTTGTTTCTTCATAAGAACAGATGTAGAGAAATTTAGCATTACATCACTTGCTCACCAAAGCATCCTCTGAATGGGTGCCGTCAGAATGAGAGTCCTGATAACAACACCACAATAATCCACAAGAAATCCACACCACTCCAGTCCATCAATGAATGTTTTGTGAAGCAAAAATCTGCATGTTTGTAAGAAACAAATCCACCATCAAGGCTAAAATATGAATCCATGATAATGCTTCTTCCAATGAAAAAGTCCTCTCACATCAAAATCCACAAAAAGATATTTGTTTAGAACTGTTCTAGACCGATTTTGCTTGTAAACTGTGCTTCATCTGTTCATATTTCACTCCTGATTCAGACGAGATGACTTTTTCACTAGAGAAAGCAATAATATGGATAAAGGACTTGTGTTTTAAATGGAAGCAAAGGTTTAAAGATTAAAAACGTCTTAATGATGGATTTATTTCACACACATGTAGCTTTTCACCTCACAAGGTCTTAAGTGATAGACTGGAGTGGTGTGGATCAGCTGTTTGGACTCTTATTCTGACGGCACCCATTCACTGCAGAGGATCCATTGGTGAGCAAGTGATGCAATGCTAAATTTATCCAAATCTGTTCTGATGAAGAAACAAATTCATCTACATCTTGGATGGCCTGAGGATGAGAAAATTCTATTTTTGGGTGAATCATTCCTTTAACTCTTGCACTTTCAGGATTGCATTTGCACATTTCTAATGGTTTTTTGTTTTGTGATTAATTGTTCTCAACAGTACGGCAGTGATGTGAAGTCAAAGGATCCGCAAGGTAGAACCGCACTGACGTTGGCACGCCAAGCCGGCAGCAAAGAGTGTGTTGAGATTCTTCTCCAACACGGCTGCCCCAATGAGACGTCGCCCACCTCCCCGACACCTGTTCTGTCCCGTAAAAGTAGCATCACCAGTCTTGGACGTGTCAATTCCAGGAGGAGGGTCTCGTAACCCATGAACATTCATGATCATATAAACATTTTCTCCAGGACCATTTTTTTTTCTTCATACAGAGTTGTGTGTTCTGTGTGTCTGTGAATTCCTGTCCCAGGATATCACCAACAACGCTGTATTTATATAATGTATGTTTATCCCTGCGGATTCCTCAGAAAAGGGAAAAAGTAAAGAGAAAAGAAGAAGCTCTTAATTGTCCATATTAGAACAGGCATAGAATGACAGCTACAAAATTTCAACATGCCTTTTTCAAAAAATGGAAACTGTTTTAACAGCTACAAAGCAATATTATTTATAATATGCTGATTAATATTCTGTAAAATAGATTCATTACCAGATCAAATGTAGCTTCAGAGTTTCCCAAAGCAATCTGAGGGAATGTATTTACTGTTATGACTGTCATCGTTTCATGCCATCGAGGGAATATCAACATGTTTATATTCAGAAGAAATAGTATGTCATTGTGCATCATTTCTAAAAATTATAGACAATAAACTCTGATCTTCAACCTCTCTTTGGCACTGCTTGTTAAGTCTCCATCTTTTTTTGTCAAAAAGCCAATCATTCTACATTTTAATGCCTCAAAACTTCACTATCATCGAAGGCCTGTTTATTTTCAGACAAATCACCTGGTTAAAATATACATTTTGCTATCATACTGTATGTGTCAACACAAATGTCAAGTGACAGTGAGATGACTTATATATTGTGCATTAAAATATTCTTATTGTTTTATGAGCTCATAATGCATGTAAATGCCTAATGTTTCTTGGCCTTATTATCTCATAATTGCATTTTGCATTCATGAATACATTCGATAATAGTCAGCAACGTGGGTTTGCTTAGGTGCACCTACTTTAAAAAAAAATTGTAATAATGTAATTTGTTCAAGCAAGAAAGTCATGATTCAAAATGCAGAGATTCCTGAACGAAAAACATTCAACATTAAACCACTGATTCTTGAGAAGTGGGACAAAACAGGGTGAAATATTGAAAAAATGAAACCTTGTACTCAGACAAATGAAACTACATTTATGTATCTTATATGTATACTAAGCTACTGAGCAATGCTTTGATTCAACCCCCCAACTTTTCTCTTTGTTATCAAAATGTGCTTTTTACCTTGGACTGTGTAATATAAATGTAACTATCTTTAACAGAGATCAAGGTGTTTTTAACATTTCAAAACACATTCTAGTGTTAGCAGACAGATTACACTTTCACATGTGACCAACAATTCCACAACAAATATAAAATATCTTAATGAAATATTATCAAAATATTCAACTGATGGAGGTTACAGACCTGAAAGAGTTGATACATCTGTTGGTGGTGACAAAAGCCTGAATTTGTAGTCATTTTAATGATCAAATGCATTGAATCAATCAATTACTGTATTAAAACAAATACAACAAACAGTGAGTATGTTATTGTTTACAAAGCTTTTATTCAAGATTCACATTTAAGTATTTTGATATATCATTGGAACACAAATTATCTATTTTCTCTCATCTCAGAACAGTATGTCTGCTGTGCATCTGCTATGATTATATGAATAAATAAAACAATTAGTTGTTACCTCTATCCATTTACATTCACCAGGATCTTAACATTCACATTTAAACATCTTAACAAATTATCCAAAAATGATCAGAACACATGATCAGAATACAAACTAACTGTATTATGTATAGACATGTTTTATCCAGCGTTATATGTTCTCTCAGCTTTATGTTCCCTGAATCTTATTTTCCCTCTACATCTAAAAACTCGACTAGAAGTGATAACTAAAATCCACAAAAGCAATATATGCTGTCAGGTCACATATTTAGTATTTTAGTATTAGTATTTAGTATTAAACACAATTTTATATTTAATATAATTAAAAAGGACTTGAAAACCACAAAAATATGATGAATTCACTTTGAATATCAACTCCATCATTGGCCCGTCACCACCGTCAGACAGAAAATCTTATGGTGGTGACATCTGACAGTGTTGACAAATTTGGCATTTCATTCATAAAACAAATGGATTTCATGTAGTAGCCATTTTGTTTTCTCTGTTGATGCTAGATGCTAATAGAACCTGCTTCAGGAGAATAAATTGATCTAAACATTTCAAATAATTTCCTCAGAAATTGAAAAATGGTGTTGACGTATCATGGCTGTAACACAGGAAATATTAACATTAGGATTTAAAATATTCTAAAACCATAAAATTTACCAGAGCCTGTCTGACATTACTTGCACGAGGTGGAATCCCTGGTGAAAAAAACGCATATGCTCGTTGGTAGTTTGATGCTGGCATGGTCCTTTGCTGGTTTAAAACTGGTTTATGATGGTCTTTTGCCAAGACAATGGACCGCCTTAAACCAGCAAAGGACCAGCATAAACCAGCAAAGGACCAGTTTAAACCAGCAAAGCACCAGCTTAAACCAGCAAAGGACCCGTCTAAACCAGCAAAGGACCAGTTTAAACCAGAAGAGAAGGAACAGCATAAACCAGCAAAGGACAAGCAAAAACCAGAAAAGGACCAGCATAAACCAACAAAAGGACCAGTTTAAACCAGCAAAGGATCAGCATAAACCAGCAAAAGGAACAGCAAAGGACCAGCATAAACCAGCAAAGGACCAGTTTAAACCGGCAAAGAACCAGCATAAACCAGCAAAAAAACCAGCAAAAACCAGCAAAAGACCAGCTTAAACCAGCATCCGAGCGTCAAAACATACGACTGTGGTTTTGTCAAGTCAAGTCAAGTCAAGTCAATTTTATTTGTACAGCACTTTTCACGATACAAATAATTGCAAATCAACTTTACAGCAAATTAAGTTTCTACAATATTTAGTGGTAGCTTATCAGTGGTGACTGTCAATTAATATAAATATGGCAGAAATGTACGGAAAAATCAAATAAAAGACGTAATAAAACAGACGATGAAAACTATTAACAGCAGTTATTATATGATGCAATCAAACTTATTGCAAAATGTGGTAGTTCTGTAAGTTGGTTGGCATCATCTGAGGTCCTCTGATGGGGTTGGCATCATCTCTTCCTAGGTGTTCTGGATCCAGACTGAAGCTTGCGTAAATCCTAGTTACCACGGGATGTTAATCCCAGCAGAAACAGGGAAACAAATAGAGACATAATTTGCGTAGCTGCTGTTCCAACCAAGCAATATTGATTTGTTTAACCCAAACTAAAGAGTAATAATTTGCATTTGATCAGATATAACTGCAGTTAAAGATTATGAGATGCATTATTTGAAAGCTTGGCCAAAGAGATGTGTCTTTAAAATCTAGTTCGTATCAGAAGGTATTCAGAGTTTGGAGCCAAAATGCGAAAAGATATTCGATTATTATTTATTACTATACAAATTCTATATTAACCACATAACATCAGTAGTCAAGTCGCCTTTATTTATATAGCTTTTTTAACAATACAGATTGTGTCAAAGCAACGGAACAGCATTAATTAGGAAAATAGTGTGTCATAATGCAAAGTGACAATAGTAAACAAATTTTTCAGTTAAAGAAAGTTCATCATTGAATTCATCATCCAGCTCAGTTCAGTTTAAATAATATCTTTGCAATCATGTAAACGATAACGCTGGAAATGAAGTGTCCCAACTAAGCAAGCCAGAGGCGACAGCGCCAAGGAACCAAAACTCCATCAGTGACAAAAATGGAGAAAAAAAATCTTGGGAGAAACCAAGCTCAGTCGGGAGGCCAGTTCTCCTCTGACCAGACAAAACCAGCAGTTCAATTGCAGGCTGCAGCAAAGTCACATTGTGCAGCGGACTCAACTGGTTCCTGTGTTCTTGTCCCGGCGGGCGTCTAGGAGACAAGGTCCTCACTGGAGATCTGTCTTTGTGGCTCATCTAGTTGTCCTGGTCTCCTCTGTCTTTCAGGGCTGTGGAAATCCTTTCTAGGTGCTGATCCACCATCTGGTCTATTGTTTATTCAATTGAAAAATATTTTAAAACCTAATAGCAGTTACAATTGCTGGACATGTTTTGACCTATGTCTCAAGAATCAGTGAAACATTTATTTTATTTTATTAAAAAACAGTAGGCTATTCGTTCACAAAGAGTGTGATTGTACAGATTTGACAGAACTTGCCCCAAAAAAAAAAGTTTAAAAAAAAGTATTCAAGCAATTTTTTTGAATGTCCAGCAATGTTATTGATTATTATTGGGATATAGATATTGGTTAAAATCTACCTTCATCATATTATTAAAATATGATCATAAAACTAACTAGATTTTAATAACTGCTTGACTTAATCTAGCATTACATACACAAACAACCATTCCTGAGTTAATGTGGAGGTTTTCCATAGTAGTAATAATAGGATTACATGAATTTCAATCTCTAAGTACTCGGTGTTCAGTTTGTTTTATTATATGACACAATGGCCGTGTCTTAAAAACATATCGAGCTCTTTAGCCTCGATCCCTCGACAGCATTTTTGAGCATTACATACGCGTTCTGAACCAACCAAGTGATCTAGGTAGCCAGCTAACTAGGTTTTGAGACACCGCCCGTGTCTATGCAGGGACGACTGTCTGGGCTAACAGGAACCGAGTGAGATTATTTGTCTGTCGCTAACTATCAGCACTCTATGGGTAAGGAAACATTTGAGTTGTTATGCGGTTTCTGTGTGCTAGTTAGTAGCTCATCTGTCTGAGTCATTTTCACTGCGCGAGATGATCCTAAAGTGCGAGTTAGCCCCTCATGCTAATGGAATCCAATGGCAACCGGTTAGCTACGGCTAAACTAATGATACGCTAAATAAACTAGGATGAACTGAACAGTTTCATTGCACACTAGATTATGTGCTGCACATGCTTAAATATATATTGTCTGCAAATATTGTGTTAATCCAAAAAGCCTTTTTGTGTGGACTGTCTTTGTTAGGACACCCGTTGTTTTGTGAAGCGATGTATTCGCGTATTATTTACGCGTGAATTGTGTTTCTGCACTTGCGTGTTTATGAATGGTGTAACGTTAATGCATTTGTGTATATAACATATCTGAGACTGTTCTGACCTTGCTGTGTTGAAACGATCTGCTTATGAATGTAAACTTAGTTAAAGTCAGTGTAATGTCTTCTAGTGAAAATGCATTACGGTTTTTGGAAGTATGGGGATTGTAAGGAAGGTACAAGATATTTTGTTTGCACTTTATTCCAAACTATGTTTGTCTTCATAATCTTTCATCAAAATGTAATGACTAGCTCTGACTCTAAAACGACTTTATAACATGGCTGATGATTTTTCAAGCGCTTGTTCTATTGGTTGTGTTCAAAATACAACACTACTTTACTGCCTTCTGAATTGTGTGCAGTATATACTCTATACCACATACTGCTTGCATTATTCCATGCTAAACCTTTCAAACATTAATCCTGCAAAGTGACAAAAGTGACAATGTTGTGCAGTACCTATTTGTCACACAACTACATGACCTGTTGCAACACCATGAGTGATTATTCATTCATTGTGTTGGATGGGATGGGACAAGTAGACAGCAAGTGGTGTCCTGCACTTATCATCTTAAAAATGTATTTAAGTTTTAGCTTAATTTCGTGCTTTTGTCTTTTTTATTAGTTTTGTTTTTTATCTGTTTATAGCTCAATTTATTTTATTTAGTGTATTTAGGCAACATTTCTATTATTCGCTTACGTTTTTAATGTAATATATATATTTTAATTCATTTCAGTTACCAGTAATATTTTTTAAAGTTTTGGTTTTCATGAGAAATAAACAAACATGAGAGGTGATTTTGATGTATTATTCCATGCATACGGAAAATCTAAATATTGTGTAGTATACATAGTATTATATGGTATACAATATACATACTTTAACACATATCATATAATACAGGGTTCCTCAAATCTCGCCCTGGAGGGCCAATGCGCTGCAGAGTTTAGCTACCACATGCATCAACTCACATACATGTGATTTCTAATGATCCTGAAGACATTGACTAGAATGCTCAGGTGTGTTTGATTAGAGCTACAGTAAACTTTGCAGGAAAGTGGATCTCGTGGGCCACATTTGAGGATCCCTGGTATAATACATACTGCAACAGAAGTTAGAGTAGTATGCTGGCATGATGATATTTCAACTAGCCATAGCCATAAAGACTACTTTTCATCAACTAATAATTTGTTGATGATAGATAAAAGTCATGTGGAAATTTGTCACTTTACTAAATGCTGTTTCATAGTGACTTCAAGCATGGAGGGGGCATAGTTAGTCAAACCCAAATTTATTCAGACACCTTCAGCATTTCTCAGATTATCACAGTTTATTCGCTATAGTTTAGAAAATGGTAATAAAAATGACAAGAACTGTGTCCGAACAAATTCATCTGATAAGGTCAGATAACTGTGATAGAAAGGTATGTAATGAACTCGGTTGAATAGCTGTCAGCTGTTAAATTTAAGTACACAATCAAAGCAAGGCTTAATTTTGTTCAGTCTGTGGTGTAAAAAATTAGCAATTAAAGAAAAACACTTAAAAAAAAACATGATTAGGTCAAAGTGTCTGAATAATATTTGGTCCCAAATTGTTATCAATTTTACTGGTAGTCCACTGTACGAAGAACTTTTGGGTATTATGTCACAGTTTACTTTATTTTGCTATCCTCACTTACATAAATGAACTATAGTGTCGGCGCCCACTAATAAAAAGGATACAAAAATTATATTGGTGCTGAATAAATTTTGGTTGACTGTGGGTGTATATATATAATATAGGATATATATATAGATATTTATATAAGTACAGAATATGCACCTTGCTATTATAATGTATCTGAATCTCATCCATTTTTCCATTCACTTCTGTGTTTCAGTCCAAATCCTGGCTTTAGTCGGAATTGCCAGGCATGCGGATCAGGCTGCAGGGCTCTGGCCACACGGGCCGTCTCCTCTCAGAGCTCAACCGCTGCCGTCTGTCTCGCCTCCTGTGCGACGTCATCCTCCAGGTCGGAGGCCGTTCCTTCCCTGCTCATCGTGTGGTGTTGGCATGCTCTTGCAGGCACTTTAACAGCCTCTTCTCCAGAGGTTCTGGCAACCAGGGTGCCGTTCCCACCACTTTCTCTCTGGACTTTGTCTCTGCCGCCAATTTCGAGAAGGTCTTGACTTTTATCTACACGGGTGAGATTTTCACAGACTTGATCGATGTGGGTGTGCTGTATGAGTTGGCGGAAAGGCTTGGTGTGAGGGAGTTGGTGAACGCTTGCCATGCCACCTTTCCTGACCTGCAGAACTCCAGCTCTGGAGACGCGGTTGCCGAAGGGGATTTGGAAAGCGATTTGGTGTCGGCCAATGCCGCGGCTGCGTCTGTTTGCTCGTCCTCTGCAGCATCCTGCTCCTCGTTGTCTTCTTCAGCCGCTCCCACTCCTGTAACTCCATCTCCGGTTTCTCAAGGCAGGAACGGCAGGTTGAATCGCTCCCACTTGGCCACCCAATCGCCAAAAAATGAAGACTTGCAGGTACATTTGGGTTACAATCAACAGGTGACCAACAAGGCAAGTCCTTCGGACAGGAACCGTTCTACAGATGCTCTTCCTGGACTGACTTTGCAGCTCAAGACTGAGCAGGAGGATGAAGGAGAAGATGCAGGAAGTAACTCAGTGGACCAGCTTGTTGTTAATGGTAGCAAATCAACGTTTGGGCCTCAGGAACCATGTTCCGTCCCTGATTCTTCAGCCCAGCTTGGAGGGGAAACCTGCGCCCATTCGTCGTCCTCTAATGACCCCTTGGACAGTTTGCAGCTGGGGGCCGTTGTGGGACCAATCAAAGATTCAGATTTTTTTGAGGAAGATGATTCTAGGAAGAGGCACCGACTACAGGAAGAGCAGACGGAGGGCAGCGATCAGTGGGGAGGACTTTCAGAAGACATCATTGAGCTGAGCGACGAGGAGGAGCACTTCATTGTGGAGGAAGTGGACGACGAGGACTTGATGTGCATCGAGAATGGAGAAAATGGGGCGTCTCTCAGGCAGCTGGCATCATCGCAGCCGTGCAAATCCTGCGGGATGCTACTTCCGGTGGAAAACGCTGTTATACGAACTCATGCTGAGACGCACCTCTCGGAAACGGGTTTGTGTCAGGTGTGTGGCGCCTCATTCTCAGACCGAGCTGCTGCTGTCGCTCACGCCCTCACACATGTGGGCATCTTGCTCTTCTCCTGCGATGTTTGTGAACATCAGTTTCAGACTGAATCTGCACTGATTCACCACAGGCGTCAGTCAGCTGCCAAGTGCGCCTCTCAAAATCCAGACCAACTGAACGGAGCCTCCCAACGACAAGGAGGGGAACTGCAGTGCACCATCTGTGCTAAATCCGTGGCAAATGATTTTAAGGTTAGTGGAGCAGTTTTTTGTGTATAAGTCTTATACATGTCTTAACCCTAACCAGGGGCCAGTTGCATAAACTTAAGGTGCGTCCCAAATCGTGTACTTATGCACTATTCTATTACATTTTTTTGTAGAAATAGTGCAAGAAGTGTGTTCACACTGAAAATTCCAAAAAGAAAAAGTGCACTTTAGATACCCCAATGATACACTTAAATAACTGGAAAAAAAATGAAGTGTGGAATTTGGGAAACTTCATGCACTCAACTGTCACTAAGGGGGGAGGGGCTATCAGACTCCGATTATTAATGACAAAATAACCTTTTAAAATTCATACACTATATGGTTGAGTACACAGTGCATATGTACATAGTGTGTAAGTACATAGTGTATAGTGTGTCATTTGGGAGTTAACCAAGTGTTAATCAGTCTTAGCCTACTTTTCAGATTCAAATTAGACCAATATACCATTTTATATAACGGAATTAAAAAAAGTTATGACCAGTCTTGAAGAAAAAAATGTGATAATTTGAAAGACTAGTCTAAGTACTGTAGTTTATGCAACTGGCCACAGATGCAACGTGGTACCTGGAAATATTATGTTTATGCCTTATTCGTTAATTGAAAAAAAGCTAAAATAAAATATAACATAAATATTCGATGAAAAACTTGAACTTAAAAACTTAAAAAACGTGGCAACTTACTGAAGTTAAAACTGATTACTAAACTGGATAAATTAAGGACTAGTAAGTATATAATAACATGAATTAAAATGACAATAGAACATAGCAAAATCACACCAAACTTACACCGTAAACTAAAATGAAAATATAAAAATAAAAGCTAATAATAATGGTATAAAAATAGTACAAAACTAACGCTGTTAAAACACCTTTTACGGTTTTTTTATTATTAATAAATTAATAATTTATATAATATTTATTTATATAAAATATAACTAAAGTACATGGTGTTCGTAAATAGGACTTGCATTCTTCAAGTATTTATCTCCCTATCTCTTCTTATCTCTATATGAGAATTGCATTTTGAATATAGAATATACTTTGATTCAAGTATTAATAATATGATTAATGAGTAAAATAAATGTAAAAACATCTAATATTTTACATTAAGGCAAAACATTGCCTTTACAAGTAATTGCAAGTAATTGCTTAAAGGAAACAGTAGTAAAAACCTAAGAAACATTTACAAGCACTCGACCAAAAAAAAACAGCGTATCAAATGTTTAAATATAAATTAAAATAAAAATATTATTTTATATTTATTATTCATATAACAAAAAACCAAAACTCTGTGGTACATGCTGTAATAACGTGTGTGGTAAAGGAAGAAAAACTAATCACTTTTTGGAAGTTCACTTTGAAATGGACTGTTATATGTGACTATTTTAAGATTGTTAATATTATATTTATTGTTTTAATATTCTAAAAGTGTTTTTGTTGACTCTTCTGACAACACTACCAAATACTGTAGAAAGATGATATAATACAAATTCATTGTCATTTCTTTTACTTCAGTATTAACAATTTATTTCAATTAATGTTAATGATTTGTTTATATTACTAACAGATTATCTTTTTCCTCAGACTGTCAGGGACCACGTTCAGAGCCACGCATGCTTGAGGACATTACGCTGTGGAGTGTGCCAGCTGTCTCAGCCCTCTCGATGCGCCCTCCTGTGGCACACACTGACACACCTCTTTCCTATTTACACTTGTCCACAATGCGCCAGCCCCTTCCTGGAGAGCACGCTGCTGAAAAGACACCTGTCTCTACACACAGAGGAAGGAGCGTCGGTGAAACAGGATGACGGCAGCCCAGAGACCAGCGGAGAAGGCCAGGCCGAGCTGCGCTGCTTCCTGTGTCCACAGACCTTCCGCTCGGAAACCGCGTTTCATTACCATCTCAGCGTGCATTCGAACGAGCTCCAGGGCAGCCAGGTATGGCCGGCCAAGCGCAAGGGGGACCAGCTCCTCGAATACTCCTCATCCTCCTCCTCACCTATGGAGGCGAGCGGCTCGGGTAAAGCAGGTTACAACTTAAGCCTGGGCTTCAGCATGCAGGACAAAATGGCTCACGGTGGCGCCTTGTTTCCTGCCGGACTCGTACTGAACGGTAATTCTGGTGGCGGAAGGGAAAAATTGTATCGCTGTCGGTATTGCGGTAAGCATTTCGCACACTCTGGCGAGTTCACCTACCACCTTCGCATCCACACGGGCGAGAAGCCCTACCAGTGCAAAGTATGCATGCGCTTTTTCCGTGGCCGTTCCACCATGATCTGCCACCTAAAGACGCACTCTGTTTTTTTTTTTTTTTATTATTATTTTTTTTTTTTTATGTTTTTGTTTTTTTTTTTTCTTTTTTTTTGTGTTTTAGGCGCCTCAGTTACGCGTGCAACGGCTGACGGCGTTTTCTCCACGCTCAAGATGGTTTCCTCGCACATGGAGCTCCATAAAGACCAGCTGCCGCCCGATTTCAACATCGAGGAGACCTTTATGTATAATGACCACTCTAAAGAGCCCGTCCCAAATATGGACACCTGAAAGTCGCCCTCTCTTAACGCTCCGTCACACTGTGTGCCCACGTTTACAGTCGTGGCCAAAAGTTTTGGCAGTGACATAAATTTTGTGTTTTGCAAAGTTTGCTGCTCAAGCTGTTGTGGAATTCATTCACATTGTTTCTAGATTATTGAGTAGAGTGATCAGGTGCATTTTAAATAATTGCTAAAAGCTTCATTGGCCAAAAAAATGAACTTTTCACACAAAAAAAAACAAATTTCACTGTTTTTTGATCCTGACACCAAATGACCAGCTAATATTAATTGACTAATCATCACTAGTCAGGTGAAATCACTATCATACTAATTAGATTGTAAGAGCAGACTGATTGCTATAAAAGGAGGGAAGAAGCACTTCCAATCATTATGTTTTTGTTAGCAATGGTTACCTCCAAAGAAAAACATGCATACATCATTGCTTTGCATCAAAATGGCCTCACATGTGAGGAAATTCCTACAAAGAATATTGCACCTGAAAGAACCATTTACCAGATCATCAAGAACTTCAAGGAGAGAGGTTCGACTGCAGTGAAGAAGTCTTCAGGACGTCCCAGAGTGTCCAGCAAGTGCCAGGACCGTCTCCTCCTGAGGAGCCAGCTTCGGAATCGTGGTCACCAGCAGTGCCAGAGCTTGCTAAGGAATGGCAAGCAGGTGGTGTGAGAGCATCTGCCGCAACAGTGAGGCCAAGACCTTTTGGAAACGGCCTGGTGCCAGAGGGCCGCAAAGAAAGCACTTTTTCTCCAGAAAAACGTCAAGGACAGACGAAATCTGCAGGAAGTACAAAGCCTGGTCTGCAAAGTTATTTTCTCTGATGAAGCTCCCTTAAAACTGTTTTGGACAATTGGAAAATCGATTGTTCGGAGAAGAAAAGGTGAACGCTACCATGAGTCCTGTGTTGAGCCAACAGTGAAGCATCCTGAGACCATCCATGTGTGGGGTTGCTTTTCAACCAAGAGAGTGGGCTCTTTCATAATTCTGCCCAAAAACACTGCAATGAATAAAGAATGGTTTCAAAATGTCCTGCAAGAGCAACTTCTTCCAAGGATCCATGAGCAATTTGGTGATGATCCGGGCATCTTCCAGCATGATGGAGCACCGTGCCACAAAGCAAGAGCGATAAAGAAGTGGCTCGAAGATCATTACATTGAAATTTTGGATCTGTGGCCAGGCAACACCATGGCTCTCAATCCCATAGAGAACCTGTGGTCAGTCCTCAAAAGGCTAGTGAACAAGCAGGAACGCACAAATTGTGATCAACTCCGAGAACAAATAAGGCAAGAATGGATCGCCATCAGACAGGATTTGGCCCAGAAGCTAATATCCAGCATGCAAGAGCGAATTGCAGAGGTTATGAATAACAAGGGTCAGCACTGTAAATATTGACCCATTATATATTTTTTGCCAATAAAAGCCTTTAAAACTTATGATATGCTTATCATTGTTTTTCAGTATACCATAGAAACATGTGGAAAAATAATCGACAAATACTGAAGCAGCAAACTTCGCAAAACACAATTTATGTCACTGCCAAAACTTTTGTCCATGATGTACTCCGTATGTTGTTGAGGGACAAGCAGACTTAGAGTGTAATTAAGTGTTTAATGTGATCGTCTTTGTGTCGTTTGTGTACAGAATGAGAATGGTTCTTGTTTTTTAAAGACTAAAGGTAAAACTTTATTTTAAAAATGTAGTTCTGATACTTGACCACTCGATGGCAAGAGAGACTGAGCAAAGTTGCATTACCAATCAAATCTTTGGACACGCCCTACTCATTGTTTCCATTTTTTCTTTTCTTCTTTTTTTAACATTTTAGAATAATAATAAAGTCATCAAAGCTACGAAATAACAAAACAAAAAAAACATCTAATATTGTAGCTTCTTCAAACCTTTGCCAAGAACGTCATGAGACAGTGTTTGAACACTATTAATGAAGTTTACACTTTTTGGCTGCTTTTCAGTCACTTATTTATTTAAAAGAAAAATGTTTGTTTTGAAAAGAATTCTTGCACAGATTCAAGTTATATTTGTCTTCAAAGCCAGTTTCAACCATTTTAAATATAAGCATTTAGATCAAAAGATTTAAGATCACAGCTAACAAATTCAGTCAAGTGTGAAATTCAGTCAATTTTTAACGGCTGCTGATCTACGATTACCTCTATATACCCTTCCGGCAACTCTATCACAATAAGCTACAGGTCTCTGGTTATTCTAGAGAAGCACAAAGTAACCTTTGTCCGTACACAACGCAAGTGCACGTTGAGAATAAACCAAGACTTTTTCTACGTTTTCTGATAAATAAAGCAGTACTCTAGGTCAAGTATATAAATAAAATGGTTCTTTAAAATAAATAAAATAAAAAGGTACTCTTCTTTTACAGAATAGCCGTTATTTTTATAATCGTGTTGTGTGTCATTGACATAGACTAAATTAGAAATAGTTACTGGTTTATGAGATGCAGTGTAATCTAGTTTGGATGTTGTACATAAAGCAACACTCTTCATATGTCGTTCATTTCATTCGGAAAAGAGAAGCGATTCAGACTGAGGTGCTAATATATCAGTCGGTTCATATGTCAGTGTTCACCTTCTTCAATTGGGACATATCAAGAGTGTTTCGTGCGAATGGTATTGTCATGAATAAATTACAATTCTCTTTAGAAAGCTGTGATGTTCTTCTGTACCATTTTCCCAGTAGTTATATGTGTGTTCTTTCTTATGTGGGACAATTTTACATTGTACATTTAAATAATTTTTTGTTCAATTCAAAACCGATTTGGCACTCATAATTGATGTCGTCAACCCACAAAGTATGTATTCAAAACTGCTGGGACATTGTGGTTGTTATAGCTTTATCTGCAATGTAGCACAGAAAATACCGTCTGAACCTTATAAACTGCCTGGTTTTATCAACTATTTATCACCTTTATCAATCAATCAGTTTTATTTTTAGGGGAAAAAATGCACATTCGGCGATTTGCCAAGGTTTGCAGCTGATCTGATGTTGAATATGAGTTGTCATACTACATTTTATTTTTAACATGAAACAATTGCCTTATATCACTTCAGTGTTATTTATATGATTTATTGATGTTCAATGTCACTATCAGAAATCTGTTCTCTTTTACTACAGCTGTACTTGTTTTCTGAATAAAAACAGTACTTACAAAACTTGTCGGAGTCTTGTCTTTTTAACAGTGAACACATAATTTGAACACAACCCCACCACTTATCAATGTTAATTACAGTGTATTTAGATTCAACAAACGTCTACAAATTTCTACAATGGAAAATATTTTTTTAGACATCGGAGGTGCACATTCTCAAAAGAAATGGCATACACAATTTTGCCCCTTTTGCACAAACATGTTTAAAATACTTCTTTAAAGCAAATTTTATTCAATTTTTTTTCATGACATCACAACCATGACAATATATACAAGCAAGCTTCTGAGCTCAAAAGCCATTAAAACAGCTCTAGGTGTTGTGATTGAGTATATGGAGAGCTAAGTGAAAGTTTTTGTTGAGCAGAACAATCAAAACAGTCTTTGTACAAACGCTGGCATGTGGACAGAGCTTTTATTACTTATCTAGGAGTTCCAAGATGTGACAATAGGAACCGGTGGAAATAAAGGTTACGAAAGGTTGACAATATTTCCTTCCTTGCGCTGTTAACAATACTGAGGTGAGAAAAACAGGACACATTAGGGCTAGTTATACCAGGAAAGTGACCAAAAAACATCCGCCTCAAGGCCACTTCTTTCGTAGCTCATTCACGTGCTGTGTTTCACCAAATCGTCATTTAGGAGTTTCCCTCTTCACACGCCAATGTCGGAGTGACTCGTGCTGGTGTTACTGAGCTTCCGCTCTTTTACCGCTGTTGTCCCTGTCTTGTCGGTTACAGCATTATTTGGCGCACTGGTCGGCTGTAAAGAGATGCGGCTGATCACTGCGTTTATTAGATTGTTGCGGAAGCTCTTACTGAGGAAGTTGTAGAGGATTGGGTTGGCAATACAGTGAAAAAGTGACAAGCATTGCACAAGGCTAAAAGAGAAGTACAGCACCCCGACCATGTTGCAGGAGAACAGGTGTGGGTCCAGGTCATCCACTGTCAACAAGAACAAAACCAAATGGTACGGTAGCCAGCAGGCCACAAAGACCAGCGAGTACACATGCACCAGCCACACATCCCGACGATTCTGGACTTCCGGGGTTGTGCGGACAGCACGAGCGATCAGGACATTGCAAGTGATGATGACAGACGCCGGACCCAGGAACTGGAATATCAGACAGAGGAAGGAAACCGATACAAACCACTCTGTGTAGTACTGCTCGGGAACCATATAGCAGCCCGGTTCATCCCACTCTAACAAATCAACGTGGACATTTTCTAGCAAGGCCAGAACAAGCGACAGGAGCCAGATCCCGGCGCAGAGAAACCAGCGGCGTTTGTGCTGCGCTGGGAAGCAGGCGGGCTTGTTGGGCCGTGTCAGGGACAGGTATCGCTCCAAGGTCATGAAGGCCAGGAAGAATGAGCTACTGTAGAAGTTTATGATGTATACAAGGTGCGTGACCTTGCAGAGGAAGCGGCCCCAGAGCCAAACCTTGTCCATGGTCACCTCCAGCATGAAGAAGGGCATGGTGAAGATCACCATCAAGTCGGACAAGCTCACGTTGATGACGCAGAACAGCACGCCATTCGCCGAATGCCGCCTTCGCCAGTTCACCCACACCACCAGGGTGTTTTCTGCCAACCCTACCATGAAGAGCACTAGGTAAAGGAGGAAAAGAGCGATCCGTCGGCCATCCTCGTCTAGGTGGATGGTGCAGTCGTAGACAAACCATGGCGTGCCATTGTAGAAGTCATACGAGGAGTTGTGTAGATCGTGCGTCATGTTCTACAGACGGAAAAGACAGAAGAGTTTGTTAAAATGCTGTTTACAAAGATTACACTCTTAAAAATAAAGGTGCTTCACGATGCCATAGATAGAAGAACCTTTTGTCTAAATGGTTCCATAAAGAACCTTTAATATCTGAAGAACCTTTCAGTTTCACAAAAGGTTCTTTGTGGTGAAAGATGGTCCTTCAGATTATAAAAAGGTAAGAAAGAGATGGTCCTTAAAAGAACCTTTGACTGAATGGTGCTTTGTAGAAACAAAAATGATTCTTCTATGGCACTGCTGTGAAGAACCTTTTAAAGCACCTTTATTTTTAAGAGTGTACCTTGAGCTATTGTACAAGTAAATAAGTATGACTTGAGTCTGAGAAGGCCAAAAAAAAATGTCCAATACAAAATCCTCTAAAAGTGGACAACTCCTCTGCAGAATTTAGCTCCAACCGTAAACATACCTACCTGAAATTCTTCAAACGATCCTAAAGACTTTGCTTTAGATTTTTCAGGTTTAATTAAGATTGCAGCTAAACTCTGCTGGAAAGTGGACCTTGAGGGCCAGAGTTGTCCACCCCTGCTGTTAGAGGATTTTATGCGAGGCATTTCCCCTAAAATCCGTCTGTTTCGCCCGTTCCTCAGCCAGTTTTGAGAGTAGACCTTGAGGGCCAGAGTTGCCCACCCCTGCTCTTTAGGCACCAAATATATCACTAGGTTTTTGTTCCCCAATTTGAAAATTCAAGTCAACATTACCCCAGCAATTATATTAATGCTAATGAAATAGTTCTTGTTGCCCACATGACATAGGGTTAGGAGACATACCTTGCTATGTGGTTACCGAAGATGAGGCTCTCAGGGTTGACCCCTCGGTAGAAGCAGTCCTGGAGAAATATCACCGGAGACTTTGCTCAACTGGAACGTTGAGTGGGATCTAGCCATACATTGGGCTGTGGGGAAAAATAAGCTCTTCCCTCTCCCTCTCACACGCCTGGTTGCTCCACCGTCACACTGACAGGACATCCTCACAGGACAGGAGGGGGTTGAATCCAACAGGAAGGACTCCAAGAATCTCTTGATTGCAGATAGTGTCATCCATATAACCGGAGAGAATGTTTGTTTTTCTCCAAGTATTGGTCTAAACAACGCGTGGAGCCAAGATAGATTTAAAGTGGTTGCACGTGGGTGTGGTGCAACAACAAAATAAGGATTAGAACAAGCCCCAGGGTGTATATGTTACACGTTACCCAAAGCACAGCAAATCTGGACTAATGAGCAGGCACATAATACTCTTACTGGTTTCTAAAAGCATTATGAATTCGGCCGCAGTGATATGTAATATCAACTTTACATGCAACTTTGGGAAAGGTTGGGTGAGGTCTGCTAATTTGATTGGAGTGACATTCACTGTTTTAAACAAAACCATCTCTTGTTCTATTTTTAAACAAAGTAGATATTAGATGTATTAGAGTTTACATGTACTGGTACTTATTAGCATATTCATTTAATCTACATGCAATGTAGGCAAAAACAAGCAATTAATAATTAAGAACCAATATTAGCAAAGCAATACTACAATATGGACTTTTAATAGTGCCCCTAAAGCAAATGGGGTTTGAATGCAATAATAAAGCAATAAATAAATCCATTAATTAAATTAAATTAAAATACATTACAAAATAAATCAAATAAACTGGTAGTTCAAATGTCTAAATTTGCTCAGTCCAATTTTATTAACAAAGGGTGCCTTTTAATGATGATTATGAATTATTCAGGTGCTTACAGAAGGCCCTCCTTCAAATAAATAAATACATACATTATAAAATGAAAAATAAATATTTTTATTATTATTTTCTGTGTCCAATTGCTTCACCACAGCTTAACTGTGAGTTATTTAGATGTGTGTGGATTGACAGCTTTGATCTGAACACAATAAGAGTTAAACCTGTATCAATTTGGCCCTGAGCTGTTGGGGCCCTGGGGCCCCTGTATGTTTTAGTTTTTTTCAGAGAATCTTTTCACAGTTCTGAAAGTCTAAAAGGAAAAAAAATATTTAGCTGGTTTGTGCCTGATATGCTGAAAAAACACAGGCCCCAGCAGGACAATAGCAGGAAATGGTTTTGTGCGTCGAGGGGCAGTGAGTGGCAGGCAGAGCAAAAGAGATGTAGGAAGCCAGCCGTACATCAAACCCCCCTCACAACACCCCTGGCATCCCCCGCCGAACATTTCAGCAACTGCTTCAGAAGTACACACACTACAAACTGATCCATAAACTAATCTGATTTTAAGACTTCCATTTCTGCCTCAAAGCTTTTGGCTCTAAAGAACAAATATTTGAAATGTTGTGGTTGGGTTGGCTTCAGTGTTTAGACATTTCTGTTTGAACATCCTCTTAGCAGTACCGCACGACCCGAGTTGAAAATGACAAATTTATAGCAATCTGTCAGTAACAAAGGGCATAATTCATGAAATAGGAGTAGAACAAATTGCTGTGTGAATTATACATTAAACAAATCACTTCAAAGGGTAATTACATATGTATTTACAAATTTATAAATATGTTCCTGTGTATATATGGCTGTTCAGAATTAAATACAAGCTTACTGAATAATATGCACTATACACTGCATACTAGTATTTCTTACTGCATAGTAGTATTTCTAACAAACATAAAGCATCGACTAACATTTCAAACATTCATATGCTACATTAACGTCAAACAGGTGACCTTGCGGTTGGGTTTAATTCAGTGAGTGGCCTCCAGTTTTAATGAAACTGTTTCAAAATTCCATTTGTAATCCATTTGTCTTAATTCTTGGCAGTCCAATCAAATAAGAGTACACAAAAAAAGTGGTAAAAATCATGGCTGATATTATGGTTCATTCATCATATTTGGAAATGGAAGGTCGGGCCAAGCACTCTGCATTATGGGATCCTTTTGCTCACATGCTCTTTTGTATACAACACATTTTGTCAAATGTACACTCTAAAAAATGCTGGGTTGTTACAACCCAACCTTGGGTCAAATATGGACTAACCCAACTTTTGGGTTAAAACTTTAATTTAAAAATGTAACCCAACAGCTGGGTTAGTCCATAAGTGACCCAACGTTGGGTTGAAACAACAACAACCCAGCATTTTTTATAGTGTAGTAGTTCATCTGACTATGTGATGCCAGAAAGTGCACATACACTACAAAAATATTAATAGTATGATAGTATGCTATTCCAAAAAGCTGAAATTTGGTAAATAAATCAGATAACTGGTTCAAAATTTAAACTGGTTCCAAATGAGGCCTATTTTGTACTTTTCACTTGTAAATGTATGAATATTTACCCTGTTTTCTTTGTATATTTCATTTATGATTGGCTTATACAGGGCTAATACTGCTCTGGAAGCTGCTAACGTACTTAACCGAGGGTTAAAAGTGACCTTAACCCAGCACAGTATGAAAAGCCTTGAGGAGAATGTGACGCTCTGAACTCTGTGTTCCAGCTACTCCTACAACCACAAGAATTCGTCAGCAGTTTGCTGGGCGATTAGCTTTTTTTCCCCCCTGCACGCTCCCCATTGTTAAGAGTACATCTTTTTGTCAGTGAAACAGGAAAGAGATTGTCAGCAAAATCACAGCTCCTGGAAAGGACTAGGTGGATCCTGTCCTTGACCTCTCTTCATGTGAGGAGGCCCCGGCTAAACTACAGCGACCTCAATTCTTTCAAAGTTTATCAGTTACAATAAAAATAGTAGCTTATCATGAGCTATATAAATAATTAACCATTTAATTTGAAATGATTAAACATTAAAAAAAAGATATTTATTATAAACAATTTTATATTACTAAATGAACAAGGCATACAAAAATATTAAATTTAAATATAATAAATCATTTTTACAGTTTATAATGTACACATCATATTAACGAAAAAACAAACAAAATAGATATACTTTTATTTGTGTGATTTTATCGTCTTTTATGACTTAGGGTTAATTCCGAACTATTATTCAGAAATGTGGACAAACAATGTAAGTCCAAAATGTTGACTGAAACTGTATACAAATTTCATGTACATGTAAATGTTGACTCAATTTCTGTTTCACCCAAATTATAAGAAAAAAATGTTTTTATTGTACTTAGGAATGCACATTACATGCATTATGTGAACACAATGTAACAACGTGTCTTAATGTAACAACATGTTAAGGTGTTAAAACAGCTCTAAAAAATACCATTTAAAGTACAACTATTATGGACATACTGTAATTGTGCCAATTGTAATTGTACAAAGCTAAAATGAATAAATAACAGAAACCATGTTTTTGGAAATTGCTGAAAAATATATTTGGTCCAAACACTGATTTGCAAAATAAATAAAATGCAACAATAAGGCATTTCATACTAAATCAGCTCAGTGTTGCTAAAGTATTTCTACTACAAACTACAAAACTTCCTCTTTTCTGCATTAAGGCTAACTGCATAAAATAGCTCAAATAAGAGAAAAGAAGAGTGTGTGCTCCATCCATCCATATAAACAGTCAGCATTCAATTCATAATATTACTTTAATCTAGACCCTTAATGTACACATAAGGTCACCGGCTGGTCAGTTTGTGTGTTTTTTTTTTTTACAAGTATCTTATCCTCCTCACAACATTCTAGTGCTGCATATATTAAATGAAGCTAGAATGCACTTAAAGCATCGCACAACTTGAGTTTCTGTTATTCCTCCACAAGCGGTTAAGGCGACGGTTTCTCTCTCAGCCAAGCCAAAGTCCAAAGAAAGAGAGAGAACACGCCAAGAACAAATTATGTCACTGCTACAGGTTTGGAGTTCTATCTCCTTAACAGATTAAGCGATGTTCACATGTTTGTAGGTTGTCACAAATTGATTCATGTGAATCTAGTGTTATTCATTTGTGAATACACCCTTAATGAATGTAGCTGTAGTGTGGATGAGACATGTCAACATGTCGTGCTTAAATATCATGTTATGAAAATTCATGAAAATATGAAGCACAAGATGATAAAATATGGAGATGCAAAAAAAATTATAATCAACATGTGTGATGGCAGTAGACAGAAATTTTAAAAAACATGTTAAGTGAACCTGACAAAGTGAACCTGACAAAACCTGTGAAGAACATGAAGAATGGTGCATATGTCACTGTAGAATTAAAAAATTAAATATTTAGCTTTTAAAAAAAAAAGCCTATTAAACACCATTAAGAAATTTTTTATTCAAAGTTTATTTTTATAATAAAACACATTTCCCCTCCAAATTCTCATAATTCAAAACAAATATATATGCACATACAAAATAGTACATACACACACACAAATGGAATATAAACAACTGTATCTAATCTAAAATAAGAAATACTTCCATTTGTTAACCTAATAATAATTTGATTAAAAATGACTGTATTGAGTAATATTATTGTGTCTGTGCGTGTTTGTGCATACTGTATATACCTAATATATGAAATCTAAAAAATCTAAAATGAGAAATACTTCAATTTCATACTCAATAATAAAGTACTTTTAAAATACAATTATTTTAATACCTTTTTTCTTCGTGTCTGTGTGTGTTTATCGCACACATTGCTTTTAATTTTTAAAAGTAAACTGTTGATTAGGCAAGGACAATCACATATATAATATGTATATCTACTATAAATATTATAATATATATATATATATATGACAAAAAAAGAATTTTATTAAAACAATTACTGTCATTCTTGCAAATTGAGAATCACAAAAAAAACAAAAACATCTGGACATATTACAGTAATGGGGCAAATGTGTTTTATTGTCATAAAAATAATGTCACAATGAAAAAGAACTTAATGGTCCTAAAAACAGACCTAATTTCTTTATGCAAAATATAATTTATGATTTTTTTTCTTTTGATTTTGGGGTGAAAAGTGACCTTGAAGTGTTGCCGAAGACACCCAAAAGCGGTTACGCAAAAATGTTGGAGATGAATTCACGGAATCGTTTGGCATACTGCTCTGGATGAACCGTAGATATTTCAGCACCAGCCTGAAAGGAAGGAACAGGATGAGTCATGCTATTATAACCTCCTAGAACTCAGAATTTAGCAAATTATACTGGACGAGTGCGCTTTTCCACTCACGCCATGTTTAACGGTCTTCGCAGCGTGGGCAGCTTTTTTCTTAGTGTCGTACTGTGTCAACACATCAATGAGGCCCATGAAATACACCTCCCTCTGCAGCGCTCCTGGAATCCAACACAAACACACATATCACCTCCTTTCCCGCTTCCCTCTTCCATACATGCTAGATACGTGTGATTTCCCTTCCATATACTCGACTTCCTCTCCGGTTTCCCGGCCAGAACTCACCTGGGGCACTTTTGACAGCGTATACATCAACGTAAGGGTCAAATTCTCCAGGTCCCAAGGGTTTGAAGGAGTTCATGTAACCGGCGATGCCCTCCGGCGACGTGCCATACGAGCCCACCTGCACGGCCGGAGCAAGGCCGTTCTCGGGATCAGTGTCATCTTCACAGCTGGGCTCCTCGGCCTCCTCTTCCTCCCGCTCGCCACGTGCCACGTCATGGAGGCCTAACAACAGGCTGTAGTCCATTATCTTCAGCTTCACCAGGAACTATAATCCCAGGAACACGAAGAGCGGGGATTTTAGAGCCTTTTAAACGTCATCGTGACATTTTTAAAAGTACAAGTCTTCACCTCTACATCTCGGTTTAGCTTCTCCATAATCTTCTCTTTCTGCTCTTCTGTCACGTACACCTTCTGCATGTTATTTCTGAAATCCATGTCTTTAAAAGTCGGCAGCTCTTTCACCTGCATTAGAAGAAGCAGGAATGTCTGAATTTTGTGTCTTATGTTGCATCAGGTAACTTTGAAAAATGATCTGGACTGGCGTCTTACCTTCTCTTTGTCACTGGCCTCACGATCAACCAGGGAACCCTGAATAAAACACAATGTTAGACGCTTTTTTAAGTCTTGAGTGTGTTTTTCATGAAATGTATGAGCATCAGATGCTCTAACATGATTTGTTGTACATCAGTGCAATCACACCCTCTTGTGGCACAGAATCAAAAAGACTAGTTCACCCAAAAATGAAAATTAGCCCATGTTTTACTCACCCTGGAGGCCCGTTTACACCAAAAGCAAATCCAAAGACACCCTGGCCATTCACATAATTACTAATAGATATAATTATAACATCATAAACATTATGATGATTATTTTATTATGATATACACTGCAGTTAAAAACTTGTGGCTCAGTAAGGTTTTTGTTTTTAGATTTTAAAGATGCATTTAAGATTTATATTTCAAATAAATGCTTATTAACGTCACATTAATCAAAGAAATCACGATTTCTACAAACAAATTAAACAGCACTACTGTTTTCAACATGGATAATAATAATAATAATAATAATAAATGTTTCAGCACCAAATCTGCATATTAGGATAATTAAGATTATGCTTTCTGAAGGATCATGTGACACTAAAGACTGGAGTAATGGCTGGTGAAAATTCAGCTTTGGATCATAGGAATAAATTACATTCAAAAACATATTAAAATAGAAAACAATTATTCTAAATTGCAATAATATTTCCATGTAATAACTTTTTTACTGTATTTGCCATCACATAAATGCAGTCTTGGTGACTTGTACATTTTTTTTTTAAATGACAGAAATATAAACAATATAATATAAAGCAAAGCTATAATAACAATATATTATATAATATATAGAAAATTACTTAGTGATTTTAAACAAACAGCCATTGTTTCCATGTTGTTTGAACAATGTTAACATGCGAAGAAAAGTTTGGCTCACTCCCTCCATAGGTGATCATAGAATGAATCAAACTTCATAAAAAAATCAAATTATTGAAATATCAATTTTCTTGAAATGATTTAACTGAGAAACAGTTTGAATTGATTTCATGTAAATTAATCAGTCATTAACTCTAATCCCAATGCCTCTAAATGTAAATGAAAAAAAGATGCTACTAGTAGTCATACTTAAACACAATACTACCACTACTAATAATAATAATCATTTTAAAATTATTTTAATTATTATTAATCTTAAATTTTATACTGTCATAAATATATGATATTGCCTATTCTACAAGATGGAAAAAACCCTTGTCTTCATTGAATCTCATCCATAAAGCACCGTTTCCATTTCCAGCTCTGTCAGTGCAGCCCAGCACTCAGATCCTCAATAACTGGCACATCGGAGATATTATTATTCATGAACTACTCATCAATCATGTCTACCTAAATCTCTTAAACCAGGTCTAAGGGGATGTGCCGCATGATTTAGGTGCTGTTTGCTTATTGCTCGAGAAGTTAATGATGTGTGCAAAGACAAATATCAGTCACGCTATGAAAAGATCAGGCACACAGCATTACAGCCAAAACAATCCCGAGGAAACAGCATCTCAGCGGCGAGGAACGGTTCCTACCTTCAGGTCGTATTTCCTGTGGACAACGAGTCTGTGGCTGAACATGTTCCTCATGACGATCAGGTACGTGTCCTCGCTCTCCACCGTAACCCGGTACATGCCCAAAAACTGAGGGAGGAGTGTACTGCCATGACACTTGACTATATGCTGCGAGACACAACACACAAAAGGAATCATATTATGTGTGCTTCAACCATAAAGTTTAATGTTCATTCAATGGCACATAGTTTATAACCAATGAACCAACTTTGAGTGGCATATGGCATCCAATACCAAACAAGCCCACGGCCTTAATAAATTACAGTTTTTATTTCCTGTCTACATCACTGCACACCTAGACTAACTTAAAAATCAGCAGTGCCGAACTAAAACTGCATGGAATATGAAAGAAAACACATGTTAATAGCACTTTAAAAACAAACATTAGCTTATAATTGAACATTTAGTAAGAAATTTGTCGTTAGAGATTTCTGGATACGTATTAGTGCACCCACAGGACATGTTGTGAATATAAAGGCAATGCAAATGTAGAAGCACAGTCTCGATTAAGATCTGCTCATTCAGCTACAATGGAAACTGAGAAACCCACTCACTCACACATACTTATCTCTTGGCCGTCACAACACTGTAAACAAGACACAGGCACTCAAACGCTACGCTAACCCAATTCTTACAAGAGTGCAAAAACAAGAGCGCAAAAACATTATACATCTAAAAAAAATTATAATACGTTAACAAATACATGCTTAAAAGATTGGGGTCAGCTTTTAATGTTTTTAAAGTAAGTATCTTATGCTCACCAAGGCTGTGTTAAATACAGTAATATTATTACAATTTAAATAATTGTTTTTCTATTATAAAATGTTTGAGAATGATATTTCTGTGATGCAAAGCTGAATTTTCAGCATCATTACTCCAGTGTCACACGACCCTTCGGAAATCATTCTAATATGCTGATTTGCTGCTCAAGAAATATTTCTTCTTATTATTATCAATGTTGAAAACTTTTTCCACAATTCAAGTAAAAAACCAAAACATTTATTTGAAATAGAAATATTTTGTCACATTATGCTTTTAATCAATATATTGCCTCCTTACTGTATAAAAGTATTATTTAAAAAATGAATAAATAAATAAATCCACCTGACCCCAATCTTTTGAACTGTAGTGTAGCTGTAAATCTCCATTCATGGTGGCCGCCACGTTGAAATCCCATGACCTAATATTTCTCTCGGTGGTGCCTTATTTTTGGACAATTTTAGCTGTGGCCTAAATGAGCTATTCATGACAAAAACACCTTTGAATATAATAACGCAAAACTTTATCATGAAGCTGTATGCATGCCAATAGGTATATAAGACTACCACTCTATCGACCATAAACGACTTACTATACCTTTAAATAAGCACACAAAACAACAAAAGCTCATTGTCAGTCATAAAAAGAGAAATTTACCTATTTTAAGGAAGTGAGCATGTAACATGAAAATGACTTCAGAGACTAAACAAGTTTGTATGACAGTGTAGAGAGGAAATGAAAACAGTGTGTGCGGATCCCAACTGGGTAATTAAACATAAAAATAGGTGGAGTCTGAATTCTTTTGTCTGATTATTTCCCCAAAACATGCAACCTTGTGTAATATGTAAGCTAAAGTCGTATACAATTACAGTATGTTTAAGTTTAAGCAAACAAGCTTAAAATGTAGAACACAACTGCCATTTGTGCTACACTACAATGTGTCTGTAACCTTTTAAAGCTGAAGTTTAATAACTAAGAGAGCGCCTCCAAACAATTTGGTTGGCATACTAGTTTGTGGTGGTAAGGCTATGAATTTAATCTGAACAGATCACAACTTCTAGAATCATATTTGTATGTAAATGCCAATGTGCATAAGAGACTTTCATGAAGGATACAGCAGTTGAACAGATATCAGCTATCTCATAGATTAAATATTCCATTGAAGGCACATTTGATATGGCTTGAATTAACCGTGAATACCCTGACCACTATGCTGTGAGATACCTGGTGATACTCGGACAGAATGTTATGCATATCAGCTACTTCTTCACTGGAGATCTGCTTTGCTATCAGCGTACGGTCATAGGACGTGAAGAGAAGACCTTCTCCCTGTCCATCGCCTCTCATGGGAGCACTGCGAGCCAGAGACACCTGATGGAAAACATCCATGCATGCAAGTGCAAAAATTCAGATCAAATTTAGCAGTAATATTATATCCAAGAACAAAAGAAATAAAATACTTTCAATCAATGGATGCAATGCACAAAATGTTTGACTATCAGGTCACCTGATAGTCAAGATCTTCAATTCCAAATCGCTCCCTGAGGTTCCTGAAGACTTGCGGGCAGTACTCCTTAAATTTAAAATGGCCTGGAAGATTCTCTCTGTAAGGTACAGAACGATCATTTCATATTAAAAACTCCATCGGAATCCTGCATTTCACATGCACCTGAAGGCAAAATGCTGCTTTGATGTGGCTGTCCTGCAGAAAAAGCTGCCAATTACACTCTTTCACCGTCATTATGAAGGTAAACATGTTCCTGCTTATAAGTTCAAGTTCACATGTAGACACAGTGAGCACAGTGCAATGCAAATCTGTGTAAAATAATGATGTGCTTTTGATAAATACTTGTTGAAGAGATGGTTGTTCACTTTAATTTTGGTGTTGGCTTTGAAGTCGTCAGGGAGCAGCATGACAGGCACTGGAACTTGATTCAAATCATTTATCTGGAAAAACAGAGTGGGGGAAAAAAAATACTTTTTTGCATCTGAAATCAACTTTGCACTTGCAGATTTCAGAACGGTGAATGACTCAATGCTTGTATACGCCCCGCTTCTAACACATGCCATTGCATGAAGATTTCCCAGTCTCCCAGTTACAACATCTAAATGATTCATATAACCTAAACTCTCCCTAAAAGCAATTACTTCCCCAGGATCCTCCAAAAATCTTAAAGGAATGTTTACAAGATTCCAAATGGAATTTCAGTCATAATTAAAAACACTATGATCTGCATAAATAGTCGAGCATTTTGACTAAATAGTTTTGCAAGTAACATATAAATGGAAATGGAAGACGAATTTAAGACACTAAAAGCATATATCTCCAAAAAAAAAAAACTAATCTCTACAACAGTTACTCTGAGCATGAGTAAATCTGACTCATTTGCCAAACGGCTCTTTTGATCAGTCTCAAAGAACCGTTTAAAGCAATAATTCAATGATTCGTTTACCTCGTGGCGTTATAACATCGTCATTCTAGAATTTAAAATGATCTAAAACGTTCAATCAAGGACATATATATACTTACATTGTTTAAATCTTTTATTTTCGCACGTATAATATGGGAGATTATTGTAGGCTAATAGCATGTGTCCTACTTCGATTTATTGCATATGCATTTCAAATCACTAAAACAAAGTCGTAGAACCTAAATATGATTTGCATGTCAATTAAACAAAACCAAAACAATGGCAAGAATCGGTTGAACGGCTTCAGACCGATTCAGTCCGATTCCTCACAAATCGTTGAGACTAGTGTTGTGAACCGATTCTATTTCAAAGAATCGACTCAAAAGAAAGATTCGTTCGCAAATCGGTAGCAACAGTTGCAAATCCGCCGCGTGCAATCAAACAATGTGTTTTGCGTGTGACCTCGAGAGCCAAAACCCATATCAACAACTGTACACGCACATTTTATTAATATTACTA
Organism: Sinocyclocheilus anophthalmus; assembly: GCA_018155175.1. Taxonomy (NCBI): domain Eukaryota; kingdom Metazoa; phylum Chordata; class Actinopteri; order Cypriniformes; family Cyprinidae; genus Sinocyclocheilus; species Sinocyclocheilus anophthalmus. The sequence goes on along the minus strand of JADLZN010008867.1, from coordinate 62,327 downwards.
TACATAATGCATTTAGTTAAGTCCTCAAACAACCGATGTACGTGCTTGCAGCTAACTGTTAGCTCATAAAATGGCAGTTGTGTGATGTAGGAAGTTAAGTGAATCATATACCGCCTTACCGAATGATTAACGCCCCACATGAACACACTGAGCATCGGGTCGCTCGCCCGGAACACTTTGACCTTCTGCTGCACGAAATGTTTCTTTTTGGTCTTGGTTTTGGGGGCTAGCATGACCATCGGGCTGGAGGCGCTGCCGGTGTTACCGAGGGACGCCATCATCACGGTCACTCCCCTGTAACACAGCGGTCTCTTCTCCTCTCGGATCCGCCTCCCTCTGTTCCTGCTCCGGTTCCTCTAGCTAACAATCAACGGTCGAATACAACACAAGCTCTAAGTCGCGGTGGCTCGGTTTTCCGCTGTGTTTGCAGGCCCAGCTGGACCGATTCTTCATGGAAGTGAACAACAACACTAAGTTGCTGTAGTGTGTGGCAGTGATCCAGATGCTCTTCTTCTTCTTCTTCTTTTGGTTTTATGGCGGGTTGCGAACCAACTTCATAGGTGCATACCGCCACCTACTGTGATGGAGTGTGAAGAGAATGTACCATTTCTCACCTAAATCTTAAATTCTGTTCATTATTCCACAATTCTTAAGAAATCTCATGATTGCACTTATTTGTTTTCCTGCATTTGGAACATCATTCAGAATACTACTTAATGAAAATTCTTTAACTCCTAAGGATTGTAATTCATCTTTAAGTCGATCCCTTTCTCTTTCATATGCTGTACATATCATCATAACGTGCTCCACTGATTCCTCTGTTAAACAAACATTACATAGACCAGTATTATGTTTCCCTGTAATGTATAGTGTTTGGTTAAGATTTGAATGTCCTGTTCGTATACGTGTTAAAATGACTTGTTCCCTTCTACTTATGTTATGAATGATTTTTCTTCTCTTTATACTCCTTTGTACTTTGTGATAATGCCTACCTGTTTGACATGAGTCCCAGTATATCTGCCATACAATATTGCATGCATTTAATATTAACTGTTTTCCTTCTATTCTGCTGAGTGCAATATTTATACTTGGATCATCCATATTTAAGGATTCTTTAGCCATTTTATCTACCTTTTCATTACCTTGAATTCCCACATGTGCAGGTACCCATATAAACCGAGTAATTATCCCTATCTGTTTAATACTATATAGTGTAGTCATGATTTCTGTTAAAATGTCTTTTCTATTTGATTGCCATGATTGTAAACTCGTAAGAGCTGCCATTGAGTCAGAGCATTTTATTACTTTATATATACCCACTCTAATGCCATAAGGATAGCTACCATATCTGCTGTATATACAGAAGTACCATCCGTGATTCTTCCAGCCTTCCTAACCTGAAATTCTGGAATGAGAAATGCAGCACCTGTCCTTCCAGTTTCTATGTTCTTTGATCCATCTGTGTAAATTTGAAGAAATGAATAATGCAAACTTTTTATATATTCTTTAACATACGATTTTAAATTAAACCCCTCCCCCATTCCCTTAATTTCTTTATGTACGTTTAAGTCAACTTCTGGTTGTTCTAATAACCAAGGTGCTATTGGAGGAGTTACTATTACCGATGCAAATTTATTTGATTCTATTCCAGTTTCATTGATCAATTTCTTAATTTTCCATGCAAATCCTTTACCTGGTTTATTTACTGTTTCCCAACTTTCATTAAATACTTCTCTTACAGGATGATCCTCTCTTTGACCCTGAAGATTAATCCAATATGCCATGGCTAGTTTTTCTCTTCTTAAACGTAGAGACATTTCTGAGGACTTCCACCTGTATTTCTGCAATTGGTGTCGTCTTAACTCTCCTAAACCACTCTCGTGCTTTTGAGCTTGCATAATATCTATTTCTTTAGGAGTAACCGTTGCAGATGCATATCATACCAATAAATCCATAATCGAGAACTGAAGCTCATGAGTCCAATATATATACACTTTAATGATTGCTTATCTGCACCCCAATCTTGTCCTGCAACCCCTCTCATTAAATTTAATACTTTACTACATTTCTTTATAATATAATCTATGTGGACTTTCCAAGTTAATTTTTCATCAAACCACATTCCCAAATATTTAAATGTATATTTCTGATGTGGACCCAAATAATTTAAGCTGATTCTCTTTAATTTTTCTCCTAGTTAGTATGTGATGACAATTTTTTTTATATATTAATAATTTGAACCCCCATTCTAAAGACCACCTTTCTACTATCTCAATTGCTTCTTGAATTCTATCCCAATTAAAAGATACATTTCTTCCTCTTTTCCACATTATTCCATCATCAGCATATAAAGCCGTATTAATTCCTGGAGGCACTTCTTCAAATACATCATTAATCATAATGTTAAATAATAAAGGGCTTATCACACTCCCTTGAGGTGTCCCATTCTCCACACTCACTATCTGTGACAATTCATTTCCCACCCGAACCTGAATTGTTCTATCTAATAAAAAACTTAAAACCCAGTTATAAATTCTTCCTTCAATTCCAATTTTTCCCAATTTTAGTAGTAAACCTTCTTTCCACATCATGTCATATGCCTTTTCAATATCAAAATAAACTGCTACTAAACCCTCTTTCATTATTATAGCTTTCTTGACATCTGTCTCCAGCTTTATTAATGCATCCAATGTTGACCGACCTTGTCTAAAACCATATTGATAAGGTGCTAACCCTCCCTTACTCTCTAATACATGATTCATCCTATTTACAATCATTTTTTCCATTATTTTACAAAAATTAGACGTAAGTGCTATTGGCCTGTAATTCCCAGCTATTGATGCATCTTTTCCTGGCTTAGCTGGTATTATTATTGCATGTTTCCATGATCTTGGTGTCCTCCCCTCTATCCATATCTTATTAAATGACTCCAGTACTACTTTAAGAATATTATCATCTGCATGTTTGATCATATTATAACATATTTGATCTTTTCCTGGAGCTGATTGCCTAAATTGACATAATATTCTTCTAAGTTCCCATATCTCAAAATCAGCATCTAATACTCCTGTCCCATCAGGTTTTCTATTATAAATACATTGATGTTGCTTTAAAATGTCCTGTCTTTTCCTTCTATAATTCTCATCAAGATTTTCTTTACTATGTGCCTTTTGAAAGGTCTTGACTAATATTTCTGCCTTTTCCTTTTCTGTGATAGCTGTTACTCATTCTCCTGTTAATATCGGAATATTCCTAGTTTTATATATCCCAATCATCTTCTTTAACATACCCCAAACCTCACCCACTTGAGTTTCTTTACCTATCGAAGAACAATACTCTTGCCAGTATTTTTTTTTTGCCTGTTTGATTTTCCTCCTAGCCTGAGCTATTTCTTTCTGATATTTTACTACTGCCTCTATATTCAATGTTATTTTTAGGATTCTAAAAGCTTTATTTCTATTTTTAATAGCATTAGAATATTCTTCATTCCACCATGGAACAACTTTATCCCTTCGGTTTCTTTTTGCTTTCGTAATGGATTCTTCTGCTGCTCTGATTAAAATTTAACTCAATCTCTCTGAGCACTCTTCAATATCCTCTTCCATATTAAATCCCAACAGCTCTGTCTTACATATAAAATTAAATTTCTCCCAATCTGCTTTCTCAAATTTCCATCTTTGATGTTCAAATACCATATCCCTCTTTACTTCTACTCCTACTGTACTAATTATTGGATAATGATCGCTCCCAATTGTCGACTGATCTAGTACTTTCCAGTGACATTTAACTGCTATAATTGCTGACACTAATGTTAGATCTATGCATGATTTTGATTGATCCCTTATATTGAACCTTGTTCCAGCCCCATCATTTATGCACACTAAAAATTATCCTCCATAAATTCTTCCACTACTGTGCCATTTTTATCTGTATTTGAGCTTCCCCATGTAACACTATGTGCATTAAAATTCCCACACCATATTATTATACCTTTTTCTTTACTCCAAATTTTGCTTAATTCTAACAAGGATAACTGTCCACAGGGATTATAATAATTTATTATTGTTAGTTTTCCTATTGAAGTCCAAACCTCCACCTTAATGCTTTCCTCTTGTGTATCTATATTTACTTCCCTATATGCCACCCCTTTCTTCACAAATATTGCACAACCCCCACCAGCTGTTTGTGTTCTATCTTTCCTAAGGGATACATACCCTGGAATGACAAAGTCCAACTGCGGTTTAAGCCAAGTCTCCTGAACACATATAACATCTGGGAGATTTATTAGCTCATGGATCATTTTTTTAAACTCTTGACCATTCGCAGATAAACTCCTAGCATTCCATTGTACGATCCTAAAGGGCATTTTATTTGTTTAGCTTTTGCTTGTCTGGTGCCTCCTGAGAATTAGCATTATTCTCAGACTGACCTAAAAGAGCTTGAATTTTCTCAACTGTTACATCAGTTATAGCCAGATGACGTGAAGCTGCAGAAATGATTATTTTCAGTTTTTCAGTCCTTTTGTTTGTTTGCGCTGTACAGTTAATTACTTCAGCAATAAATGCAATGAAACTTACTTTACTGACTATAAGCACATTTGCATCTTCATTATTTATATTCCTGTCTGTCCCTTTGCTTGTAATTTCCCGTTCATTGATGTTTCCATCAGTTATTTTGTTTCCTTGATCATTTTGGATTTTCTTCACTGCTTGTGGATCCAGATGCTCCTCCCACAAGTTCAGATATATTGTGACAGCAAGAACGTGTGTCAGACTCTCACCTGAGTGTAGCCTATGTCACGTGGCTTGTGAACGTACAGGTGAGATGAGACAGTAAAGACATCAATACTAACCTGACCATAACTATAATATTTCGTCTGACAAGTTCCTGCGGTTGACATGAATGGCATGTCCGAACGAACCGTTGTTTTGAGGTGGATCTTTTCAATGATTCGGTTGAACCGGTTCAAAAAATACGGTTCGTTCACGAATCGGACAGAATCGGTCCTAGCGCCAGCATGAGCCGCAAGTTACCTTGACTGATGGGGCGAAAAACATATCGTTTTGTCAACATTAATAGGCTGCGGAACACGTTGTATTTAGGCTAATTAAAATATGCGAAAAATGTTCAGCTAGAACATTCATTTAGAGATTAGGGGTGCGTTTCCCTAAAGCATCGTTAGCTAACTGTAGTGGTAAGTTGAATTGAACTCTATTGGTAACGACGGAACTTTTGGGGAACGCACCTTGTCAGAGACTTGGGAGTGGGCTTTTGACTTTTGGGCCTGTAAAAACTAACGCGTGAAATGAGAGGAATCACGCAGCAACACCCTGGCAACCACCCAAGCCATCCTAGCATTGTCAATGTTTACACAGGTAAGCACAACTCACATTTTCCTAAAATCTGTAGAAATTAGCATATTTAGTCTATTTGCCATTGTCTTAGCAGTGGTGTCTGGGAAGCCGTTTTGAAAATTCATTATTTTAGCAATTGGGTTGATGTCTCTGAGGCGCAGAAATTATTAGGAACTTTTGTGTTTTTGGAGTGACTATATATCAAATGCAGTGTTGAGAAGTAACTTAATTATGTAATTTAATTGCAAAATAAATGTAATAAAATGAATGTAAATAAATATACTAATCACTTACATGTATTAATTTACAGTTACAGTAAATTACAGTTACAATTACTGAGAAAATTACATTTACAGTTAGCCTACTTATGGAACTTGTACGTGCCCCTTAATGAATTTTTTGAAAATTACCTTTCATGCAGTGTGTAACACAGCTCTAAGAGAATGAAAACATCCTGCAAAGTTTTAAATCTGAAAGTGCACCGTGTTAAATTATGGTCTCCCTCAAAAGAAAGGGTCGACCTCTGAATCATTGAACCAAGTCGTTTTACATTATCATGTAGCGACAGCTTTTATTATAAAGCGCTTACAAATGAGAACAATAAAGCATCAAAAAAAAACGAACAGAAATAGACAAAATATAAGTGGCAATGACATTCGCGGTTAGCCAACACAGTAACACGAGCACGGTGTGTGGTATATATATATATATATATATATAATACAAGTGGTGTGAAAAAGTGTTGGCCCTCTTCCGGATTTCTTATTTTTTTGCATGTTTGTCACACTTTAATGTTTCAGATCATCAAACTAATTTAAATATTAGTAAAAGATAACACAAGTGAACACAATATGCAGTTTTAAATGAAGGTTTTTATTATTAAGGCAAGGCAAATTCAAAACTACCTGGCCCTGTGTGAAAAAGTGTTTGCCCTCTAAACCTAATAACTGGTTGGGCCACCCTTAGCAGCAACAACTGCAATCAAGCGTTTGCGATAACTTTCAATGAGTCTGTTACAGTGCTGTGGATGAATTTTGGTCCACTCATCTATGCAGTATTGTTGTAATTCAGCCACATTGGAGTGGTTTTCGAGCATGAACCGCCTTTTTTAGGTCATGCCACAGCATCTCAATAGGCTTCAGGTCAGGACTTTGACTAGGCCACTCCAAAGTCTTCATTTTGTTTTTCTTCAGCCATTCAGAGGTGGACTTGCTGGTGTGTTTTGGATCATTGTCCTGCTGCAGAAACCAAGTTCGCTTCAGCTTGAGGTCACGAACAGATGGCCGGACATTCTCCTTCAGGATTTTTTGGTAAACAGCAGAATTCATGGTTCCATTTAATCACAGCAAGTCTTCCAGGTCCTGAAGCAGCAAAGCAGCCCCAGACAATCACACTACCACCAACATGTTTGACTGTTGCTATGATGTTCTTTTTATGAAATGCAGTGTTACTTTTACGCCATACTAATGTACACACAACTTTTGTTTCGTCAGTCCACAGAGTATTTTCCCACAAGTCTTGGGGATCATCAAGATGTTTTCTGGCAAAAACTGAGACGAGCCTTTATGTTCTTTTTTGCTCAGCAGCGGTTTTCATCTTGGAACTCTGTCATGCAGACCATTTTTGCCCAGTCTCTTTCTTATCGTTGGATCATGAACACTGATCTTAATTGAGGCAAGTGAGGCCTGCATTTCTTTGGATGTTGTTGTGGGGTCTTTGTGACCTCTTGGATGAGTCGTCGCTGTGCTCTTGGGGTAATTTTGGTCGGCCGGCCACTCCTGGGAAGGTTCTCCACTGTTCCATGTTTTGCCATTTGTGAATAATGGCTCTCACTGTGGTTTGCTGGAGTCCCAAAGCTTTATAAATGGCTTTATAACCTTTTCCAGACCTATAGATCTCAATTACTTTCTTTCTCATTTGTTTCTGAATTTCTTTGGATCTCGGCATGATGTCTAGCTTTTGAGGATCTTTTGGTCTACTTCACTTTGTCAGGCAGGTCCTATTTAAGAGATTTCTTGATTGCGAACAGGTGTGGCAGTAATCAGGCCTGGGTGTGGCTAGAGAAATTAAACTCAGGTGTGATAAACCACAGTTTTAACAGGGTGGCAAACACTTCTTCACACAGGTCCATGTAGTTTTGGATTTGGTTTTCCCTTAATAATAAAAACCTTCATTTAAAACTGCATGTTGTGTTTACTTGTGTCATCTTTGACTAATGTTTAAATTTTTTTGATGATCTGAAACATTAAAGTGTGACAAACATGCAAAAATAAGAAATCAGGAAGGGGGCAAACAATTTTTCACACCACTGTATATAACATTATAATTATACACAACACGCAACATATCACACACACACACCACAAAGAGAAACAAGTAGATAGAATTAAAAAATAGAAAGCCTGTGTTGTTTTTTTTGTTTTGGTTTTTTAATAAAAACAAAAAAATGAAAAAGATATCTAGAAAATAGAATTATAATAGAATAAAAGTGGTTAGAGTTAGAGGTCATAAAGGTGGACAGTGTTTTTTTAGTCGTTTCTTGCAGATGGGTAGGAAATTTTTTTCAACGATCCCAAAGGCGTTTCGTGTTGACGTCAACATGAAACATTAGCGTATTGCCCGCCCACTTGTTGGTCTTTTTGCGTTGGTCTGAATGAAATGCAAATTCATTCTTTGCCACTAGGTGGCCACTTGTATACAGCCATATCACCCCGCAGCCCAAGACTGGTTGCCCACTGAGGCTAAGCAGGGTTGAGCCTGGTCAGTAGCTGAATGAGAGACCTCCTGGGAAAGCTTGGTTGCTGCTGGAAAAGGTGTTAGTGAGACCAGCAAGGGGTGCTTACCCTGTGGTCTGTGTGGGTCCTAACGCCCCATTATAGTGACGGGGACACTATACTGTCAAAAAAGCACCGTCCTTCGGATGAGACATTAAACCGAGGTCCTGACTCTCTGTTGTCATAAACCCTAAACTTCTCGTAAAGATTAGGGGTGTAACCCCGGTGTCCTGGCAAAATTGCCCCCTGGCCTTTGTCAATCATGGCCTTCTAATAATCCCCAACCCCTTGATTGGCTCTATGACTCTCTCTCCTCTCCACCTGTAGCTGGTGTGTGGTGAGCGCACTGGCGCCGCTGTCCTGTGTCTGCCGTCGCATCATCCAAGTAGATGCTGCACACTGGTGGTGGTTGAGGATAGACCCCCCACACATGATTGTAAAGCACTCTGGGTGTACAACAATACACGTTAAAGCGCTATATAAATGCATCATTCATTCATCATTCATTCATTCATTGTAAAAAATAGCGGCTTCCCCGTTAACGCTGTCCACAAGCAGCACGCGCTCACAAACGCCGCTTTAGGCATTCACAGGCGAAAGGAACTGAGACACAATCGGACCAATCACCGCAGATTAGCGTCACGCAAAGGAGGGGTTTGGAAAAATGAATCGTATGATGAATCGTTTGGTTAGTCGTTGACGCAAGTACTGTAAAAAAATGGTCTCTTATAAGACCATGAAAGGATGTTTTTTGACCTTGCATGCATGCCACCCTTTTGTTGGGGACTACCAAAACCAAAATATGAACTTTTCATAGCTCATAATAGGGGCACTTTAACAATTACAAATTGGGTTACATCTGATTTTTTTTCCATAAACACCCACATACATATTTAATTGATGTCTTTCATAAATTGCAGTGACTGCTCTAAAATGTGTGACACCAATGTTTCAGGAGTTTAGGACACATGCTTAGTCGATAACTGTTTTATTTACTATTTGGATTTATGCCATATGCTTGATTTTTTAAAGATATATTTACTGTTTTTTTTCCCCCCCAAGTCATTGTTAGATGCCAGTGTTTCCTGTCCTAGCTGTGCAAAGATTTGATTTCAAAAACAGTACCATAGCTATTAAACTATATCTTGTTATGGCTTTAAATCTGTATTTAATCTCAGAATGATCTCAAAGCAAGTCTGATTTTGTGGTGGCCGTGCTGTAAAATTAAATGAATATAATCTTAATTAAAGTGATGAGGGATTTCGAAAGTGACAGTAATCAGTGTTGAACTACTGTGAGGTTAACCCTGCCTGGTTTACATGTTTGGAAATGATCAACAGTTGAAAACATTACAAATTTAGAAAAGTAAACAAATGTCATCAGTTACATTACTTTAGTAAAGTCATTGAAATAGTTACACTACTTATTACAATTTAGATACAGTAATTTGTAATCTGTAACCTGTTCCATTTCCAAAGTAACCTTCCCAACACTGATCAAATATCATATCAAATGTGGGTAAAATACATTTTATATATTTAGTTATATCTTCCTCTGTAGATTCTATATTTTGGCTCTCTTGATTCGACACCGCTAATAATATATGCATACAAAAATGTAGCTTACGTTACAGAGAGAATAAATTCTCCAAGTCACAGTGATTCAAAGTAGGGCATGACGAAAGCACAGACAGACATATGCTATATTCTGCTATATGTTGTTACCTTGGAAACAAGCATGTGGATTGTTGTGTGAGTATACGTGTGCATGAATCTGTCTTGGCACAAAAGCTCCAGCACTCTAAATATTTAATATGTCCTTTATATTCATGAGAATTAGACTGTATAAATAGCATTATATGTAACTACTTGGCTGATATAACAAGATATCATACCCTGATAAAGCATAAAGTTATTCTTAGTAAGCTAAATCTGCTCTGGGCTTGCAAAAATGCACAGTCACCATAGCTCAGTATGCACAAGGTAATATTTGTATGTGACATTTGTATGAGCATATGGCTGTATTTTTGCAGCCAACAGCAGCATCTGCTCTTTCTTGTTGCGTTTTGCTAATTCATTGCTTCTGTGTTTTTTTTCTATTTCAGTTGTGCATTTGCATGGTTTGATAGTATTCATAATTTATCATATTCAATTTCATGCATTTGGGTTTCCAAATGAGATCCTGCAAAGAGTCAGTCTGTATATTACTATGCATGTATTTTTTTCTAGTATCCGTTTATTTGTTTATTTTGTGGATCCTAGGTTTCTGCACATGTTATATATATATAAATATATATAATATCTATATATTTATCTAGATCGATATATATAATATCTATATATATATATAATTCTTTTTTTTTTTTTTTTTTTGCAATGGCTCCTTTCAGGGCCCACAACTACTGGCACATATTTGATAAAACAAAATCAGTGTGAAGTACATTGATCAGACATTATTTTGTGCAATTTTTTTCTCAATGCATTTTGGGAATGAAAATACACAGAGTTCTGAACAAAATACCCAGAATACCATCTGAAATATAGAAAATTAAGCGATATAGTAACACTTTCCAATACTGAAGGATCAACATAAATAATGAAACAACTGTGACATAAAATAACAAAAATTATATAAAAAAACAGAAACACATGTACAGCAGTAAATGCTCTTAAGGGTGTGCTTAAATTGTATTTTTGTTTTTAATCCCTTTTTATGGTGACACCAACGCATGGCGCTCACTCTCTTAGCAAATAAATAAGCTCTGTTTTGACAATGCAAAAACTGCTTGAAATGATCAAATAATGGCATTGTAGTTCATTAAAAATAACCATATTTATTCATATATATATATATATATATATCTATATATATATAAATGTTCAAATTAAATAGCATAAAAATGCCTACACAAACTCTCCTCGAAAAAGGTAACAGCCATCAGCATTCAAGAATATTCCACCTCATGACACAACCAACCACGATAACCTCACTTATGTACAAATAATCCACGACGTGTGTTTGCGGTCAGTGTCGTATGAACGAAAAAGGAGTACTTCCGAAATGTGCACATTATGATAGCGTTTAGATGTCGTTTACATGACAATGTGTACGATTCAAAAGTATGCAAGTCTTCGAGGAAAAGATTCAAGGAAATTTAGACGCAAAGGTATATTCTGTTTTCATATCTATAGTTTTGTCAGTGTATCATTGGAGAAGGGGAGAGGGGACGTCACCCCATCTGCTTAATAGTAAACATCCCCTTGAGAAACACAGAAAAAAAAAAAAAAAAAAAACTAGGAAGTTGGGTCCAGGAATTAAATATCTCTCTGTAACAGCTGACCTATCCCAACTTAAGCTCATGTGGTGTAGTGGTCATTATTTCTGTGTTCTGATGCTGTTTATTCGAGTTTATGGCAGTGAACGTGGTCTGGACGTTCTGAGTGAGGGCCCGTTTCCATGTGAAGTGGTTTATCCCTGGAGTGTCCTGGTCAGGCAGTGTCTTGCACCGAGCTGAAGTCATCCCCTCTCCCTGTACCCCTCCTCTTCCTCCAGGCTCAGAGCTGTGGGGCTGTCGCTTCCCTCACTCTCCTTCACATGGTAAAATGCCATCCTCCCCGGCACGTGATGGCACGGTGTTGCCCATCTCGTCGACGCACCAGCAGTGGCCGCGCTGCATGCCCTTAGAAGACCGACACTACAAGACAACAGGAGATTGTTCTGGCTTTGGTACATCGAAGGTTGTCATTCGCAATACAAAATGGCTCATAATGGTGACCTTCAGATTTCAAAACTTCCTCCTTAGTTCATTTATTGAAACGAACTTCCACAAGGAAGTTGGGTAGATACTACTAAACCGGAAGAACTAACAAAAGAGTAAACAACAGTGATAAAATAATCCTTCTCATTATTATATAATTGACTTTTTTTAAATGTTAATGTTACCAAAGCCCTTTTACCATATCAATAAAGCCACTTGACTCTTTTCCCTATTTCCATTGGATATTGATTTAGTTAACCAGTACCTGCTTTTTCCTGTAGAACCCACGAGTGTCACAGTTTGGGATGTAGATGTCACGATCGGACTGGAAAATGGTGAGTTCGAGACCTCGCAGGACAGTGTTGAGCAGCTTGCGACATGGAGCCTGGTGAGGAAATGTTGAGAACAAAATGTTGGAATGCCACACGTCATGCTTAAGAATTTGTATTATGTATATTTGCTTAAGAGGCATTTTGATCATTCCATTCTCTTCTGGCACTGATTGTTTTGTACTTAGAGGTACACAAATGAGTTTGGTGTAACAATATAAAATAATAAGTATATTCAATTAAAAAAGTATTAAAAAATCACATAAAATCATAAGGTTTTCAGGATCTTAAAACTAGAGTTCCACTTTAATTATACAGCCACAATCTGACCTGTCTTTAACATTTCATATTAATTTAACAATTGATATAAAACAGTTAACAATGAAGCCTAATTAACCCTTTTTCCTGTAGAGTTTTTTTTTTTATCTTGGTCTAATGCTCAGATTGTAAACATTAATTATAGAAGCCAAAAACCAAAGATAGACTCACCTTGTCTATTTCACCACTATTTGAAGGATGTGGCCCTGTGAAAAAAGGGACATTAATACTGAATTATGACTCTGCATTTTTGAGAAAAAGACATTGAAACCTGTGATTCAACTAAATGAATATGTTTGGCTGTGGTTTAAGAGTATATGTTGTGTGATTTGGGATATTTGATCTGGACAAACCCACATGTTTAAAGAATAGTTCCTGAAACCGTTCTTATAAACTGACAATATAGGCTACATCTCTTAAGTTGTAATGACTGAATGTAAACAGTAGATGGAGACTGCATGATTACATTTCACCTGCTACATGAAATGACACTCTAGGAATGTGGGTGACACTGATATACACTCAAGAACACATACACACACACACTACTCTTGCTCTTTATCTCATCTGTTTCTCCTCTTTATTCTGCTCTGAATAGTTCTGATGTCCATATGCATGGCAAAATTCATATACTGTCACACAACCACACACACATCTGTACTCGTATACAACCCTTGCACATTCATAAAAATTTCTATTATTACAAGTGATCTTCATCATGTGTATTTACGACATGCGAAAGCCTCAAATCACAGAAATGCCTTTACACCCTGCAGGAATTTACAGCCATCACATGCAAACCAAAGCTATTCCCGGCACTTTATGCACATGTCCTTGGTTCAGTTACAGTTTTGTCATCCTACCAAGCCTCTGATATGGACACTGCAGCGTAGCGGCTTGCCAGCACATCCGTGGAACCTGAAATGCATCCTCGAGCTATTTCGCTGTGGTACTTAAAGCAGATAAGCCATCGCATTTTCTCACCGCATGCGGCACGGCGAGACGCCGGCAAAGCTACGACATGGAGGAAGGGACCGCAAAGGCATCTGCTGGCTGAAACTCTTACCTGTGGGGCGGGGCCTCTCAGTGGAACTGGCTCTGCTCGGTTTGGCGCAGAAGCCTCTGCCCTGCAGCAGAGCCTGAAGGGGGCTGTGTTCACGTGGAGGGGGTACGCAGCGAAGCCCCTTGGCGCAGCTCAGGGTGTAAACCCCGCAGGGCTCCCCCGACGCCAACACGGTGGTGCTGGGCGCCCCAGCCGGGTCCCTGGAGGCCCGGCCCGTGCCTGAGGGGTGCCCGTCTTTGCAGGTCAGGCAGTTTTTGTGGGGGCCCAAGCGACCCGCCAAAGACCAGGATCCACTGTAGATGAACAGCAACAGGACAACGGGCATTAAGTTGGAAAGGAAAGACATCTTGCGTCCGGGTCTTAGGTTCTCCATGCACGGTTCTGTCGTACGTGGCTGATGCTATTTCTGGAAGTCTGTTTCTCTTTCCCCTCTCTGTTTCTTTGCTCGCTTTTCAGCTTGGTGAGGCTGCGAGCTGGGAGTCCCCTGCAGTGCCAGAGGATACAAACCGAGAACGAGTGAGAAACAGCAAGCAGCGGCTTTTAAAGATCTGAAAGGCGGTGATAGAGAGCGAGAGGGAGAGAGCACAGTTATGACACCTTCAGGGGCTGGGACTGAGAGAGAGAGAGAGGGAGAGAGATGTGTAGGGGGGGTGAAGAAAGAGGAGAGAGATTATTTTTCCTTTAGAAATCATCAAGCACGGCTCCAGCTCCCTCAACCCATTATTGTATCTGGAAACATTCCTTTGCCCAGGATACTTACTCTGGCTATGATGGTTACTTTTTCTGCATCATCTGTGAAAATGTTAGAGCATTCTAGTAATCTTTGCCATGGTAACAATGAAGGCGAGGGATTCCATTTCTCTGCCGACTACGGTAATTTGCTTGTGGGAGAGTCGCACCATTAACCCTGTTGCTTCTAATAATTCTAAAAAGATCAGCCACTTCATAGAAGTCAAGCTTTTTTATGTAGCATTGTAGTATTAGTTACTTTTTGAACCTTTTCATGATCTTTCAGATGCAGAAAAACTACTTATTAAAGTTGCGATGAAACTGAAGTGGTGACGGATCTTTTCTTCCGTATTGTGACATACTTCCGAACATCGAAAAAGACAAAATGTGGAGCAGGGATTTGGTTTGAGGTTCAGTTGATTGGATGTTGAGATGTGGGCATTGCACTCCAAAAATGGATGTAGATGAATGTGAGCTTGGGGTTGGCATTCGTCACGGAAGTTACGAATTGCCAAGCCAAAAAGTTTTTAAAAAATGACACGTATATGGACTAAGCATTCACAATAATATCAACCACATGTTAAGTTGTGATGCAAGAATTTTCTGAATCCAAGCCTCTACTTGTTTTAATTGAGAACACTCAATATTTATTCGCACATTTAAACAAAGCTTTTAAAAACTGAAGGTATAAATTACAGTCTCCAGGCTCAGTGTCCTGGACACCAATATTTCAATGATTCATAAAAGATGAGTCACTGTCTGTCCATCTGACATTTCTGTATGGAGATAAAGGTTAGGATCATGATTTTTCAGTAGTATGTTGCTTGCTTTTGGGATCTGATAATGTTTGGACCTGTTGACACGTGAAGTCAGACTTAACAAGCGGACTGAACAAGCACCTGAATTGAGAACATTTATGATGGAGTGATTCAACCAAGGGTGATTCTGCCACTTAATAGTTTATTTTGGAGAAGGAACTGTGTGGATACTTGGGGCAGTGTTTTCACTGGAATGTACACAAGACGATATATGCCAGCAGCTAATAATGCAATCCATCAGCCTAGTCAACCAGATAAATCTGATCTCTTTGGAGGACTTCATAAAGTTCAGAGTTGTCCTTTGGCACAGATACCATTAATCGAGTCGTCTTTTAGTGCCAAGAAGTCTCGGAGGGCTTTTGTTGAAGACGATGAAAATTCCATACTGTGGCCAAGGGGTTTACACCAAGATTTAAACCAACTATTTTTACCATCAGGATGCACCCAGCAGATATGTCTGATGGGCTCTCTTACATGCAAAAGCCTGCTTTCAGGTCACACCCAGCTGAAGGGGTCCCATAAGGACAGAGTGGTGTTTATTTGTTGTTGTCGTGAAGCGGGATGAAAGTTAAGATGTCAAAGATGGGCTGGTATGAGTGCAGAAGGCAAACAGGATTTAGATGATTATCTTACGATATTGACATGTGTGGTCATAGTTCTCTTTAACACAAACATGTTTGCTTTCTGAGTCTCAGTTTGTGCCGCAGAAAAGATCTGTTTATCGGCTATGAATACCATTGAACAATCCCAATTTGTTAGGCCAGGCCTAGTTATTTAACTTCTGGAAACCACAAAATGTTGGAGTGTTCCTTGTTTGGGCAAAAGTCGGCTGGCTGATGTTCTCTTATTAGAGTTGATTAGTCTTGGCAATGAACGCAAAAATCACCTGCCGTCTGACATTCCCATCCGTGCCACAGCACGACCCCGTTCTCTGTTTCCACATGTTCTGGCAGGAGAATGTTCCAAGAAGCATGCCAAACCGATGGGGTCTCTCTGTTTCCAGATTCACCAGATTACACGGTTTTCCTCCTCATCTCTGTCTACAAGTCAGAGTTCGATGGTTATGCTCTTATGTTTCTTTCAAAACTTTTCTGCTTCCATTTGTCAGCAGTTTCTCAGTGTAACTTGCACCAAAAATAAGATGCATGCATCATCCTTTCTTTCAGATGTTACGGCCCATACGCTTACAGTACGTTTAACTCCTGCAGTCGTTATGAGTCACAGACATAAGGGGCCTTTAGATTGTACCAAATGTTCTGTAACCCACTTTTCAGTTGTGTGAGGTAATAGAGTGCCAGACCGTTTTAATAGACTGAAAATACGTCCTCACAGAATGAAAAATGGAAATAGTTGTGTCAACGCTTGTGTTAATAATAAAGTATTTGTGTCACTTCATTAAATGGAGTACTTGATTCTGATTGGTCTTTCTTGGTATTCACTGGCCAGATACTACAGAATAATAACCGTTGAGCAGGAAAATGGTGTAGCCTATATCTGACCACTCTTACAGGATGAATGTCTCTCTTGAATCTTTACAAGTAAAAAAATAAATGAATTCAAATCAATATTGTATAGTTTTTAAAAATGTATTTATTTTATTAATTAGCTGTGTGGTAATGTACAGTGTGTTTTTAAGTTAACAAATGTGATTGTGGCAGTATTCAAGCGATAATATACAGTCAGCTGGCCATTATTGCAAAATAAACCCCATTTACCCTGTTGGGTTTATTTTTTGCGATGATGACCAGCTGACTGCATATTGTCACTTAAATATAGCCACAATCGTTTTAAAATAAAAAACGCATGATTATACGATAATAACATATTATATTTTTTATCTGTAAAATAGGACCCAATGTGTGCGTGTATATATATACACACACACACACACACATAAAAAACGCATGATTATACGATAATAACATATTATATTTTTTATCTGTAAAATAGGACCCATCTGTGTGCGGTGTATATACACACACACACACACACACATAACGTCTTGAAAAAATATTGATATACTTTATGCTTATAAAATTATATGTAGTATGTAAAATTGGTCAAAAGCTAATTTCTCCTGCGCAGTTCTTGAAGCCCAACTCAAAAACCCCTGCGACTCGCTGTGAAGTTTCTCATTGGTCAAACGCCTGTCAATCAACTCTGTGACGCCTTTCATTGGTGCGCTGCATTCATTCCTCGACTGACGCCATCCGGGAAGAGCCGCTTTCACTTCTGCGAAGTTTGTCAGGTAGCTTAGCTAATGGAATCGATAGCTAGAAGTAAACATAAGTGGCCTTAGAATGTTATAACGTCTTACCCACTGATGTACATAAGGTACGTACGTAACGACATAATATACGTTACATTGTAATGACTGTAGACATGTAGCGGTTCTGTAGTTTTTGTATTTATTTCGAGTAGGCCTCAAAGCTGATAATTTGTTAGCTATGCAAGGTGATTAGCAGTGATTGAAGCTAACTTGCTAGTATGAGCTATTGCATCTGTTACTTAATTATTTCCCTTCTGTCAAATGTGACACAAGCTTTTCTTTAAACATACAATCATTATATAAATAGTAACGATACGCTGTTATAACAGAATTTAGATAATAGTTTATTGACACTATATATAGCATTGATGTAGTCAGTATTTACATAGCCAGATGCTTTTGTCTGGACTTCTGTCTGTCCAATTGTTTTTATGAGAAACAAATAATATCTGTATATGTTGCTAAATGCTGTAGTAGGTGCCACCATGTGATTGACATGATAATTATGACAATCTAGAATTATCCTCTGCCATATCCTGGGTGTATGTATGACAGCTGACACGTTACATCTGTTGAGGCCTTTTAGACTCTTAGATAACTCCTTATAGTAGTATAATTTATTGCATGCGTGTATAGCCCAAATATGACAATAAAGCCCTGTGATAAAGATAAATGTTTTGTAAACGACTGATACTGGGGAACTTCATACAGTTGACTCTAGATAATAAGGTATTTAGTGCTGAGTGATATTCATCTTAGGTGTAGGTGGGGAGACAAATATGCATCCCATTTCTGAACCGTTGCTCACTTTAGAGCAGGGGATCTCAAACTTTTTTATTATGTCAGCCGAGAACCCAAGACGTTAAATATTTGCTTTAGATTTTAATTAATATTTCTGTAATTTAACAACACATTCACATGTACATGGTTTCTTTTATGACAGTCGGTGGCCACATGACTTGCAAGTAAACTTAATCTTTGTGTTTTATTTTTTTAATTGCTTATGTATGGGGCTGCACGACGGACAGAAATTATATTGTAATTTTGTCATATATTGTGATGATTTCAATGATAAAGTTTAACAGAGTGAGCTGGACTTTAAATAAACTCAAACCTCTTTTGTTCATTACATTCACACTGGTGTTTTAGGAACCCAACCAAATAGAATATAATAATGTTAAAGGGGTCATATGATGCTGCTAAAAAGAACATTATTTTGTGTATTTGGTGTAATGTGTTTATGCGGTTTAAGGTTTAAAAAACACATTTTCCACATACTGTATATTATTGTTTCTTCTCTATGCCCCGCCTTTCTGAAACGTGTCAATTTTTACAAAGCTCATCGGTCTGAAAAGCGAGGTGTGCTCTGATTGGCCAGCTATCCAGTGTGTTGTGATTGGCCGAATACCTCAAGCGTGTAACGGAAATGTTACACCATTACCATACTGTGATACCCTTTCCCGGCCGGAGTGACGAGACAAAAACATTAAAACCCATTATAACGAGAGCATTGTTTGCATGCCGTGGGGACATAATTACGTTGCGTTGCATCGCGCCGCGGACACATAAAACCATGTCTGCATTAGTGATCGGAGAAATGACAAACAACAACCTACTCTACACTGCTTCAAACCACGTTTATCGTCGTGGAAAATATAAAACGTACCTTACAGTCTGTGAGTCAGAACAGCCCGGCACTGTAGTCTGCTCTCCCAGGATCAGTAAACAGTCCTACATAAAATGCGCTGCACACATCTGAATATTTTGGTTGAAGTGTTCTGGAACAGAGTTGTAAATACAACTTAAATGAAGATAGTTCCCCCATAAATGAAAATTTGATGGTTGTATCTGTTTACCCCCAGGGCAATCCAAGATGTAGGTGACTTTGTTTTTTCAGTAGAACACATTTGATGATTTTTGAGTCCAACCGTTGCAGTCTATCAGTCATAATGCATGGCAATGGTAACAAAATTTATTAGAGTAAAAAAAACATGCACAGACAATCCAAATTAAACCCTGTGGCTCGTGACAACACATTTATGTCCTAAGACACGAAACTATCTGTTTGTGCCAGAAACCGAACAGTAATCTTTTTTACCTCTAAGACAAACCATATGTCCAACTGTCCTTGAGCGCGGGCGCACGCATCCGGTCGTGATGTGTGGTAACGCGCTCTTGCGTAGTTACGCAAGCTCGAAGTGCTCTCTCACGCGTATACGTTCCCTCATCTGTTGACACCGTGTAAAAAAATTGTAGGTACGACGGCAATCAAAATGGTCTTACGTGCTCCTTATCTGGATTGGTTAAACCGACTTAAAACTAAGATTACATTACTCAAGGCTCGCTGCAAACTCTTCGGGAGTGCTGACTGTTACCGATCATTCCCAACTTTCTTGCCTGCTCGCCTGCTTATGGGTTGATTCGTCTTCGGGCTGGATATCAACACACCCTTCACTTACACTCCACCAAGCGCGTACGCACCGGATGCCGGTGCGCTCGCTCAAGGCAGTTGACATAGTGGTGTATTGAGGTAAAACATTATCTAATACTGTTTCTGTTTCTGGCCCAAACCGTGTTTCGGTGTCTTAAGTGCATCAACGTGTCCGTACACACCGCAGGGTTAATTTGGGATTGTGGGGGGGTCTGTGCATTTTTTTTTTTTGTACTCTCATAGATTTTTGTTGACCATTGCCATGGCATTATACTACTGATAGACTGCACGGTTGGGAGTTAAAATCATCATTTGGTTTACTGAGAAACAAATTCCACCTACCATCTTGGATGCCCTGGTGGGAAGCAGATAAACATTAAATTTTCATGTTGGGTGACTCTCCCTTAACCCATTATTTCTAGTTCCTTGTCCTTTTTTGGAAGGCCAACAAAGTAGTTTCGTTTCCACAACGAAACACACGTCCATCTGACAATGGTGGGCCTTGATGAGCGGCGGCCTGGAAGGCCCTAGAGTGGTAGGAACGGCTGGCGGGCTTGTGTCAACCACATGTGAGGACCGCCGGGCTGGACCGCCTCGTCCACGAGTGTAAAGCTTATCGAGATCAGGCGATCCACAGCGCGGAAAAAGCTTGATGTATTTTTCCTCAGCGACCACACGGATCAGCTCCAGACATGAGGAAGCTGATATCATCCTCTTTTGGTAGGCCAAACAAAGTTATTTCACTTTCACAATGAAACACACAGTGCCTTCACGACATGGCGGCGGCGGCAACAACAATACTGCAGCGAAAAAGTTACGTCTTCTTTCTTTGTGGCGTGTTAGAACGAGCCGTTTTAGGTAGGCGTGGTTGAGTCTTTTATAAAGAATATGTCTTTGGATTTGAGACTTTAGTCTTTGCAACTTTACAGATCTTCTTTACGCCCCCAAGAGCTTGTAACACTTCAAAGAGAAAGGAAAAATTAAAATCGCATCATATGACCCCTTTAAGCTTGATAGTAATTTAGTAAGTATTATTATTATTAGTTGTAACTGAAATATATTACAATTATTCTGTAAAATAAAACATGAATTTACAGGTACATTAGTAATTATAATGTTATCTTATTTTACACTAAAAGTTATAATACTTATATTTATGTTTCACTTTTCAAACATTCAGAGCATTATGCTTGTAACATTTCAAATCCTCAAGCTTTTATTTTGGAAAAATACTGGTGAATGGTTTTAAACTTCTATCTACAAAAATCCTGCAAGTTATGCGAATATGTGAATAAATTGAATCTAACACACTTTGTATTACAAAATGCATGTTAAGCGCACAGCATATACAGAGATTTGTGAGAATCAGAATTGAATATGAACCGATTTGATAATGCAAATTTCAGTTTCATTTCAATTAATTGTGCATCTGTTTTCCACTCCACAGTCCTATGAGATGGATGATATCAATTTACACTACAGATTCTTGAACTGGCGGCGCAGGATCAGAGAAATCAGGGAAGTCCGTGCTGTTCGTTATCAAGAGCGATACAAACGAATGTTGAAGAATGGAGACACGCTAAGGTAGGTTTGCCCAGCGAGTGACCCTCGCTCTGTTCTTTTTCCAATGTGTTTGGAAATTAGCTCCTGGCCTGTGTTGACCCCCCTAGTTTTTATGGAAAATTTCTGCACTGCTTTTCATTTATCCTTATTTATTTGTATATTTTGAATTGCACAACCATCCACCCCCATCGATATCAGTGAGCTGGGCTTGCGAGCGTAAAGCATTGTGTGTGCGTGTATTTGAGCCACTAAAGACGTAATCAGCCTCGACTCACTTGACCTCACTGATTGAAACAATTATAATTTCAGAGAACATCAGTGGCTACTTGTTTTTATTTGATCAGAATAAGGATGAAAAGCAAACTCCATCCATTGAAAAAATAAACAGGCCTTGCACATGTGATGTTGTAATTCATCTTTTTTTAAAGGCGTAGTCTCCAGCATTTTCAGAATTAATTTGTATCGGTTTGTTTGTCCAGTTTGAGAATTCAAAGAGTGTAAAAAATGTGTTCGCTGACTTCAAAGATACAAAATATTGTAAATATGTATATTGAGACTTTTTTTAAATGCTTTGGAAGATTCTTATACTCACCAAGGCTGCATTAATGTGATCAAAAATACAGTAAAACAGCAATATTGTGAAATATTATTGCAGTTTCAAAGAAATGTTTTTGTTTGAATATATTTCAAGATGTAATTTATTTCTGTGATGCAAAGCTAAATTACTCCATTCTTTAGTGTCACGTGATTCTTCAGAAATTTTTTTAATATGCTGGTTTGCTGCTCAAGAAACACTTATTGTTATCAATGTTGAAAATAGTTGTGTTCCTGAATATTTCTATGGAAACTGATACATTTTCCAGGATTCTTTGATGTATAGAAAGTTAAAAAGAACTTTGCTGAAAATCTGTGCTGAATAAAAGTATTAATTTCAAAAGAAAAAAAATGACTGACCCCAAACATTTGAATGGTAGTGTATATCGCCTCTCTCTCCTCATAGTCTCTCTCCTACTTCCATCGTCGGCTCGCTGCAATCTCCTCTCTCTCTTCTATATATATATATATGTATGTAATTTATATCATGTTATGTATGTATGTATGATATGTGGTAGGTATAATATATAGGTATTATATAAATGAGTTATAGTATATATATGCATGCTATAATTAAGTTTATATACATGTGTGTATATATATGTATGTATATATATATGCATGTATATATATGCATGTATATATATATATATCTATGCATGTATATATACGGTGGGGCAAAAAAGTATTTAGTCAGCCCCCAATTGTGCAAGTTCTCCCACTTAAAAAGATGTGAGAGGCCTGTAATTTTCATCATAGTTATTCCTCAACTATGAGAGACAAAATGAGATTATCACATTGTAGGATTTTTAAAGAATAATTGGTAAATTCCTCGGTAAAATAAGTATTTGGTCACCTACAAACAAGCAATATTTCTGGCCCTCACAGACCTGTAACAACTTCTTTAAAAGGCTCCTCTGTCCTCCACTCGTTACCTGTATTAATGGCTTCTGTTTGAACTCGTTATCAGTATAAATGACACCTGTCCACAACCTCAAACAGTTACATTCCAAACTCCACCATGGCCAAGACCAAGAGCTGTCAAAGGACACCAGAAACAAATTGTAGACCTGCACCAGGCTGGGAAGACTGAATCTGCAATATGTAAGCAGCTTGGTGTGAAGAAATCAACTGTGAGACAATTATTAGAAAATGGAAGACATACAAGACCATATAATCTCCCTCGATCTGGGGCTCCACGCAAGATCTCAACCCCGTGGTGTCAAAATGAATCACAGAACTGTTAGCAAAATCCGAACCAACACGGGGGACCAGTGAATGACTGCGAGAGCAGGGACCAAGTACAAGGCTACCGTCCTCAAACACTCTGCCGCCGCCAGGGAGTCAAATCCTGCAGTGCCAGACGTGTCCCCTTTGCTTAAGCCAGTACATGTCCAGGCCTTTCTGAAGTTTGCTAGAGAGCATTTGGTGATCCAGAAGAGGATTGGGAAAATGTCATATGGTCAGATGAAACCAAAAGAGAACTTTTTGGTAAAAACTCAACTTGTCGTGTTTTGAGGAGAAAGAATGCTGAGTTGCATCCAAATAACACCATACCTACTGTGAAGCATGGGGGTTGAAACATCATGCTTTGGGGCTGTTTTTCTGCAAAGGGACCAGGACGACTGATCCGTGGAAACGAAAGAATGAATGAGGCCATGTACCGTGAGATTTTGAGTGAAAACCTCCTACCATCAGCAAGGGCATTGAAGATGAAACGTGGCTGGGTCTTTCAGCATGATAATGATCCCAAACACACCGCCCGGGCTACGAAGGAGTGGCTTCGTAAGAAGCAATTCAAGGTCCTGGAGTGGCCTAGCCAGTCTCCAGATCTCAACCCCATGGAAAATCTTTGGAGGGAGTTGAAAATCCGTGTTTGCCCAGCGACAGCCCCAAAACATTACTGATCTAGAGGAGATCTGCATGGAGGAATGGGCCAAAATACCAGCAACAGTATGTGAAGACTTACAGAAAACGTTTGACCTCTGTCATTGCTTCAAAGGGTATATAACAAAGTATTGAGCTGAAATTTTGTTATTGACCCAATACTTATTTTCCACCATAATTTGCAATAAATTCTTTAAAAATCCTACAATGTGGATTTTCTGGATTTTTTTTTTTTTGATTCTGTCTCTCACAGTTGAGGTGTACCTATGATGAAAATTACAGACCTCTCTCATCTTTTTAAGTGGGAGAATTTGCACAAATGGTGGCTGACTAAATACTTTTTTCCCCACTGTATGCAGGTATGTATTGTGTATATCTATATATATATATATCTATAATGCGATTATAATATATTATATATACAGTGGGTACGGAAGTATTCAGACCCCCTTAAATTTTTAGCACTCTTTGTTATTTGCAGCCATTTGCTAAAATCATTTAAGTCATTTTTTTTCCCCTCATTAATGTACAAACAGCACCCCATATTTACAGAAAAACACAGAATTGTTGACATTTTTTTGCAGATTTATTAAAAAAGAAACTGAAATATCACATGGTCCTAAGTATTCAGACCTTTTGCTGTGACACTCATATATTTAACTCTGTGTTGTGCTGTCCATTTCTTCTGATCATCCGTGAGATGGTTCTACACCTTCATTTGAATCCAACTGTGTTTGATTATACTGATTGGACTATATAAAAAAAGCCACACACCTGTCTATATAAGAACTTACAGCTCACAGTGCATGTCAGAGCAAATGAATCATGAGGTCAAAGGAACTGCCTGAAAAGCTCAGACAGAATTTGGCAAAGCACAGGTCTGGCCAAGGTTACAAAAAAAATTCTGTTGCACTTAATGTTCCTAAGAGCACAGTGGCCTCCATATCCTTAAATGGAAGACGTTTGGGACGACCAGAACCCTTCCTAGTGCTGGCCGTCTGGCCAAACTGAGCTATCGTGGGAGAAGAGCCTTGGTGAGAGAGGTACAGAAGAACCCAAAGATCACTGTGCTGAGCTCCAGAGATGCAGTCGGGAAATCGGAGAAAGTTGTAGAATGTCAACCATCACTGCAGCCCTCCACCAATCGGAGCTTTATGGCAGAGTGGCCCGACAGAAAACTCTCCTCAGTGCAAGACACATGAAAAAAACACCTGAAGGACTCCAAGAATGGTGAGAAATAAGATTCTCTGGTCTGATGACCAAGATAGAACTTTTTGGCCTTAATTCTAAGCGGTCTGTGTGGAGAAAACCAGGCCAACAGCTCATCACCTGTCCAATACAGGCCCAACAGTGAAGCATGGTGGTGGCAGCATCATGCTGTTGGGGTGTTTTTCAGCTGCAGGGACAGGACCACTGGTTGCAATCGAGGGAAAGATGAATGCGGCCAAGTACAGGGATATCTAGTACCAAGTACTTTCTCCAGAGTGCTCAGGACCTCAGACTTTGCCGAAGGTTTACCTTCCAACAAGACTATGACCCTAAGCACACAGCTAAAATAGGTGTGGCTTCACAACAACTCTGTGGCTGTTTTTGAATGGCCCAGCCAGAGCCCTGCCTTAAACCCAATTGAGCATCTCTGGAGAGACCTAAATGGCTGTCCACCAACGTTTACCATCTAACCTGACAGAACTGGAGAGGATCTGCAAGGAGGAATGGCAGAGGTTCCCCAAATCCAGGTGTGAAAAACTTTTTGCATCTTTCCCAAAAAGACTCATGGCTGTATTAGATCAAAAGGGTGCTTCTACTAAATACTGAGCAAAGGGTCTGAATACTTAGGACCATGTGATATTTCAGTTTTTCTTTTTTAATAAATCTGCATAAATGTCAACAATTCTGTGTTTTTTTTTCAATATGGGGTGCTGTGTGTACATTTATGATGAAAAAATGAACTTAAATGATTTTAGCAAATGGCTGCCATATAACAAAGAGTGAAAAATTTAAGGGGGTCTGAATACTTTCCGTACCCACTGTATATATATGAATTTGTGTGTGTGTTATATATTTTTTTTTATTATTATTTAGTTCATTTTGGAACAATATTTTTGGCTGAACTGTTCCTTTACATAGCATTTTGCTCTACATTTTATGATGTCTTTAGTTCAAGTAGTATTATTGAAGATCAGTAGCATTGACAGCTATGATTTAACTTGATCTTTCTGAATTACTTCTGGCTTGAATCCTTAGAAAATAAACTGCTGTTCGGTCTCCAAAAGTAGCTCTCACCCATATCATTGTGAAACATGTAGAAACACAACGTGATTTCAACAGCTAGTCCACACATCACTGGACATTTTAATAATGTACCTATAGCAACAGTGCTCTGGTTATTGGAGATTAAGCTTTTTATTACTTCCCTGCTGTAGTTACCAAGGGAACTCTGATGAAGTTGGCTGCTACGTGGCTCCACGCCCCTTATCAAAGGGAAACTGTTACTTCGAGGTAAGCAGCACACCTATGTTGTCAGGTTGCTAATAACATTAGAATCATTTAAACACCCTTTCTATTGCCTTTGTTAGGAAATCCAGTCACCTAAGTACTAATAACTTTATGTAACTGTATGCACACAGATGTCAAGTAATTTGAACTATTTTAACCTAGTGCAATTTCGTGGATTTCCTATATTGTATGCCTCAGTCACACTTTTTTGATTGACACTATTTGATGTTTTTAATTGTCCAAATGTTTGACTTTCATCTCGCCTTTGACTATCATTCATTTCACAGCAGTTTGAACTAATCAGCATACCATGTCAGGGCTTGACATTAAGCATTCTCATGTGGTTGAATAAAAGTTACTTGCCCGGAGAGAAAAAAAGACATTTAAATTGAGTTATAAATCTAATTATTTATTGTAGTTATACAAAACATAGTATAGTGTTTATATAGAGTATATGTCGTAGATTTTGTGAGCATGTCACATTTAGTTTTAGTTAAATTTTTCTTTTTAAATAAAATATTAAACAAAATAATAAAGTGAAATCAGTATCAACAAAATTTATCTTTGCAATGCAGAGGAAACACAGAAGCTGCATCTGAAGTGGAATAGATGTATTTACCCACTGTTTAATGCAGCTCTGAGGGACATGGAATGCTTTAACCTACAGTTACAAATGCATAAATAATGTTGTGATACACAAAACCGTTGAATACTGATCATTGCAAAATTATAAAAAAAAAAAAAATAAAACAAACAAAAACTTAAGTGAAATAAAAACCGCCAGTAGGTGGCATCAAGTCACTGTTAATAAGCGAGTCATTGCGATTGAACCGAATCATTTAAACGATTGATTCATTCAGGAACAAAACACCGTCATGTTGCTCAGAGATGCAAAACAGAGCTGTGGCTGTGTTTGGAATTATTTCTGTTGGCGAAATAGAACAAAAACAGGCAATATGGTGTCTAAAACGTAAGTATCTTAAAGGTTAGTTACCCCAAAATGAACATTTTGTCATTAATCACTCACCCTCATGTCGTTCCAAACAAGTAATACCTTTGTTCATCTTCGGAACACAAAATAAGATATTTTTGATGAAATGTGAGAGCTTTCAGACCCTGCATAGACAGCAATGTAACTGACACGTTCAAGGCCCAGAAAGTCAGTAAGGACATGGTTAAAACAGTCCATGTGACATCAGTGGCCAACTTCTGTTTTGCGAAGCTATGAGAATACTTTTTGAGCACAAAGAAAATAAAAAATAATTTATTTAACAATTCTTCTCCCTCGAGTTACGTCTTTCTCCATTTTAGAGAGTATCACAATGCATATGCACGCTTTACCCTAAGTGTAAACAATGCTGAAGATTACGTTCATGCGCGCACTTTCTCCCCCGAACGTAAACAACGCTGATTATGTCGATTACGCTCTTGGGTACTCTCCAAAATGGTGGAAGACACCAACTCAGGGAGAAGAATTGCTGAATAAATTACGTTATTATTGTTTTCTTGTAGTTAGCAAAAAACGCCGTTGAGCCCTGATGTCAATGGAGCTTTTTAATGATGTCTTTTTCTAGTTTCTGGACATGGGAAAATTACAGTTGCGTGCTGTTCAACCCTGCCTACCTAAAATGGCTTGTTCTAACACTCCCCCACATGTCTACATCACTGTGTGTGAAGTTTTGCATAACGCCGCCCAAATGTTTACCAAAGAAAGAAGGCGTAACTTTTATTCTCGCTGTAGTATTGGTGTTGCCACCACCGCCATGTCGTGAAGACGCTGTGAGTTTCGTTGTGAAAGCGAAACGACTTTGTTTGGCCTTCCAAAAGAGGACGATATCCGCTTCGTCATGCCTGGAGCTGATCCGTGCTGGTCGCTGAGGAAATACAAACTTCGCGCTGTGGATCGCGGATCGGCTTTCACCGTGGCCAAAGCAGAGTCCAGCCCGGGGTCGTCACATGTGGTTGCCGCAAGCCCGCCTGCCCGCCGCCGCTCACTCAAGCTGGCCTCCGCTCACTCTAGGCTGCCGTCCGCCACTCTCTCTAGCCGCCGACCTTCGCTCACTCTAGCCAGCCGTGTGTGATGCTGTGTTTTGTTGTGAAAACGAAACTACTTTATGGCACTCAAAGAGGACCAACTAGAAATCAGTGGTTAAGTTGTATTTACAACACTGTTCCAGAACAGTTCAAAACAAATATTCAGATGTGTTCAGCGCATTTTATGGATGACTGTTTACTGATCCTGCTAGAGTAGACTACAATTTTGGCTGTTCTGACTCACGATTAGTCATTATAGTGTATAAGTCATTATAATCCGTAATTATGTCCCCACTGGATGCAACAAATGCCTCGTTTATAATGGGTTTTAATGTTTTTGTCTCGTCGCTCCGGCCGGGACAAGGCATCACAATATGGCAAGGGGCGAAACATTTCCGTCACACGCTTTAGGTATCCGGCCAATCACAACACACTGGATAGCAGCCAATCCGAGCACACCTCGCTTTTCAGACAGATGAGTTTTGTAAAAATTGACGCGTTTCAGAAAGGGCGTGGCATAGAGGAGAAACAATAAGTACAGTATGTGGAAAATAATGTGTTTTTTGAACCTAAAACCGCTTAAACACATTTAATTACACGCTCGATCTTTGTGTTATATTGTTTAACTATATGAAATGATATAAATATTTACATTTTCTGCCCCCATGTCTTGATTTTGTGATCATTCTGAATGTATTTTAATACTGAATCATGCAGTGAAAGAATGCACACGTTCACTAGTCTAACCCAGTGTTTCCCAAACTTTTTTTAGTCGCGGCACCCTTTGGAAATTTTAACAAATTTGTGGCACCCTACAAAATTAATTTAAATTCATTTTTTAATAAGTAAAATTAATTAAGTCACCAGACTTGTATTTTAAATTCGATATGATACTTTGAAAAGTATAGATATTCGGTAAAGCAGGAAAGAACTGCAGAATATACTGTCGTACAGATATTTTTAATATTATTAAATTGTATTGTCCATCAATGGTGGCAATCAGTAGGCTAATTTCTAAAGAAAAGACCAATTTATATGACAGATTTAATGTAGGCTTTTATTCATATGTAAACATTGTTTAATTACCATTATAACTAGCTATCTCACAAATTTTTGTATTTACGGTGGGGTAATGTTTGTTGCAGTAGCATGAATTAGCTTGATTTCAAACTTTGAATTGAATAAAAAGTGACAAGTAAGCAGTCAGTAATAAAATAAGAACAAATAAAGAAATTACTAATGATAGCACAAATAAAAAATAATGATAGGCCTACAAATGAAATAAATTGCTTTTTAGTTTTTCAGGTAGGTCTAACAGTAGGGCTATTAAGAGATTTAGGTTTTTTGTTGTTGTTGTTTTTTTTTAACCAATTATCCAAATAATGTTTAGTCCTAGAAAGCTATTATTATCAGTACACGTGAGCATAACATAGCGGTTAGCAGATCATGAATGAGAGGGCAGCGTTACCAGAGTTGCCCATATACCACACCATGTTACAACACAGTAGGGCTATTGCAAACAGAAACAATACTGTACTACATCGATGTTTCCTGTCGGCTCGATTTTTGAGTTCACTTTGCTGTTCCGATGAGCATGAACGGTATACGAGTGGAGCGACTGAGCGGAGCACACACATGCATAGAGCGGGATAATACGCAGAGCATCACACCACGTGAAAGTGAAACCTGAGCGGTGAACTAATTTTCGGCAGCCGGAATTTTGGTGCATCTCTAATTATTGGCGACATCAGAAATGGATATTATATGTTTTTTGTACATTTTAGCAATTTAAAGATATTAAAAAATGATTTTTTTACATGGCACCCCTGCTTTCGACAGACACCCCGGTTGGGAAACACTAATCTAACCTAGTGGACTTCTTTACGTAGGCCTAATGTATGCGTGCACTCTGTAGGTGTGTTTTGTTTGATTTTTGCAATATAGTCGATAATGTCAAATCACACATCGTTAAAACAACAATTACGATATTATCGCAGACGATATATATCACACACCCCTATAACAAAGGCTATATCACAAATAAAGACAGTTATTATGGTTTTTGGTATTAACATTTTCAAGTTACTTGTCCGATTGGGCAAGTAAATTTCTCTTTCACTTGCCCATCCAAAACATTCACTTGTCCCAGACAAGCGTTAATGTCGAGTCCTGCATGTCAATTTTTGGAAAGAAAATGAGCTTTCACAAGTGAATGCTGTTTGAAAAACTTAGTAATCAAGATCTTTTATGACAGTTTTGATAATTATTAACGACTGATTTTGTCCAAATCAGGTCATGAAATCGTTCTGAGCTAAAATCACTAACAAATTTATGGCTGTCAACAACCACTTCCAAGAGCTGCTAGTAATCTGTTTTTAAAATGTGTAATGCTTCCTGTGTCCATGCACATCCCAATAGACACTGCCCTTTGAGTTGATATGCTCAGATAGCACCGTTACCTCTCTAGCAACTTTGCCATAAAATCCAGTTTGGAAAAGAAGCTCCCAGGTGATTTAGTACCGGAAAACTCGCAGGGATTGGGCTATAAATTAGTCTTTGGGAGAGGGCAAGCGTTATTTAATTTATGGAGCGTAGCAGACGCTGCCTGGATGTGTATCTGAGGCAGGAGACAGCTCTGATGGGTTTTCTGCTGCTGGCAGATTGAGCTGGTGTGATGAACTTCCTCTCTGGGGGATTGGAGCTGGAAAGTAACACCCTGTATGATACTCAGATGAGTCCTACGGAGAGCCAGTGTTTTCTTTGTTGTTTTTCTTTTCAAATATAGGTTTTGTCTTCTTTGTACTTTGATGAAAAAGCCTTTAAATGTAGTCAATATTTTGTCATTTTTAGTCAATTTAAAATGCATATAATGATAAAAACTAATTTAATAATTTATTAATTGAAACTTCTTATCAACATAAAGTATTAGCTACTTTTTAGAAGTTGCTGTCTTATGTATTCTTCCACAGAGATTATTATTAAGTTTCTGTGTTTTGTGACCATTTAGGAGACCGTTGCATTATATTTAGCATGCAGTGTTGTGGTAGTGACTCATTCATAACGAGAGCTGCATGTTTTACTTATTTTTTGTGCACATGTAGGTTGTGATAATTAGGGCTGCCCTCGACTAAGGATTTTTCTGGTCGATTAGTAGTTTCGTTCATTTGAAGCATTAGTCGACTAATCGCACATTTATTAATAAACAATTTAAATCATTATAATAATCCTTTAATTGCCTACATAGCCTAAGCTCTCAAGCACACTTATAAAGCTTGCCACAACGCACCGCAGAAGCTAATGAAAAATGTTAATGCAGCCTCCTTACTGTTTTTCCCTGACACATTCATAATCATTAGCTTCTGCGGTGCGTTAACATTTTAATAATGTATTGATAAATTCTTTGTTTTCAGTTTAAGGGATGAAGTCGGTGACACTAACTCGTCATCTCCGCAGTAGTGGACGCACCTGTATGCATGTTTCATACGGATTACATAATCTGAGAATATTTGTTTTCCATTTGAATTGGTTCATTTGAAATTAGACATTTTGCTCTCTATAGATATATTTTTTTCATGTCTGTAAGACAAATATACATGGAGTTTCGCATTCAAGTTCACAGAGACATAGACGCCAGAGAGCTTATCCTGTTTGCTTTCATTATTTCACAAAAGCACAGTGTTTTGTTGTTATTGTGAGTGAACATAAATAAACGTAGAGACTTTACAGATTTGAAAGATGTATTACTCTTATCTGTATGACCAAAAATTACCAGTATTTTAAGAACAAGTCAGCGCACCGGCGCCTCCATCTGTCCTACAGTGAGCTACTTTTCAGCTTCCACACTCCACACAGACACTTCAATAGCGCACATTTTTCTAGGTTAGCCTAACATTAGATTGAGCGGCCATGTAAAACTACTAATACTTACATATTTCAGATGAAAAGCCATATTTGAGGTCAATGAATGATAGGCGAGCATTTGGGTGTCCTGCCCGATGTACTACCACATAGACCAGCCGTTAACGATCTGTCCGTCACGGACTGCGTGACTTCGCCAGTGGATATGTTTTTTTTTATTTTTCTGCGACTAAAAAAATTTTGGTCAACTATTAGGGGGAAGCCCTAGTGATAATAACTATAGGGATGCACTGAATGTTCAGCAACCGAAACGATATTTGTCAGAAAATGAGACAAACAAATCTCTTCGCAAACTAAGCGAAAAAGACCTAAATAAATGTACCAACAATGGCGTGAAGCGATCAAATAGAGGCGTGCACTAATGCAGCAAACATGTTGGCAGTATGGAAGCATTTAAAACTGTCCGAGAAAGACGCAAAAATGATTACAAGCACCGACAGCGAGAGACTGTCGCACTGCATCTCATGTCTTCGATAAAAAGAGGAAGGGGTGGTTACTGTATGATGATTGAAATCGTGAAATGGCCTTAACCAAATAAACAGTAGAACGTTATGTTTTAATTACACACACAAATTGCAAGTATTCTGAAGAGTTGCCGCTGAGCTAGTGGCGATATAGTTAGTTAGCCAGGGGTTCAAAGTGCAAGGAAAATCTGAGCGGTGAAAC
Organism: Sinocyclocheilus anophthalmus; assembly: GCA_018155175.1. Taxonomy (NCBI): domain Eukaryota; kingdom Metazoa; phylum Chordata; class Actinopteri; order Cypriniformes; family Cyprinidae; genus Sinocyclocheilus; species Sinocyclocheilus anophthalmus. The sequence goes on along the minus strand of JADLZN010008867.1, from coordinate 29,327 downwards.
AGTGTTTACTCGTCAGTGCTCAGTAACGTTTTTGAATATTTAAAGGCATTTTACAGCTCTTATTCAGGATCTTATCGATGAAATATACATGTCAAAAAGACCGAATTTATTTAAATGAAATATTTTGTAACATTATCGTCATTACTGTTCACTTTTGTTCAAATTAGGTGTTCCCCTTATGTATTAAACCATAAAAAAAAAAATCGATCCCACCTTTGAACAGTAGTGTTTGTTAAATTAATTAATTCTGTTATGATATAATAATTTTTTTTTTTTTTTAGATCTTAGTCTAAAACCACATTTTTATCAGTAATTATAGGCAATCCACATCCAGTTGATTTTTGTTGATTTTCATACCCATCCTTGTTGTCTCTTAAATCGAGGAGTGTTCTGTAAAATCTGAGTCTGTGTTTTGGTTCTGCCCATTTTTTAAGGAATTACTGAGACTGTAACATTTACTCTAATTTAATAATCTTATTTGTAAAAAATTTCTCAAAGCAAATGTCTCAAACTGGACTGTATCGCAATCTTGTTGACCAATAGCGTCACTCAGTGCGTGATTGTGCACCCTGGGAATATCTGCAGCCAGTGGGAATGAATGTGACATCTTCAGCAGCGAGCTACGAGTAATCAATAAAGAACTCGCTCTTGCCTTATACATTCTCTACATCACCTGATGGTGACGCAGAATTCTTCAGATTGGCTAAGTCTGGGAACTTTTTTCCCTTCTTCTCCATAAAGGTCATCTGCCAGTCGGGATATGCGTCAGCGTCGTCCTCATGTTTCCTCATTACATTTTCACAGGGGTTTCATTTCAGCCCCTGTGGGCAGGGAAGTCAACGCTCCATCAAAATTGGACCGTGTTGCCGCACCTTCACTGCCTGTTTCAACACTGAAGTGCCATACAGTGATTAACCTCTGCTCTGTTTTCTCAGGGTGCTCACGTGTGCATGTGCAAATCAATTTTGTCCTTAGTCAAGTGGAAATATCTCTATTAGTGTAATTGATTATTTTCCCTGGAGCTCCGGCGTGGAATTTTGTAGCCACAAGGTTCATGGCACGGTTCTTTGTCGAAGCTGTGGTAAAATAATTTAGTGCCCTTAAATTAATCATTGTGCACTGTATTCGCAGCAGGAAAGGCTTTAAATCCAGCAGCAAGCTTTCGTATGTAGGGTATCAGAATTTACAGTCGCTTCTCAAAGCTTGGAAAGCAAATCCTCGAAAGAGACGACAAGGAAGACTTGGACTTAAACCTGTGGGAATCGTTGGGGTCCTTTTTCTACACCCGTGTGTGGTTTTGGCTGGGGGTGCAGAGTTAAGTTTAGTTTGTAGAGCAATAACGGTAAATTTGTCTATGCTTGCCCCCTCCGAGGGTACGGCTGCAATTGTTGAGTCACATGCATTGGGATTAATCCATTTTTTTTGCATGATAGTCCCTCAAGATCAACAAATCTTATTCCATGTTGAATTTTCAATTAAACCAATCGCTCTGTCTGTCTGAGAACTTGATTTATGACCATGAGAAAATTTAACAAATGAGCTTTGGTAGTCCTTTCCAAATTTCTTAGCTGTATGTTGAAAATGTACTAGCTCTGAGGAGGTTGCCGTGAAGAGGGTGTGGAAGTTGTTCTCGAGATGCTTTGCATACAAAGGGAGAGATAAGTAGTAGCCGGGACGTTCAAATTCTTAATAGCAGGTTACCTGACATTTCCATCCTGTGACTCAGCCTAATGCTTCTTGTTAACTGTTGATTCCAACACCGTCTGTTATTTTGGAATCAGTGCCGCTCGTGACGCACATTACCGGTGGCATTTGCTTAGAAGTCCCTGAAAGCCGTCTTTTGCCCTTTAGTCATTTCAGAACAAACTGTCATAAAAAAAGCAGAACTGGTTAGCTGTGCCGCACGTATACTGATGCCCATGTGTTTTTAATGGTTTTTATGCTTCTTCAAGGTGACCATTATAGATACTGGGGTGAGAGGGACGATTGCTGTTGGGCTGGTTCCCCAGTATTACAAACTTGACCATCAGCCTGGCTGGCTTCCACATTCAATAGCTTACCATGCCGATGATGGAAAGTAAGTTCGTTTTTTTTTTATTTGTTGTCTTGTTTAAATATTTAAGGTATTTTGATAGATAATTTATTAAATTGTTCTTTTAAACAAAATGTGTTTTTTGTCAACTTTGTTTTGTTGGTTGCCTGGTGACATTTTTTTGATTCAAGATCACTTCTTTTTTCCATGAATCTTTCCAGTTGTATGTCATTGATGACTCTATCTCTCCTGTTCACAGGCTTTACAACGGTAACCCCGTCGGCCAGCAGTTTGGTCCTAAATGTAACCGTGGTGACCGAATCGGTTGCGGTATCTATGCAGACACTTTCGATGCCGGACTCCTCACTGTGTTTTTTACAAAGAATGGCAAGGAAGTGAGTCTCCATGCCTTGGTACCAAAGTCACAGCACATGTCACCAATTTACAGTAATGCTAATGCAAATACTTAGTGTATTGCTGATGAACACTGCTGTTGAAAATTATGGAGTCAGTAAGTAACTTACATTGTCATAAAAAAAATCTTTAAAAGAATGCTAATCTTTAAAAGTATCACAGTTTCCAACAAAAAATGTAGCAGCACAACTGTTTTCAACATCACAATAATAAGAAGAAATGTTGCTGGAGCACCAAATCAACAGGAATAATGATGCTGAAAATTCAACTTTGCATGACATGAATCTAAAATTACATTTTAAAAAATTCAAATAGAAAACAGTTATTTAACATTTTAATAATATTTCACAATATTATTTTTGATCAAATAAATGCAGTCTAGGTGAGCAAAAGAGACTTCTTTTAAAAACTTTTAAAAATATTACTGACCCTGAACTTTTGAATGGTAGTTATGTTGACTGTATAAAATATATCAATGAACTGACATTTATAGATGATTTAGGTTAAATTAAATTGAAGACTTATCTAAGTTTAAAGCTTCTAAACATCCCTTTAATTCTGTATTTACATAAATAATCAAATTGCAAAATAAAACAGTGTTAAACACATTTAATTAATTGCAAGTGTTAACTTTGCCAACCCTATGTAAAAATAATTAGACACTATAGATTTAAGCATTCTTTAGCTAATCACATAACATCTGCATCAAACTATGAGTTCTATAGTCCATTGTAGTGTAAGGGTTTTGTTATTACTCCAATGACGTGGTTACAAGAATTGTCGAGATAAGTCTTTGAACACACATCGTTAGTCTGCAAATTGAGGGTTGTTTTTGATGACGGGTTTTTATGCAGGCCAGATAGTAGGGTAGGAGTGTACAGAATCATCTTCAAAGCGGCAGGTATTATTATCAGTTACGTGTGCTGTAAAGATAGGGTTCTTAACTTATGGCATGCTTTAAAGAGCTCTCTTTAAAATGTGTGTGTGATGGAAGGTGGGGTCAGTGGTGGTGCCGGTGGCTCCAGATGGGCTTTTCCCTGCCATTGGCATGCACTCCCTCGGCGAGGAGGTACGGTTGGACCTGCAGGCAGAATGGGGTTCGGAGGAGGAGGACAGCGTCATGATGGTGGACAGCCATGAGGATGAATGGGCACGCCTGTATGATGTCAGAGTCAGCGGCACGGTGAGTGGGGGATGGCCATCGAAAACCAAACCAAATGTGAAACCAATGAGTTTCATAATCATTTTTGCCTCTGTAGGTCTGTGGAAAATGTTATGAGTTAAGTGCCGGCATGGTGATAGACTGTAAAGTAAACCATATTTTACGCTGGGTTAATTGGAAGTCATGTATTGTTAGGAATTAGTGGTGCTTGCTAAGGCAAGAATCAATATTCCAGTTGCCATATTTAGGCTTAAGGATTGTAACGAACCCTGAACCTTGGCGGACATGAATGATGACGTTTCGTGGCTCATTTCTGAGCAGTTGAATGTACAATTTTCGCCCGGTGGCTGAGAAAACGGGCACAGAGGTTTGCACTAAAAGAGGAACATGAGCTATATCTAGACACTTTGTGGTGGTGATTTTTGCACAGGGAAGTACCAGTTTGCAATACCTTGGTATTGCACAGTATTCACGGTTCCTAATAGAATGTCTCAGAATTTCTTGGCGCCAGTTACATGGCATTGTACTCAACCACATATTTACATGGCAATGCCGTCAACCAGAGCGTCATGACCATGTTTTCCTGGTAAGAGAGGATCATAGCTGTTTTTCATAGCTGTAGAATTCTGATTACCACCCACATTTGTTTTTACTTGTAAAATCAAATCCTGCTATTTTTATTCAAACTTTTGTCATACACCAACCATTCAAAAGTATGGGGGTCAGTAAGATTTTTAATCATTTGGAAAGAAGGCTCTTGTGTTCACCAAGTTTGTATTTGGTCAGTAGAGTAAAAATAGTAAAAACGTGAAATATTATTACAATTTAAAACAAATTTACTCCAGTCTTTAGTGTCACATGATCCTTCTGAAATTATTTTAATATGCTGATTTGATGTTCAAGAATTTTTTTTTATTATTATTAATGTTGAAAACAGTTCTGCTTAATACTTTTTTTGGAAACCATCATACATTTTTAAGGATTCTTTGAATATAAAGTTCAAAAGAACAGCAGTTATTCGAAATGGAAGCTTTTTGTAACATTCTAATTGTCTTTACTGTCACTTTTGATCAGTGTAATGCATCCTTGTTGAATAAAAGTGTTAATTTCTTTTCAAAAGAAAAAAAACTGACCCCAAACTTTTAAACAGTAGTGAACTTCTAAATATTATTGCAATAAATATTGTCTGTGTTCCCAACATCCAAGCCTTTTAGTGTTACTTTGATGTAATCCCTGCTTAAAATATTTTGAACCATCATATCTCACAGGTTTTCCCCAATAAATTATGACAGGAATGATGTAAATCCAAAAACCACACATTACTTTACTTCCTGTCAGCCATTTACCAAGTTGAAATTATCATCATTCCTAGAAAAAAACAACAACACCTGGAGGAACGCGGTGATAGAGGAGTCTGCCGAACCCCAATGCGTGTGCGGTTGTGACTGAGTGGAGGGAATTGCTCGCTGGAGGCAACGTGTTTTCACTAGTAATTCCTCAGAGTAGTGTTAGATAAAGTTGAAAGGAACAAGCAGTCGTGTGTTTGGATTGGTTATGGCGCAGAGACCTCCCAATAGAGTGAGACATCGTGCTCACCTTCCCATCTGATGCCCTGAACCTTCTTTGGCCAATTAATGCTGTACTGAGGTCATGAAAGCATTCAGCATAAAGTGCCGCACTGTTGTTATGCTTCACTGGGCTGATGGCACGAACTGGGCAGCGCAGGCCAGAAATGACACCAGACCATCTTGTAAAAACTCAATAAGAGGACTTACGAGGTGCCAAGGAATCTTTTTGCCTTTCTAAAATGTGGTTTTCTCAGTTGTGTGCCTTCTCTGTGAGTCCCGTTGGCTTGGCGAGAGGGTGTTCCAAGACTTAAAGACTCTGCTGATAAGGGCATGTTTTAACAAGAACCCAAAAACGTTGGTAGATGGAACCAAGTGCGAATGCCCACGTGGTTTAGTTTCCACAGAGTTCGTTTCTTTCAGAATTAGCAATCTCGCTACAAGATGGATTTTGTGCAAAGCACACGCCGTCAGCGGCATGCCAATAATAAAATGATTCTTTTGTATGTTTAATAGCTGAGGTTCGCCAGGCAGCTTTTGAAGATGCTTATCTCCTACTCTTCAGGCACGATCTAATGTAAACCAAGACTTAGAATGTTCTTTCACAGTCTGTCCATTTTGTAGCCTGTCTCCGACGGATCCAACATGCCGTCTGCGGCTTTCAGAACATCACCAGTCATTCCCTCCATTTATGGAGTAGCTCTTGTCTTTCAGTGATAGTTGGTAGGAACACATTTCCATTTTGTGGTAAAATGATTTAGAAATGTCTGTCTTTCAGTAAGACATTTCAGTAAGACATAAAAACAAATGTATTACAGTATTAGTACAGATATCAACATCAGTGTCTTAAATAATCTTTATCAAACCAAAGGGGTTTTTCGCAACTTTTATAGGATGTCACCATAGAACAGTGCAATGAATTTAATAGGGACGAACCTCAAGCATTCTGTCATATTAATCGCTTTGGAATAACAATTCAATTCAATAAGTTTTTGTATAGTGCTTTTCACGATGCAAATCATTGCAAAGCAGCTTTACAGAAAATTAAAGACGCTACATTATATTTAGTATTAGCTTATCAGTGGTGACTATCTCAAGTTGATTTCCATTATAGCAAAATTTGGAAGTTTTGTATGTTGTTAGAGGGTTGGTATCATTTGAGGTCTTCTGAGAGGTTGGCATCATCTCTTCTCAGATGTTTCGGTCATCTCAGGTAGTTTTGTAAGGTGCTGGATCCAAACTGAAGCTTGTGTAATTCCTGGCATCCCGTGGAATAAACAGAGAAGGTAGAATACAAAATTATTTATTTATTTAAAGGGGTCATATGACACCATTTAATGTTTTCTTTTGTTTTTGGAGTGTTACAAGCTGTTCGTGCATATATAAGATCCGTAAAGTCGCAAAGATTATAGTCTCAAGCCCAAAGAGATAATCTTTCTATAAGTTAAGACTCATTCATGCCTTCCTAAAACGCCTCATTCAAACATGTCCCCACAAAGTCACTGTGTTGGAAGATTTGCCTAAACACCGCCAAATGTACATGCAAAGAAAGAAGGCGTAACTTTTATTCTCGTTGTAGTGTTTTTGCCACCACCATGTCGTGGAGATGCTGTGTGTTTCCATATATGGTAAGGGACATAACATTTCCATAACACGTTTGAGGTATTCGGCCAATCACAACACACTGATAGCTGGCCAATCAGAACACACTGTGCTTTTCAGAATGATGAGCTTTGTAAAAATCAAAGAAAACGCAGGGGGCAAGAGGTTCAAAGAGAGGAGCATCAATAATGTACGGTATGTGGAAAATAATGTGTTTTTTGAACCGTAAACCATATAAACACATTTCATTACACCAAATAACACAAAATAATGTTCTTTTATGACCCCTTTAAACTTTGCATGGCATCGAGGGATTGACGTCAGTGACACCAAACCCTATTGGTCGTTGTGTGTCTTGTAATTAATTGTGACATGGAAAGCTTTAAAGGGGTGGTTCACTGTTTTTTTTCTAGGCTTGATTGTGTTTATGGGGTGCAGTCTAACATGTGTTAATGCTTAGTTAAAAAAAAAAACACATTATTTTTCACATAATTTACCTTTATTCCACACCGCACTGTCCCTTCTCTGAAAAATGCACTGATCATTTCATTCTTTTATGAAGCCCCTCCCTCAGAAAAACGCGATGGGCTCAGATTGGTTAGCTAGCCAAGTGTGTTGTGATTCGCTAAACCGCCATTGCGCGTCTAAACGTCCCGCCCCTCAACTCAGCGGCATGTGCTCCGGTTGTATTATAAACAGCGGCGGCGTTAATATCGCGTATTAGTTTGAGCCCGGTTGAGAAGCAGAGAATATTATTGAAGAGGATCATGCAGAACATGTGCAAGCACGGCTCTTAATGGCAGGCCTATGTTTTTTGTTTGTCTCATACTTTTAGATATGCTGTTAATTGTAAATGCTACTGCTTATGTTAGCTTTTAATATACGGTTTTATCCTGATTAAAACTTTAATACAATACGGCAACTGCACGAGCGTCCATGTCAACGCTTCTCATAGCTATGTGAAAATAAGTGTATCATTTGAACAGTTAATTGTTATAGCTGAGCTGAATGAGAGAGAGATAGAGAGAGAGAGAGTGCAGAGCGTTTGCAGACTAGAGCAGGGAACGACGAGGAACAGGCGTGAGAACTGCTGATTAGAACATTTGATTTTGAAACTTGTGAATCCATTAGAATCGCGATTCATATATGAATAGATTTTTACGTGCACCTCTAGTTTTCTCTTCCATTTCTCTAAAGCAGCACAGCATGGCCTCGCCCCCTTTGCTGCCTTTTCCCGAGGGCGGGGTTTATCAGGGTTTGTGATGTCAAGAACCCGGGAAGTAACTTCTTGTAGTCCTTACCAGCCGTTTTTGTAGGCATTAAATTGCCATAATTTTAAAAGACGATATCTCGTTTGCATTGAACTTTCACCGTCGCAGCTTTGCAGATATTGTTTATGCTCAAACAGCAACCTTACACACTAACTAACGTTAAAAACGTGAAATCGCAATGAACCACCCCTTTAACATGCAAAACTGGAAACATCTCCTGAGGTAAAAAATGTTCATACAGGTTTGGAATAGTACAGTGGTGAGTAAATGATGACATTGCTTTCATTTATGGGTGAAGCATCCCTTTAAGTGCCTTGCTCTCATTTAGCAGATTGTTGTTTTATAAAAGTGGAATTAATACAAGAATATTCTTAATTTAGTAATATTACCATGAACCAAGAATGACCGTTAAAGTTCAACAATATGCAGAATTAGTAATTATAGAACCAAAGAGCTGTGCTATTCAAAATGCATTTGGAGGACTTTAAATACTAATTCAGTACTAGGGATATGCCAGTATCAGATTTTCATGTCGCGATTAATTGCTAATGCTTTTATCACGGTATACGGTATCGTCACGGTATTGAAATTTAGTTGCAAAAAAGTGTTGTCATAATACAGTATAACAAGTTTAATAACTTTTTTATTAAATACAATAGAGCAATAAACAAAAAAATTATAAAGTAAAAATTAAACAGATTAAAGTACAAATTAATTATAAAGACCAATAGGTACCACTTTATTCACAATAAACATAAAATTTCTCAAGAGCAATTTTTGAAGGGGACACAAATAATACAGCTCAAATTGTACTTGTAAGGATATATATACACAGAGGAAAGCCTTACTACTATTAGTGCAGCACAACTTCAAGCTGTTGTGGTCGCGTCTTGACAGCGGTTGTGTCTGTTGTAGACATTGCTATCCGTCACAGTGTTGCCAAGTCCGTGGTTTTCCCGTGGAATTGGGCTACTTTAACGCTGTTGCCGCTGGGTGTTTTTCATGTCCGCGGGTTGAAAAACAACCACATTAACGTGATATTTAACCCCTGAAATGCGAATTTTACCAGGGAACCCCACCAAAAACGTGTATTTTTTCCACACAAACACGAACACATGCTGAATTGAGTGCTGTGCCTGCCTGTGATGAGGAGATTGTGAATAAAAAAAATTAATATTAGTCGAATTTAAAATAAACATTTGCATTTGAATGCAAAAATAGTACAATCAAATGTTAAGTGTGTGTCAGGGAGCGTCATCAGTGGCGCACGAGATGCGGTGATGATGATGTAAGTGACGTTGTTGCATTTTAATGTTTTGTTAGTCTAGCCCATGTGACACGCAGTTGCTGCGTTATTCATTCAAAATATTAGAGAAATATAGTAGCTCAAATGCGGAGAAGATCTTGATTAGGTTAAAACCGAAACCAAGCCATTCACACAGAATGCAAATTCAGCACATTTTCTAGATGGACAAATATGACTGCTGCACTCACGTCTCACACAAGAGATGTATAGAAAGCCATGCAAAGTTAAAACAGTTTAAACTTTTAGAAAACACGTCACGAATTTGTGGAGGTTTATTCCTTTTCACTGCATCTCATATGTTTTTAAAGGCAATCTGTGTGATCGGCGATTCGGCTCTTTTTTTTTTATTTATGCAATGCATAAATGCATGATGCTGTTTTGTTCTTAATTGTTTATGTAATTTACGAAATTATATTTGATTTATATGAGTTAATTTAGACGTAATAAACGTTTTTCTTTTTATAGACAGTTATTTATTTTGCGTTGGCAATTTAATGTGCTGCATTATTTTGCTCAATGCGCCCTCCTGTGGCCTCGGGAAACAAGACAAAAGTTTCCTTAAGACCCAGTTAATCTGCATATAAAACATTAGAAATTGGTTTAATTTTAATTTTGTTTTCGACTTTTAAAACAAAATATTTGTTGTTTGTCTCAATAGATTGGGTTAATTTTAAAATACAGTGGTTAAATTTAATTTATTTATTGCTCTTTGTTTTAAAAAAAGTTATAAAAAATGTAAATAATTATCGATACCGAACGATTTGAAACATTGTCACAGATCAAGCCAGAGACAACAGGTTACTGAATGAAAATAGCAGGTTTATTGACAGGAATGGATGCGGCAGATTGAATGAAGCAAAGGCGGGTGAGTATCCAGCACAAATGATAGTTCTTATGATTCTTAGCCGAGTACTGAAGATGGGTTTCTTTGCAGGTATGCAGAGGGTATGGGATCCAGGAGCGAAGGAGATCAACGTAGGAGGAACCTTGGGAATCTAAGAGTAAGTAGAGACAGGTAAGTAGCATATAAAGAGTCTGGTAAAGTTCAGGGTAGTGAACGGTATTTAGACCTCCAGGGGCGGCCTCATGAAACCCTCAAGTGGTGACGGGGCGCGACCACGGCCTCTGGGTGGCAGGACGATTTTGGATGGGTCCGCTGGAAACTCTTTAACATTAAGGGGTCCAGAACGTGTCATGGGGCCACCCAGGATCTTTCCTCTGTATAAATCTTCCCAGAACCAGGTATCTAGAGGCCTCCCCACCTCCAGTGGAATCCAACGATTCTGACCTGGTAGACGGAGGATGTTCGAAGGTATCGGGAGGAGAAGACTCCGATGGTTCCGTGAGTTAGTTCTGGTGCAGAAGGAGTTGTGAGAATGGGGTTTAGGAGGATACGTTGAAAATAGGCGTGAATTCTGTACCTGGGTGGGAGGTGAAGGGGTAGGGGACTCCATTATCTGCCTCTGTATCGGGAACGGACCAATGTTGCGGGGAATCAGCTTCTTACAGGGCAGGCGGAGGCGGAGGCGCAGATCCCGGGTGGAGAGCCAAACCAGCTCTCCAGGCTGGTAGGTGGGAGTAGCCGTATGCCGGGCATCTGCGAAGATCTTATGCCTCTGCACTGCATGTTGAAGGTGGACTTGAGCTGAGTCCCACACTCTCTTGCTCGCTCGGAACCAGTAGTCCACAGCTGGGACCTCCGATGGTTCTTCAGTCCACGGGAAGAGTGGGGGTTGGTAGCCAAGTATGCACTGGAAAGGTGTGAGTCCGGTGGAGTTTTGTCAGAGGGAGTTTTGTGCATACTCAGCCCATGGGAGGAGGCGGGCCCAGCTGGCGGGCCCATACTACCCCGTCTTGGTAGTATGCCCAGAGGTAACGCCCGAGTTCCTGGATCTTGCGCTCAGTCTGGCCGTTAGTCTGGGCATGATAACCGGAGGACAAGCTCACTGTGACCCCTAGCAGTTGGAAGAACGCTTTCCAAATGTGGGAGATGAATTGCGGACCGCTGAGACGATATCCTCTGGGACTCCGTAATTCCTGAAGATGTGTGAAGAGCGACTCGGCAGTTTCTAGCGCCATGGGTATTCTCTTGAGGGGAATTAGTCTGCAGGCTTTCGAAAAAAAAGCTACTGCCACTAGAACGCAGGTGTTGCCTTCAGAGTTGGGTAAGTCTGTTACGAAATCGATGTATGGGCAGTGGCATGAGCTTGCCTACGGGGAGGTGACGAGGGGATTTAGACATAGCACAGACTGAGCACCCTCGGACGTACCTGATGACATCACGGGACATACTGGGCCATCAGTACCAAGCTTGGAGGAGCAAGAGGGTCTGTTGGCTGCCTGGATGTCCAGTGCCCGGTACATTGTGAACTGAGCCCAGAAGGGATTGCTGTTGAGAAGTGGGTACATACGTCTTCCCTTCTGGGCCTCCAAGCGGAGCTGGTTCGGTGAGAGTGGCGGCTTGGATGTCCTTGTCGATATTCCATACTATGGGACTTACAATTAGGGCTGGAGGGAGAATTGGCTCAGGTTCAGAGGGTGCATCTGGTGAGTGCATTCGTGACAATGCGTCCGCCTTACAGTTACGGTTGCCAGGCCGGTAGGTGATGGTGAAGTGAAACCTGGTGAAGAACAGCGCCCAGCGGGCTTGACGGGGATTGAGTCTTTTTGCATCTTGGAGATATTGAAGGTTCTTGTGGTACATAACAACAGTAAAGGGATTATTTGCTCCCTCTAGCCAGTGCCGCCACTCTTCTAGGGCCAATTTAATGGCGAGTAGCTCTCTGTTACCAATATCATAGTTTTGCTCCACTGGGGTCAGTTTCTTGGAGTAGTATGCACAAGGCTGGAGGCGTGGAGGCTCGCCATACAGTTGAGACGGCACGGCCCCAACCCAGGTGGAAGATGTGTCCACTTCCACCACAAACGGGACTTGAGGATTGGTATGACGAAGGATAGGTGCCGTGCTGATGGCGGTTTTGAGCTGTTCGAAGGCTTCGTGGACGCTGAGATTCCAGGACAGGGACTTGGGCTTACCTCGGAGCAAAGAAGTTAATGGAGCGCAGTGCAGACTAAAATCCTTAATGAAGCGACGATAGAAGTTTGTGAATCCTAGGAAACTCTGGAGCTCCTTCACTGACTGGGGCCGATTCCACTCCGTAATGGCCTTTACCTTCGTCTGGTCCATTTGAATTTCCTCCTGGCCGATAACGTATCCGAGGAACTGTACGGTGGGGGCGATGGAACTCGCACTTCTTCAGATTCAGGTAGAGATGGTGTTGGCGGAGCTTCCTGAGGACCTGGTCGGCCTGGTTCCGGGAGTAGATGAGTATATCATCAATGTAAATTATTTGCAATAGTGTCCATTGAAGAATCCAGCGGAACACTAGTTCATAAATCCTGGAAGACAGACGGTGAGTGAAAGGGCCTACGGCATAACCGAGATACGTTAGGGCCAGATGGGGGTAATGAAGGCTGTCTTCAACTCATCGCCTTCCCAGATTCGAACGGAGCTCGAACAGAGTGCAGGTCCAGATTGGAGAAGAGCGTGCCCCACGAGTCCTCAGAGCAGCAGGGACCAGGGAAGTGGTTAGGATGTTTTACAGTCTGGGAGGTTTAGAGACACGTTAATCAAGCTTAGCCTGAAGCACATGTCCTTTTTGCCCAAGAAGTAGAAACTGGATGACGGACGGTGTTGTGGAGGGACGAAATATGAAATGCCTAACTGGGTGGCTGCCTGCTTGCTGAAGACATCCTGGAACGCCTCATAATCAGATGGGACGGTGGGTGTTTCCAACGGCTCGGGACTTTCGATGTGAGTGGAGGCTATTTGAGTCGTGCGAGGAGTTTGAGACTGCTTGGGAACGGCAGAGATGCAGTGCTGCAGGCAAAACTCGCTCCAGCGAGTTACCTCACACAAGTCCCTTCTGATTTCTGGAGAATGAGCCAGGGGCGTCCCAGGATGATATCCACAGTGGGTTCCTCCAGTACCAGAAAGGTGATCTCTTCCTCATGCAGGTTGCCGATCTTGAGCCTCAGCGGAGGAGCTCTGAATTTAACCCGCCCACTACCTAGCAGTTTTCCCTGGATGGTTTCGACTCTGAGCTCCAGGGTGGCGTGTGCAGGGCAAGTGAAGACGTTTTAGTAGGTTCTGCGAGATGAAGTTGCCTGAGGAGCCCGAGTCGACGAGGGCAGGGATTGTAATGGAATGATCTGGAGTGAGGAGTTGCACTGATAGCATGGAAAGTTTGGAGATTTCAGGTTCAAAATGAAGGGTACTCACCGCTGGACGTGGGGGTCGGACAGGGCAGGTTCCGATGTAATGGTCCGTGGCCGTGCCGAGTAGAGGCAGAGTCCTGTCACGAGGTCGAGAGCATTGTAGAGTCCACCTGCATGGGCTCTGGTACTGGGGAACTGGCTGTGGGTGCTGCTGGAGTGTGGCAGGCTGATATGATGGGTGATATGCTGGGTGATACGATTGGCTTTTGACATTAATTTTTCCAATCCAAAATTGTCATCATAAATCGCCATCTGAGTGCGGATTCGGGGATCCAATCCCTGTCGATAAGCTGATGGACATCACCAGCGTTCGAAATTGCAGTGTGTAAATCGTGGAGGGAGGGTTGCGCCCTGGCGCAGCCCAGTAGTTGGTATGACACTGAAAGCTCTCCGAGCATAGCCAAACATCATTGAAATGGTAGTAACTGCGTCATTACGAATGAATTATGAGATATTGGCATTCCAATATTGCCTTGCTAATTAATGCTCTGAAAGAACAGGCAGTCGGAAGTGAAAGCAGAAAGGCTAAACTTGGTGCCGAAGGTTGTGAATTCTGCGGCTGCATTTGATAACAGCGCAACCAGAAGGAGCAATCACACAATAAGCTGCTCACCTGAATAGGAAGGAGGCATGACCATGGAATCAGAGGCGTTTGAGGCAGTGGTGCTGGAATGAGAGTGGTTAGGAGTGCATCACCAGCTCCTCGGGAAATCAGCGGGAGCAGTGGGAGGTCGGGGAACTACTGGAGAGGTGAATGTATTGGTCCGGTATTATGTCAAAGATTAAAGGGAGACAACAGGTTTAGAGAAAAGTCTTAGGAAATAGAAGGTTTATGACAGGAATGGATGGGGGGGACTGAATGAAGCAAAGGCGGGTGCAGTATCCAACAGAAATGATAGATTATAATGTTTCTTAGCCGGTACTGAATATGCGGTTTTCTTGGCAGTATGCAGAGGTAGGGACCAGGAGCGAGGGAGATAAACGTGGAGGAAACTTGGAATCTAAGGGTGCGTCGCGACAGGTAAGTCGTATATCCTGAGTCTGTGTAAAGTTCAGGGAAGTGAACGCGAGCCCCCCGGGCATGAGTACTGGAAGGAGCGTGCTTTGAACTGGTGATGATTTGCAAGGGACAGATAGTGCGGGGAAATGATTATATATATGTACATTTAGTTTATTTATGGATTTTTATTTTCGTGTCTTTGTACAACCAGGGCTATCATAGGAGATCATGGTCCGGATAAGATTATTACTTTAACAGATGAACTCGCGGAAACTGAAGATTTGCTGACCTAATTCACTTCTTTTTCCAGTTAGCTCGTGGTTTAAAAGCCAAAATTACCATTACATCTCATTTAAGGGGTATTTTGGGTTGTATGGAAATTATGTTTTAAATTAGCATTCGTCTTACTGGATTTGGCAAATTTAAACAGTACGAGGTCTGCGACATTCTGGGGTAAAATTAGAGGCATGAAAACACATAACTTACAGTGCCGTCAAACCTCAGCCAGCGAAATGTGCACGCAAAGATGGGAATGTTGGATATAGCATGTTATTCAGATCCATAAATCTTAGCTAACCTGATATCTGTTGCAACATCTACGCATGAGCAAAATTGAGCAAGGAATTGTAACACATAGGTCACCCTTGTGTCGTGTGTGTGTGTGTGGTGTTGGTTATTGAGAAGGCATTTGGAAGGCTCGCTGTGTTACGTGCGGGGCTATGCGAAAGCACGGCTAGAGATCGTGTAGCGGTGTTACTACAGCAGAGCCTCTGCCCACCGACTAATCTCCCTACGGCTCTGCGGCCGCCAGACAGCAACCTGGACTACCGCTCGCACACATCCACATCCACACCAACGCTGGCATGCATAAACTCACTTCCACAGCTTTACATACTGCTTCGTACTCATGCGTGCATTCACCCTGACTCACACACACGCTTATGAGCTGGTTGGGAGTGATAACGTCTGAGAATTTATATAATATTATTATATATATTATATAAATAAGAATTGAGATAACATCTGGCTTTAGAGTGAAGATTTATTGTCATAAACTCTTTGGCCCGTTGTCTGTGAAAAACCTTTTTTTTTAATTTTTTTCAAAAATTCAGACCAGAGCGTGGTGGTTGTCAGGCCTGCAGTGTGTGAGGTCTGATGACGGGGGTCAAAGGGTTCGGCTATTATGTACATTCCCCCGTCCCAGTCAGAGAAATGATTTAGTCTTAATGTTGTACACAAGAAAACGAATGACAGTCCTCAAGCCTTCTGGCATTGTAGATGTGACTTTGGCCTGGATAATTCTGGGTAGGCTTTTAGAGCCACACTCGTACAATTAAGCCTGGACGGGAATTTGTTATTCATTATCATTATGACCTGTTTAACTGTATTACTGTAACACTAACCACTGTTAGACGGTCTTCATAGTTTCATCTTGAATAAGCTACCAGGGACATCTGTTCCTGCTCTGCTCTTCTTTTATTTTTTGCGTAACATCCCTACAGCACAGTTGGATGATTTTCTGTATTTCCATTCAGTTTAGAGCACTAGTTCATCTGATGAACCTTTAGTGTCTCTTATGAGTGTGCCATTCACTGAGCATTTTTTGGTTTGCTGGAAGTTCCATTCTTATTCAACCTCAGCACGAGAACGGTTTGCATTTAAACCGGCATGTGTGGAAGGGCACTGTGAACCACTCGCTTCACTACGCCTCAACGGAACTTTAGACCCGTGTGGGTAGAGAACTAAAAGGAATGATGACTTATCTATTTGACGGAGAGCTGGTATGTACCCTGCTTAACCTGTCACTTCCTTGGCGGTTGCTTCCTTTTTGGTAAAAAATCACAGTATGGCAGGCAAATGACATGTACAGGGCAAAGGAAACGGACTGTACCACTTGAGCAGCTCAGTATGCATTACTGATATTGAGCTAGAAGAAGCACAATTCTATCTGGGTACCTTCATGTTATTTGAAGCATCTGATATCCTTGTGGCGATTTTAAAGTAGGCCGTAAGACCTATAGGTGTCCACTTAGAAAAAGGCTTGCTACGTGTGCCAGGACGTTACCAAAGAGGGAGTGAATCCTGACACCTTGGGTCATTGCATATGTCACCAGGTGCCAAGCGCGGCGTCTGTTAGCGGTCTAACAGTGCAAACAAAGTCTCTTGTCGAGACACCCTTGATCTGGTTCATGTTGTTTTCGATTAATCAGCAAGCACTAGGGTATCAGAATTCAAGCGATGTTAAGACTTACTGTTTTTGGTGTAATCAATTTAGGCTCTTGTAACAGCTAGGACGTTTGGCATTCTAACAATACGCAATGCGAACGCAAAGTAACCGAGGCCTCCTCGGTTTGAATACCCAAGAGATCCATGATACCTGTTTTTTTAATGCAGCATTTAACCTCAGGTTATCCCCAAAGTTCTCAGCACCTTCTAGTTGTGAAAATCACAATAAAAGTTGGCAAAAACAAATTCCACAGACCTGG
Source organism: Sinocyclocheilus anophthalmus (assembly GCA_018155175.1). NCBI lineage: Eukaryota > Metazoa > Chordata > Actinopteri > Cypriniformes > Cyprinidae > Sinocyclocheilus > Sinocyclocheilus anophthalmus. The sequence goes on along the minus strand of JADLZN010008867.1, from coordinate 12,211 downwards.
TCAGGAACAAGGGTTGTCGATTTCTTGAAGCAGATTTCAGAAAGGAAATATTTGAGAGATTACAAGTTCAAATTAAAAAAAAACAACACTTAGGGGTTTACTTTACCACAGAGTCGTAGTCCTCTTCCCTGTGTTCTACTATTAGTTAATATCATGTTAACTAATGTAGTTAAAGTTGCTGTATGATAGTTTTTGCTCCTACTAAAATCATCAAAAATAACCATAATATGTTGCAAGATTTTAAGAAACATGCTACGTTAACCATACTTGTTTATCTGAAAAACACTGCTACATTCATTTATTTCTTCCTTTGAAATGCTGCGTTCTGGGCCTGTATTTGTCGGTCTTTTGTTTTGGTTTGTGGAAACCTACTGCCCACTGGCCAGTTTACACCCATTGTTATTTTCGGCAACCCTGGGTTGCCAGGTGGCGGAGTAAACAGGCGATATTTTTATCATTTCATTCATCGTCACATGCATCTCGTTCCGTCATGTGTCGTCGGAGAACTCTGGCAACCTTTAGCCGCGTCACGGTGCCGGAGCGTCAAGTCTGAGGAGGATGGCCCAGGTAGAAAAAAAACCCCTCTCACAAATATTTTGACTTTGGAATGCAATACAATTAGTTTCAACGCACGCGGAAATGTTAAATCCACCGTACACTCACCTATAGTGTAGCTAATAAAAAGTGTGTTTTGTGTTTCTCGGAATGTTTTCTCTACCATCGGTTAACTGTGAAATAACATGCTCTGGAAGAATTTTTTTACATTTTTGAATTATTTTTTCTTCATGAGTGGCATTGTTTTTTGTGGTAGTGACAGAACGTCAAGTATTGGTGGCGTATTATTTAGCTCCCGGTTCGTTCATGTCATGAACTAACAAAAGAACCGAAAAATGTGGGTTGATGTTCTTCACATGACAGCTACTGCTTTTTTGCAGAGCCTCTAAATTATTACAACTGCTCTTTTTTATATCACGCTAGGTCCGACGCATCAGTTGCCGCAGGCCCTTTGGCAGTAGTGAGTGATTAGGTTTGGGTAACGTCATTCCTGGCACATAAACTGGTAGTGATATTGGGTGATCTATTGAAAGTGTGAAAGACTGGCCACAATATCAGGCAGCGTTGAGTATTTCTTTCCGCGTACAACTAGTAGTATTAATTTTCTCGAAGAAATCTAGTCCTCGCGGTTTTGATATAGCCAACCTACACTTCGAGTGCAACAACTGGCGATATCACAACTTCCTTAGAAATATTATCATTAATATTTGCAGATGTTTTTGCTACTACTTTGTTTTGATTAGAAAAGTATGTCTATGACCTCTTTATAATATTGTTATGCCACAAGGACTTCACTTACTTGATGGATTCGTGTCAGTTAATGAGCATGCAATAATTTTAATGTTAGAAATTTGCTCATGTTTTAATTACATGAATAATGTTTCAACACCCAAAAACAGTAAAAGTTTCCTGCTGGCCTCATTATTACTACACCTCATGTCTATCTCAACCCAGTAGGGACTTTTCTTTCATGCTTCAAGACACTGTACACACACATACAATATTTTTTGGGTAGTTGGTTTGGTGATGAATCTGTGAGCTTTATCCTGACCCTGCATAAGACGCACGGAACTACCACGCAAGGCGCAGAGATAATGGTAGTTAAGGCACAGAAATCGTTAAATGGCCATGTGACTCAGTGGTTTAGTCCCTAAGTTTATGAAGGCTAGAACCCAGAATATTTTTTTTGCGGGCAAAGAAAACAAGAAATACTTTTCTCAACAAATCTTCTCTTTCCCCCTCTCGCCACTGCCATTTCACATAGTAGCACGACGCATCCCACGACTGTCATGAAGCACATCGAAGCCTGACACGGAGAAAAGAAATGCTGATCAAGGTCATATTTTTGTTTTCTTTGCGCACAAAAAAGTATTCTCATAGCTTCATAAAATTAAGATTGAACCACTGATGTCACATTGATGCTTTTTACAAACGATTCCTTCGAATAAAAAAAAAAAAGGTTACCACTACTACCTTTCATCTGGGCCTGTGAGCATGGTATTTCCAATTGTCTGCTATCAAGGGGGGTCAGAAAAGCTCGGGTCCGGATTTCATCTCGAAATTCCTTGTTTTCCGAAGATGAAAACATGCTTACGGTTTTAGGAATGACCTAGGGAGTATTATGACATAATATTGTATTATTTGGTTGGAACCGTTATTAATACATTCTTTTGGAAAAATATATTTCTCCTGTTAAATCTATCTTTTATTTTTTTTTTTAAGTTTTACAACATTTCTTACTGACCTTGTCTGTATTTATTTTTGTTTGTTTACTCCATCTAAATATGTTATAAGTGAGTTACATACGAACGTTATAAGATCGTTCGGTGTATTCCTCCCATGGTTCAACGGCCCCATCTCTCTATCTACTTTTAATTCAACCTTTAGTCTCAGGCTTCTCAAATACACCACACCTTTCTATATGTTTCGAAACTAATATATTGACTATAGGAGATCGCAGTTATTAAGTTCTGACAAACTGCATAACACTAATCCAGAGGTAAACCGGTGAAAGGCGTGGTTTAAATCTGTATCCAGCGTTCGAATCCAGCACCAGGTAGGGTTATACCGCACACCTCATTCGTCAAAATATTAAATAGCCTCAGACCACCAGATACCTTACATTAACTTATGGCTTCGTAGTTCTGTGGGGACCTGAGGTAATAGTTCTTTTAACCACTCCAATCTATATGAATAAACGCTCTCGTTCATGCCTTCCTTTATTCGACCTTATATAATGATATTCACTTCCAACAAATAATCTAAGATAAATGTCAAGCTAATTGGATTTGTCTTAAATAATCTACGGTGATATGGTTTAAAAAACGCCAAATAGCCTGCTGAACGGTCCCCGGGCGAAGTAGTGATGGCAAATATGAAAAAATTCTGAAGTACTTAACACAACCTCATCACTCCGTTCTGCAAACCGTTTCTGGCTTACTTTACATATACATATGGTAAAAATATTTTATGAAGAATGTGTTGGGTCCAAACACTTATGATTCCTATTTTACAATACTTACCTTGTAGTGGGTGCAGAAATTACTAGGACATTTTTCAACCTATTTTTCTTTTTTGGTGTTCCTAACACAGAAAGTAAGTGTCCAGGTTTGGTGAAGTTGCCCTTCCACCTGAGTAACATGCGGAAATTAGTTACATTTTCTTGTGGGGTATACCATTTAACGCTTCTTCTTCTAATTTCCTGCCCCTCTCGTCGGGGTCCTTACGCCCTTACAGGAATAAACTCATGCCGTTTCGCAATCCAAGGACAGCACACTTCATCTTAATATCCATTCTTAACTTAACGCCTTGATCTCCACGTCTTAACACCGTGTTACAGAGGCACGCCCTACACGGTTCCCAGCCCCCTGAGTACCGTCAAGGAGCATATTCCGCGAAAACAGTTAAAAATGTTCAGACTGTGAATCATTGTTATTTGATCGCTAGTATGGCACTGTTAGTTGTCCTTCGATAGCACGTTAGACGGATGCACGAACGGCGGTAAAGTATTCTAAATAGTTTTTTCTGACTAACTCGCTGGAATGTCAAGCGTCTGCGTCTCTCTTATCCTAGTCCAACTTCCTTATCCTTATCTGCTTCTATGCAATGCTTTAATATTAAAGTCTGTCGTAATCCTACAAAATTAAGCGCTCCTCCCACTGACTGAGATGAATGAACATGTCTTATGTGAACGACCTCAAGCGGTACCTTTTTGTGTGCAGGAAAAGCACCATTTTTATTACTTCACCTACTGGGCACCAGTGAGCAGGTCATGGAAGTGATAATCTAAAAGTAGAAAGTAGTGCTTCGGTGGAGGCAATTATGTGCTGATGTGTTCAGTGAAATGTTGCAATGTTGCAGAAGGCTAATTTTTAATACCGATAAAAATCTATCTATATATTTACAATGCTTCTGTAAGATCCTTGTCAAGAGTGTAGCAATATATGAGCCACAGCTCACATAGAAGTCACTTTCAAACCAAGCTGCTCTCTGTTGGTCAATGACCAACTCAGTTAAACCCATTGCAAAGTCTTCATGTGGAAATCTTCATGAGGAAATCTGTGGAAACCAAATTTCTGATCACATGGATTCCTGAAATGACTGAATTTGTCCCTTGAAATGTAGCAATAGCAACAGTGATAAATGTGATCGCACCATTACACAATGTGTTATTATAGTGCAATGAACTAGAAAATTAAAAAGGAACATTTTATTATCTCATGATCCATTATTCGTAAAAAACAAATTTAGAAATTGTACTGGGATACCGTGATGTAAACATACAAAAGTACTTTTCTATCATAGATCATTTGAAATCATTTTGTTTTGCTTATTTAGGACCATCTTGGACAGTGACAGGAATTCATAGCGCTACACAAAACAGAGTCTGCATGTTGAGGCTTTAAATATATTGTTTTGTCAATTAAATGAGCAGCTGAATGCCAAGTACTTAACACTCTAAAGAACAAGGTGAATTAAGGATAAATTGCATTTAGACAGATTTCGAGTAACCGCTAGCCGACAAACGACTTATAACAACATCTTCAGAGATTTCGTCTGAGGCTGTCAAAACATAGACCCTATTTTAAAGACAAGAGACGAGCGAGACAAACATCTCAGCGGCTCCACTTGTGGGCGTCTCCCTCTTTGGGTCCTCCGCCTTTTCCACATTCTCCGCACTGTGACAGGAAGTTGTGGGACTCTCGTCCAATGTTGCACCTGTTGCCGGGGCAGCGGGTCAACAAAACAAGTTGCCGCCCCCACGTAGGTCTTTGGATGGTGACGTTCGAGAGCATGTCGGATCTGTCAGCACTGTTATCCGAGCATGCTGGGAGCTGTTGAGAGCCGTTAGGAGTGGTATAAATGTAGACAACCTCCCCATTACTCAGCATCAAGGAGGCAGAAAGGTGTGACTAAAGGTGCCTACACCGTTCTCTGCTTACGTTTGAGCCCTCATCCTCAAATGAGCATTGCAACTGGACTGTCCCTGGCCGAAAACTTGAAGCGCGCTTGAATTGTTGAAAAAGAAAGGTCGAGCTATCATTCCTGTCGCGGTGTGGGGTTCCATATCACCAGTGAGCATCCTAGTACAGGTACCTGAGGCACGAGTGCATATGCCCACTGTTTGGGGTGGTGGGGCCGGCGGGGTGGTGGGGCGGGGGGTGGGGGGGGCTGCGGGGCTGTGTGGGGGCGTGTGTGTACCCGGGGGGGGGGGGGGGTGTCGTGAAACCTACTACTTATTAATCTCAATTCTTCCATATTGAACACCAATCAGTTTATTTGGATCGATCAAGTCTGCTTTGATCAAAGCAGCGGCTGATTGTTTGCAGGATTTTGCATCTTATTTTCTGTAGTTGATCAGTGGTTTTGATGTCAGCGGGGGATATTCTTGGACAACTAACAGCAATCTGTTCATGGCCATTTAAAGGCTCCGTTTGACTTTTGCACGCACGTTTTCGTGTTTTTCTAAATGTCTGGTCGTTACCAGCATGTGGTTGTACGAGGCCCCCTGTCAGAGTCTCCGTCTGACCTGCAGTTGTCTAGCAGCGTAAACAAGGATACCAAAGGTTGTTGTAGATGGCATTGGCGAAATCTTTCCACTGCCCCAATAAAGTGCTGATTCTGATGTTGCAAACGGAAATTTCTAAGTAATTAATGACAACCAGTTGAAATCTGAAAGTAATCACCATGCTGTGTTGTGAGTTTAGAAGCTGTGCTGGGCCAGAAACAGAACGTGAGAGAAAGGCGGTTTCATGTGATGCCCAAAAGTGTTGTCTGGGTAGGCAGCTTACTAAATTTTTACTTGAAGGTAAAAATTTTACTTGATAATTGAAAGGTCATATGAAGGCCAAAAATGTTTTAATCTGAATCTGAAGTAGTAATGTCTTGTAATCGCCAACATTTGAAACATGCTTATGACTACCCAGAAATGCTGTCAGTGCTATGGGTCGCACTAGGTTTACTCAATTTGCTGGATAGTACAGACGGTTTTTGTCTTTTGATCCGTGGACACGACGGTGCTATGGAGTATCGCTGCTGCCAAAAAATGCAGTCTAGGTTGGGATCCGAGGGGTTAACGTTTAAATTAAGCACCTGAAAGTGCACATGATGGCCAAAAATGTTGTTTAACTTTTAATCTGAAGGTTAATGATGTCTAGGTAAGGCAGCTCACTAGGTTTCAAATTGAAGTGGTTTTAGCCATTGTTTTTGCCCATTTTGTTCTTTTTTGCCACTTTTTTAATGCCCAAAAATGCTTTTCAAATATGCATATGATAACCAAATATGCAATTCAGTTTTGGTCTTTAAACTGACTGTTCAAAAGTGCATATAAGGCAGTCCATTAAGTTACATTTTTTACCTTTGATCACTTGAACAGACATAGGTGCTTAAAAAGGTCATTTAGGTGGGCACAATTTCAAGATTTAATCTAAAGTGTTTTGACTTGTCCTATGAATTGAATGTTTGAGTGTACGTTAGGCATCACTAGGTCGAGACGGTCCTTGGGAGATGGCTCACACTTGCATGATCTGTTGAATGAAACATTTGACCTTATGCCATGTCAAAATTGTTCCATTGGTATATTTTGTCTTTTCATTTGTAAGGCTAGGTAGGTGGGGCTGTCGAAAGATACCACTCACATGCCTGAAGTTGAAAGCCCATGCCCCACCCTCACTATCCCATGAACTTATTGAAGACAGGTCAACCTTTTATGTCTTCCCTAATAATCTTATTACATCTTTGCTAACACACCTGATGGAAAATATCAATCTGAAGATGTGTCATCACTCTTGTGTGCTTGGGTTTGCCCATACTTGATCTCATTTCATGTAGATTATTCTTCTAAATATTCTTCTCGAAGTGCCTTGAGCTCAAAACCAGCACTCAAGGAATTTTTTTCTTTATATTTACACACCGCTGTTCAAAGTGTAGGGTCTGTATAGACTTAAATCACAAGGCTGTATTAATTATGTCCAAGATACAGTTATGTTGTGAAATTTAATACAATTAAAAATATATTATTTTGATTTTAATGTATTTTAAAATTGTTTTATTCTTAGGGACAGTAAAGCTGAATTTTTAACTGACAACCGTACTCCAGTCTTCAGTGTCACATGATCCTTTCGAAATCATTCTAATATGCTGGTTTGCTGCTCAAGAACCTTTTTTTTCTTTACTCACTTTGTAACTATAAGCGATTATCTAGTGACACTATCGACTATTTGATACAATTTAATGGTCGTCCATTTGCGCGCCAAATGAAATTAAAGATTTCTAATTGTTCCTTTAAAACAAAACCGCGTCTGCACAGGTAGTGTGTCTGAACATAAAACAGCCAGTTCAAGTGGCTTGGCATAAAATCAGATCTTCCTTCCTTGAAAAACGAGGCTTAGCCATGGTATGTTTGCAGTGTCAACATATCCACTTTTCCCAACCTGCACAGGCCAAGCTGACTATGTTTTACTAGATCATTCTGGAATATTAATGCCTACGTTTAATCGAAAACTGTCCAATAAGATCTCACCCACAATCGCTGTTTACCTTCCACATGATCACAGTTAAAAACACAATCTGAAGTAACTTTCATAATGAATTACTCACTCTGGTCTATAGTATGTATCGAAATTCAGTCTATGGGATGTATGCTCCCTCCGTACTCTCTGGAATATGTCGTGATAAGGCGAAGTAGCATCATGGACGTTCGGTCTGGCTCAAGAGACCCGACAAAACCCCTCAACAGACATCGAAGAAGACCATCGACTACTTTGACGTGGAGAAATTGTGGATACCTCGAGAAGAACGGCCACGATCGCCTGGGTCTAACGCAAGAGAGTATCATTCTGCTGTATTCAGTTCCACATTTATAACTTCTCACCTACTCTGGTTAACCAATCATCTGCTAAACATCGCAACTTGCATATCTCTAGGGATGCATGCACATATGGATAAAAATGACGTCTACAGTGTCAGCCTATACGGCGGTTAAATGCTTGCAAATAAGTCCATTCGGTGGTTCTTGTTTGTTTCCTTTGGCAAGTGTAGTCTTGTTGTGATGAAAAATGTCCCAGTGTACGTTCTTTTTGTGGGCGTCAAGGAATGACAAAAGAGAAGCTGTAGAGTAAAGCTCTGGATCTACACTACTAACCAAGACGAAATGCAGTGTTCAGCAACCTGTGCTTCCTCATAACGTTAGGTTCTGACAGTTCTTGCATATGCCTGAGGTGGCAGATGCAATAGCGGTCCAGCGGTTTGAGCAAATCAACCTCAAACGACCAGGTCATACAATCGTACGGCCACTATTTACTCATCTTGCAGTCGTCCTCTATGACTTTATTTTCTCTGTCGTGGTGTCCAGTTGCCATCAGTCAGCTCGCAAAATGCATCATAAAACATGATCATAAAAGTAGTTCGACATGTACCATGCAAATAAACAAGTCTTTATTTAAAAACTTACACAGTCATTGAGACGGGCAGACCAGTTTGTAATTTACTTCTAAAAAACCTTCCGGCCGGTCTTCGCTCTTTGTGGGCCTCTGGCAGCCTTTGCTGCAATACCTCTTGCACCATTTTTCACACACTAGCTGTGTTTTCAGTGGATATACATATCTCGTCCTTCACTCCGGGTATTTTGCGGTATGTATTGGAGGTGCGTGCGTGGCGTATTGCCCGATATTAGATGTCTCCCGTTTTTGCGTCTGTTGTATCGTAAAAGAGCGTGTCTGCGTAACTTGTTTTTCTAGTTCTTACAGTGTTGGCTTATATGCGTATATGTATGTGCAGTGTGCTCTTAAATAAGAAGGCAAGCTCGCATTCATTTCCTCACTTCCCATCTCGAATTTTCTTCGGGACTAACAACTCAAAAAAAGGGGAAAAAAAACTATTGTATTTTATAATTTTACTAGGGCTAGCCTCGACGGAAGATTTTTCTATACAGTTTACATTTTCTATTTCTACATTTTACATTTCTTGCCAAATACTAATCAAGGCAAAAACAGTGAAACAATTTATTTTATTCATGAACTTATATTCATCTTTTTATTTTAGTGGTTAACTTTTAACTATTTTTGAATTATTTGGTTCATCAGTCATCAAAGCTCGGTAAATTTTGTTCACAAACACGGAGATTAATTACTTTACATTTCGCCAAGCTGATTAATGTTATATTTTGTGTATAGTATTTGCCCGGGTTCTTTCTGATTATTTAGTTGGTACTATGGCGGCTCTTGTGTGTTCTCATCCAGTTTGTGGAGGAGGACACAACCTCTCGCCTTCGCCTTGCTTCCTCGGTAGGAAACATCCATAAAACATAGTAAATGAGCTTTTAAAAACAAAAGATCTTGTAATCTTTATATTCTTGAGGTTTCGTTTTTTTATATTATTATTTAGCGTTTAATATTTTATTTCAGCCTAGAGTTTCACGTATGTGTTTATTTTCCATTTTTTGTATTTTAGTACAACAGTTTTTCTAATATTTTGGTTTATATAATTTCCTCTAATATCTATCATATAGTTTAGCTGATTTCAATTACATAAGTTTTTAATGGTTGTCAGTTGTTAGCGGCACTAGCGATAATAACTCCTAAATTAGCAATGGCTGATAAATGTTTTTTTTTTTGCCATCTTTTTTTTTTTTTTTATTTTTCTATTTCTTTTGCATCCTGCCCGCGGATTACTTCCATCAAAAAAAACAACGCCTAACTAGGCCCATTATCAAAATACCATCCTCCTTCCTAGACAATCCTGTACAAGACTCATGAGAAATGTTGTCGTGTTAGCTTTATGCTTACCTGAGGTTCTGGTCAGCGCACCGCGTCAGCTACATCTTTTATATCCAGTCTTTTTGCATGTGAGATCTGTGTTTTCTTCGTGCGTACGTTAGCCATTCAGTAAACAACCCGTGTGTAGGGCGTCTTACATCGTGTGTATCTGCTTTGTTTACCTATTATCAATTTCTATGACGATCTCTGTGGCTGGAACTGTGCGTTTGAACATTCCCCACCTGTTTCCATTAAGATCATATGCAGTTTATAACGCACTTGGCTTGCCGTGAATTCTGTTTATGCGCTGCGTCTAGGCCCGATTGGGACTGGGCTGTGACGCCAGGCAGTCCTGTTGTCCTCCGCACCAAACCCCTTTGTCGTTCAGTGTAAGGCCTCTCCTTGCCTGTTGGCTACTGGATTGCAGCATTCTGTTTAGCCCTACATATCACAGCCTGCATGGTTGGTGTCATGTGTACACAAGCAATCAAGTGCTTGCTTGTCAAGTTCACCATCTCTCCTTTCCCGGTTCTTGTGATGCCGACACGGCTCGGCGGGGTAATGGGGAGACCACCTTCGACCTGGGTATGCTGGGCAGTTATCTCCAGCTTGGCGCGTGAGTAAACCTTCAGATGGGCGTCACATGGTCTGATAAGACATTACGTGCTTGCTGTGCTCTGCCCACTCCGCTCTTCCCACATTTTCCGGTCTTGAGTAAGTCCCCTGGCGCATTCGGTGTTCCTACGCCTGGGTGGAATTGTTGGCGGAAGGCCCTTCCGCCGATTCCCTACCGGATTCTTTCCTTATCTCGCGTACATCTCTGCAACGCCCCCTGTCAACCCACTCCGTTGATTAAGCCAGCGGTGACCTGCTTACGCCTGGGGCTGGCCCTCTGAAGTAGACCACTGGTGCGTGGCTTATGCGTGTTGCCTTAGGATCGTGGACTCCGTTAACAAGCCAAGAAGGAGTTTTCTTGGTCACTAATGCGAGGGGCAGAGCGTGCCTACCTGGAGCGCTCGACCGGTCACCGTGCTGCGTGAAGCGAGGAATCACCACCAACCCATAATCACCCCTCCGACCCTCGACCGGGCCCCACACCACTCTCTACCTACACAACAGCATGATCCACTTTTTGGCTCTCAATCCGGGCCTCCTGGCTTTGAGCTAGCACTTCGCAATGGGCAATCTGCGGGAAGTGTGTGTTCCTGAAAACCCTGGTGGTTACCCCCGTTCATTTTCTCTTTATGTTGCAAACCATGCACATTTGGCAAAGTGCAGATACACCTATTGAAGTGTTACGGAGATGGTATCAGACGACACAACAGTTCCAATAGTCGCATCTTCACCATGCTCATCTGACCATCTTGCTGGCACTTACCATTGTATGTTTTGGTTCATTTCTTCAAATTGGCCACTTCTAAAATGTAACACCGTGCCTTGTATAAACTAGTGTTGCTGATAGCTAAGGATTATCAATTATCGTCTGTATTGTAGCATTTTTCTATTCGTCTCCTTAAAAAAACCTCTTGCTATTCTACTCTTAACTGTGGAAATCCACTTAATATATGATGTTTAGTGTTTAAAAACAGATAATTCGAACGAAAAATAAACATTTCCATTTGCAATTATGCATACATATTATGTATTAGTATGACTTAAACGTTTTTAAATCATTGTATGTTTTTTGCAAAGTCCTTATACTTTCCCCCCATATTTGAAATATTGAATATATTTAAACGTGTATTTATCTCCTGTGATCTCAAAGCTCTGAATTTTCAGCATCATTCTCCGAAGTCTTTTTTCCGTGTATACAGTCACCTTCAGAAATTCCTTCAAAGATGAGTTTGCATGCTGACATATTTATTCTTATCAGTGTTGAACACAGTTGTGCTGCTTAATATTTTTGTGTCTTTTCTAACATTAGAAATGTCTTTTACTGTGAATTTCTTTAAAGGGGTTATATGATGCTTTTTAAAAGATCATTAATTTGTGTATTTGGTGTAACCTAAAATGAGATATGAACCTTGGACTGCTTTAATGTGTCAAAAAACACATATACCACCTTTTCAATGCACATGTACATTATTGTAGTCCTCTATGCCCCCGCTCTCTCAAACGCTTATGTGGGGGGTCGTTTTCTACAAAGGTCCCTCTTAACCCGACACGCGCAAAAGTCTCTTAAGCATCTAATATGCCAGTTGACCCAGTTGCATTTGTGATTAGCCGACACATCCACAGCCCTCGCGTCTGGACATGTACGCTTACCATCTCGCCCTATAGCTTCATCTTTCAAAATAAATGTAAAGAAAGAGCCCGAAAAGGGAACAGAGTCACATGACAGACACAATGATGAAGCTGGTATGTGTTTGCATTACACAAGCCACGGTTAAAACAGCTGACTC